>CM048823.1:49826010-50426010 GCA_026586065.1 Dioscorea zingiberensis
CTCAATATAATCAAGTGGGCAAAAGAATTGTCTTTAAAATTCAGCTGCCAAGTAGTCCAAGGGCTGACTTGGTAAAAGAACTCTGGAGACTACACCTAAATAGAAAAATGAGACTGTGGGCATCTGAATCCATTTTAAAGGATGCCATTGCAGAACATACAACCTCTTTTCCATCTGATCATCTATAATATCCAAAAAGGGTGTGTATTTTGAAAAGACTCCTAAGCTACTGGATTAATAAAAGTTTGAGGTCCTAAAAGGTTAAAGCACTCCAATCAACTTCTATAACGCCTATCCCAAATGACAATCCTTATTGATCACTGTAACACCTGCATAATATATAGCCAAATCAATAGCTCTTCTCTCATAGTCTAGGATCAATGTCAATGACCCATGTTGTTGCTGAAGAAATGCCGCAATAAAAAAATATATTCCGTTACAGCAATTGTTCACAAAATTCAGATCTCACTCATTCCACATAAAGCTTCTGAAAACCTTAAAAGTCAATGATGATGGACAACTTATATAGGCTGCAAATATCTTTTTCTATGTCCTACGAGAACTACCTTCCAAAATCTCCACTCAAAACAAAGAAATTATTCTAATTCCAAGGGGAAATCATCGTGATAGGCATTGTTTATTTGGAAACATCATAAAATATTCCCAAAACAAACACTGATACAAGGAACAAAAAACTAAGCCACCTCTTAAGTAATATCTCCCATTTCCTAATAAAACATTAGGAATGTAACAACAAAGCATAGTCTATCCAATCTAAAAAGATTGACATTGTGTTTCTAAATGAAAAAGAGAATTGAGAGAAAATGGCCAGTGAACCCAAATTCTAGTAAGTTATATGTGGTGTGTAATCTAAACATAAAATTCCATTATCAATCCCAGTTGAATGAATAGAACCTAATCCATTCTAGAAATATCTGGTTATACTCTAGCATTGCCTTGAGGAAAACATCAATGACCATGTCTGCAGCTGGAAAAAACATATAATAAAACACAATGCTTCTTGAAACCAACAGAAGAAATAAGACGATGCAATAAATCAGGATCCACACTTCAAGGAAGCATGACAGAAAAAAGTTTGTCCACAAAATAAACAACCAAGAACATTAAGAGAGTCACTATCATCCATTACACCACAAGAAGCATACATTACCAGGAAAGTAGATCACATAAACAGGTATCACAAAGTCAAAAAAACAATATAACATAGCAACCTTCAATCTCACTTACCAAGTGAAGTTCACAAAATATTACCTAAACTTGGTAGAAACAAATTTATAGCAAATACAGTTAAAGTTGCATGGCATAGACTACTACAAACAATGTCTAGGAATTCCCTTGACAAACGTGAATAACTAAGAGATACAAAGTGGATATCTAAACCACTAAAAACCAAGTAGTGAGGAAGCTTCTCAAAATTAGCCTGTGTGTGTGTGTGAGCTTACCAAAACAAAACCACATTGAAATCTAGGTAGAAGAGGGGCAGGTATTGGATGTAGGGCTCATCCTTTGCAGCAGTCCTTCGTCACAGGATCGCTGGGAAAAGTCTCTCAATTCTGCTTCTTTCCCCTCAAGAACACCCTTGTACAGTGTCCACCCCTTCCACTCTCATATACCCACGTCAAACTCCACCTCGCCACCCCATTATTATTCAGCTTCATCGTCTCCATATACCACAATTCCCACTGTTCTGATCCCACAAATCCTTGGAAATCATCAAGGAAGTGTATGGTGTACTCTATCCTCTCAATGGGTCAAAGAATGCGGTATCAGGCCTATTGGTCGCAATGTAGAGGTGCCTCCCATTATCAATCTTCTCCCCGAGCGTGAGAGAGGAGAGCATCAGGGGAGGTGTCTCGGCCGCAAGGTTAGGCCACAATTGAGTATCTCTTAGCCTTCTCACCACGGACAATGTGAACCGAATCAAAGTCCCAATTCATCCTTTTGAATCGAATGGCAGAGACAATGTCCATCAACCTTCGAGATTTCCATAGGAGATGCCACGGGCGCTGGATGATCGGAACACTCTGTCTCCCCCTCACAGACAACGATACTCACAATTATCAGGCCTCATTACCATGTCAACTTCCTGGCATGATCAATGTATCTTTCACGTCAGTGAGCTTTCCCATCGGAGTGACTCTGAAGTCCTCCACCTCAGATAAAAGCTCCAAGCTCCAGTCCTTCTTTGCCATTGACTCCAATCAGTCCAGAACTGCTGCTGATCCAGCACTGATGCCGACTTCTGCCTCAAATGCTCGAGAAATCAAAAGTAGAACCTGAAATCCTTCCCCTCCCTCATCCTGATTCAAAAGAGTGAATAATAGATCGAAGAGAGGCAAATGCTATGGTCCATGACGAGGGTCCGGTCTCCAGATACTGCGCCTCACCAAGAGCGCAGAGGAAACTCCAGGAGATAATGGTTCATGCTCTTGCACCGATCGCCGCCGCCGGTATAGATGAGGTACTTCCCCGGCTGAATGCGCTCTCGGACTCGATTACAGGAGAGTGTCGATGACGGCCTCGCTGACTTCGGGCACGGAGAGTTTCTCCTCTTTGGAGCTTCATTGGTGGGGATTTGCGAGGCAGCAGAGTCGGCGGAGGGAGAGGGACCTTGCTTCTTGCGCTTGCGGCGGGCGAGGACGCCGGAGTGGTAGTCGCCGATCTGGGGAGACGGAGATGGTGCAGTTATCGGAGCGGGAGAGGACGAAGCGGCGGTAATCCTTGTAAAACGAGGCGCGCTTGGCGTCCTTGGGCGGAACCGCCACGCGAGGTCGCAGGTGGAGTCGGAGTCCGGGACAGGGACGGGCTTCCCAAAAGCGGTAGAAATGGAGGTCGTGGAAATGCCTCTATGGCGACTCGCATGATGAGGTTATAGACCTCGGGATCGAGGCAGTCGATCGCGCCGGAGCATTCATCGGCGGAGCGAGTGGTGGCGGCGCCAGAGGAGTGATGAATCGTGCTCCGCGACGTCGGCGACCGTGGGACGGCAGCTTCGGAGGAGTGGATCGGAGGTGGAGTTGGCTGAGAGGAAGTCCTCGCCGGTACGGGCGGCGGAGTCGAGGTCGGAGCGGAAGGTGGCGTTGGAGGAGGAAGAGAGGAAGGAGGTGAGGTGGGAGGAGGAGGGGTGGAGGAGAGGGTCGTCGGGCTGGTAAGTGGCGGCGAGGATAGTGAAGACGAGGACGGCGAGGACGAAGATGGCGAAGCAGAGATTGCCGATGAGGTGGAGCGCGCTGTGGCCGAGAGTGTCCGGGCGGAAGCTCGGCGAGCGGGAGAGTAGCGCGCCGCCGGAGCCGGCGGCGAACATGGTCGGAGATCGGGTGGGGAGAGATCTGGATCTGAGAGCGAGAAGGAATCGATGCGAAGTGCGAGGTTTTTATTGAGAATGAGACCACCGACACGTTCTTTGGTTTGGTTTAATAATAGAGAGAGAAACAGAGTGTGAGATAATGAATGGAGACTCTGACGAGAGGACTTATTTATTTATTTATTTATTTATTTATTTATTTATTTTTAATAATTTTCTTTATTTAAGAAATAGGAATGAGGTGTTGGAAAATTAATTTTTTTTATGAAGTTTATTTAATATTTTAATTGTGTTAATTTTTAATTAAAAAAAATCTATTTATCTTATATTACTAAGTGGAGTAAATCGATTAGAGATAGTTTTAATTTTAAAAAAATTAAAAATTAAAAAATTATGTTGGTACTTTAATTTTTTAATTTTTTTTAGATTTTTTTAATTTTTAAAATCATAACAACTATTATGTTTTAAACCAGTGTCACATTTTAATAGTTGTTAATTGATACAAGTTATGTATTATCATATGTAATTATTATTTTTATAAAATTTTTTAGAAATATAAGATGTATTTATTATTATATAAACTTTTTTAGAAAACAAGGTGAGTACCATTTACTTTTATATCTATACAATTAGGATTGATTATCAAGTTATTTATGAATGGTTTGAGCTATTTAAAATTTTGAGCTTTGACCCAAGCCTAAAAACTCAAAAATTATATATAAAAAAGTAGTATGATGCAAATAAAACTCTGCATGCACAATTTTAAAGAAAGCCGGATCACTGAGAAATTTCATTATAATATATATATTAACTTCTTAGAATTTTATTTTAAAAAATAAAATATATAAATTTTATTTATTAAAAAATATTATATAATTTATATTTTTAATTATATAGAAGTATAAGAAAAAATAAAGTTACATATAAACTTTTAATCAAATCAATTCGATTTTAATTTCAAACTAAGGCCCCGCTTAGATTGGGGAAAGCCTTAGAAGCTGCTTTTATATTGGCTTTTTCAAGAAGCAAAAGCTATTAAAATATTGGAAACTATTTTTCTTCAAAAGCCAGTTGGTCTGAGCTTATGAAAAACCCTTTTGGAGAAGCTATTTTGGAAAGTTACAATCACTCCAACCACCCTTCTCGCTTAGGGTTTTCATTGAGTTTCTCAAGCCCTTTTCAAAGCTCTGAGTTATCAACGTGCGTAAGGGACCCCCTTCTCCTCATCCCTTGCAACCAAAAGTACTTCTGAATTAAGATATCCAAATACAAAAATAAACATAAACTCTTAACTTACTCTAACAAGCGGGTATTTCATAAGTCCTATCAAAATGAAAAAAAAAAAAAAAAAGAATTTTTTTCATAAACCATTAACCTATTCAAAGCTAATTTCATACTCAATTCCAGTTCAAACTGGGTTACACCCAATCAAGCTCATTCAGTTTACAGCCCCATATACACCTATAAAAATGAGTAAAAATTGTATTTATGAATAGATATATTACAAGTTTTTTTAGGGGTATACATATTAATTTCTATGTTTATAATGGCATTGCTATGTTTACTTGAAAAATTAAAAAGGATAGAACAAGATAACACAAAATATAGTGTGAATCAGAATAATTCCAATCCAATATTCTCAAGAACAAGACAACTTTTAACATTTGCTAATAAACAAAATATTGGCAATTAACATAAAAACAAACAGAGAAAAATGTCAAAATTTATAGATATTAAATACCCAATTTTGTAAAGAAAAATGGGTAGAAAAAATATGATACATGATCTCACTCTGAAACCTAGGGTTTCTTTCTTTTTCCTTTTATCAGTAAAACTTCACTTTCCATGCAATGATCATCACTTCCAAGTCTCACACTTGAAGTGAAGACTAGGTTTCTTCTTTTACCTTTCTCAGTAGCAACATTTACATGATATTTCACTTGATCTCACTTGGAAACCTTGAGTTTCTTTCTTTTTCCTTTTCTCGGCGTGGTTGTTCACCATCACGCTTTGGACTGCTGTAAACGGATTTCCAAAAGCTTTGGCTCTTCAGATCCCGGAAGGGAGCATCGGATCTTATCGACATTAGCTCCTATAACATCAAGCAAACAAAGATGAATGATCGATACAAGAGTTCTTCAATTCCAAACAGTTGATCTGACTCTATGTTTTACCTTTAGATGTTCCATTGCCGCATTGTTGATACTCAATAGTGTTTTTGAATTCCTGGAAAGGCACATTATGCAAAGTTCTTGTTAGCATTTAGTGGGTTTCCCATTTTCGCTCCTAATTGGTCAATATAAAATCCAAGACTTGAAAGAAAAACAATCAGAGCAAACAATTCAATGTTTGTTCTAGAGCTTGTTTTGGTAAGGAGAAAGTTAAAGCCACTTGTCCTCGAGCCTCTAGTTTTTGGCAAATAAAACTACATAGCATGTACATTTTGAACATAAAAACATTAATCTTCCAAATCCATCAAGGTTTGTATATGCTTAGAAGCAGGGTGTTCACTGAAAACTACTCATAACTCAAGCGTAAGAATAGGAGTTCATTCATATCCTGAATGAAAAACCTTTCATATGAATAACTAGCATCTAGGTGAAAAAGTAGAAGAAATTTATAGTAATTTAATTTTCAAAATGAACAAATATATCAGAAGATCGCCGGTGCAGCAACTGAACACCAAAAAGTGTGAAAAGCATAAACTGAGAAAAATAATGAGAAATAATAACTTTCCTTGATAAACAAATAAGAAAAGTAGCTTGAATATGTAGAGGAGTAATCTTCATTTCATATGGTAAATGGTCGGATATTTGATGTAAAATTTACTGGTTAACTTAGAAGAGAATAAATAAATGACAGCATTACCATGGCCTTATTGGGAAGAATGTCCTTCAGTACAGTCAAGGTGGGTCTTAAGGCTGCAGGCATGGGCGGTCAACTGATTATGATGTGTTTGGAGAAGCACAGTATTGATCTTGCAGACAAGCTCCACCTCATGCAGCAGTTATACAACAAAAGATGTATTTGTAAATATAGTGTGCATTATTTTATATGGGTACACCGCCAACAATTCAGAAAAGTAAAAAATAAAAAGATTATACATAGAATAGTGTGATACAAAACTGAAGGCAACAAAATCAAGCATACAACAGTAAACAAGCCAGAATATACAGAGTTGGGAAAATTGGAAAGACAGAGAACCAAAGTGCTAATTGCATGTAAGACATCATAAAGAAGATATGATGGTACCTTGTCAAATCTGGTTAGCCAATCCTTCATGTACGCATACAAAAAGCTTCAATGAGTCTGTGAATGGTAAAGACTGCACAAGTTGTTACAAGTCAATCAGTTTCAGAAGCACATCTATAAATTAATAACTTTCCAAGCAGGCAAGTAGACGAGGGAAAGACAAATTAATTGGAGCATTTATATAACACACTCATGTATCATCCACAGCACAAGAAAAATAGTCAATTTTCTGTTTGGCCACAAAACAAGGATGATTTAAGAATTACCTTTTAAATGAACATGGATATGGCAAGAGTTTAGACTCAAACATAGACATGCCTGCACATACAGGCCTATGCGTAGGCTCAAATTTCAGTTCATTTTACAAACATAAATCTAAATTCTCAAGAAGAATGAGAGCTTTCTGTGAATAATTTGTTGAATATAAATATAAAAAAAAAGTGAACTATAAACCATGCAAATTTAAGCTTCAGTGTTTATAAAACCAGTTGAATTTTTAATACCATATATAATAGGAAGCGAAAAAATAATACCAGAATGATATGATTACAAATCCACAAAAGCTGGAAAAGAATAAGGATGGAAAAATCTTGACTTCGACTCAGTTTGAAACTTTGCACTACCTGGGGTTGCAAATGCAAACCTTAAAATAATGTAATATGGAGAGCATGGGCAAATTTAGGCTACATAACATATTAGAATGTTCTATACATATAACTGGTAAAATAGGGGAGAAAAAAAACTCAGATACCAACATTTGAAATGGCATGAAAGCAAGCTAACAAGAAGCAAAGCATGATAAGCCAACTGTATGAATGCCCTAAAACTAAAGCCAGTATAGAACAACAATGAAATACACACCAGCAGTGTCTGCTCCAAATCATTGGTGTGAACGGAGGAGATTGCATTTATAACATAATCAGATGGTGAGAGCCCCGTGATCATTATATGTTTGGCTGGAACTGAGAAGCATTTCCATTTTTACATCCGCCTGAGAAGTTACCAGAAAGTAAGATAGCTGTGATTCTCATAAAAAGGAAAAACATGCATAGGTTCACATATTCTTTCATTACATTCACATGCAATAAAATATGGTGCGCTGCCTTTAGAGCATATAAAATGGATGAGATTCAGAAATGAAACACAGAAAATTCGTTGTAATGTCAATACCTCTACAAAATATTTTATGGGACCAAAATAGTTTATGTTCGACACTAGAAGATGGCAGGTGCGGGGCACAAAGAAGCAGTCACTTCATGTTTAACTTAATTGAGTACCTTAACATAAACATAAAAAATTCCATCCAAAAGATTTGGACTTGCTCCAATTTATTTAGATCAACTTTATGACTAATGAAAGTGTGCAAATGGAAAAATTATCCAAAAAAATAATGATAATATCTTCTTTCACTATAATAGCAGGATCTATCAACATATAAGTCTTAATTTGATTGTTAAAGCCTTTACAGGCATGGGCCACATGGCCTGTCCTAGTTTTAACAACTTAAAACATATGATAACAAAGACATGAGAAGATCAAACATGCCTTGTGTTGGTCGATTCTGCTTTAGTTCTTCTTCAGCTGTGTCTATTGCCTCAAGAATTGAATCTGCTGCAGTAAGAGTTTCTTGAGTCTTCTTTCCTGGCACACCAACAGATCCCTCCTCAGGAAGCTCCTCTCTTGGTGCATATTTATCATTTGAATAGTCCACGCCAGACTCAAAACATTTGTTCCAACCGCTTTCTCCCTTTCTTCCTGCAGAACAATAACATTGAGAACAGAACTCCAGATGGCCAGAGCATAAGATTATCTTGAAAGGGCTCAGCCAAAATGTAGGGAAAAAATGTTTTCAAGAGGGAAACAAAATGGCAGATTGAAGGCACAGTACCTCAATAAAAAGGGCTCCTCCGCACGCATCCCACCGTACGGCAATGGATCGATCATGTGATCCCAAACAATAAAATCACCACGCATTGCTAATTGCAAGACACCATACTTCAGCATGGTGCCCCTCAAGAGTAAGAAGTAACTCAAACTTGTCAGCATCCCAATACTTGACAAGACGATCTTTCCCCACACTGAACACATAATGAGTGTTCCGTACAAACTGCACAGCCATAACACTGCAATAAAATAATAACATGTGAGATGCAAAAGTGGCTCTTGATAACATTGAAGAACTTAAAAGTGGCATTCAACTTAAAAGCTACTACCTATCATCATGAGCAAAAATAGATTTGTGGCAATCACCAAAGTCCAAACCCCAAATCTTCAAATTTTTGTCTGCAGAGCCACTAACTATAAGAGCTCCATCAGACGAAATATCCATACAAAGCACAGGAAGCTTGTGGCCATATAAGGAAAGGGCAAATTTCAAGGTGTCCATGAAGAAAACCTGTAAAAGTACACAAATATCTATCAATATATATATATATATATGGCAAGCAATAGTGGCTGAGTAACTAAATAACATTAAAATAGAAAGTATTCACAGAAGCTGTAGAAACACTCCATAGTTAAGAACAAATCAACACAAATATGTTTAAGTTCCCTCAATAGCTCAGGCCCCCTGGAAACATATGAAACAATAAGGTCAAAGATCCATATTTGAACTAAGATTAATAGGACAATAACCCCATCATGAACTTGATCAGGAAAGGCAATAGAACAAAATAAGTTTAATATCTTCTAAAACATGAGAGACAATTTATAGTTGGACTAAATAATATAATCCAACTTGTGAATTGCATGAACAAAACTTTTTGGTGGTGAAATTGTATAGGAGACAAATAGCATCACTTAAATGCCCAAGCTCTCACCGCATCAAAATGAAAAGATCAAATACTTGGAAAAAAGAGTATAGTTATCAGTTGAAATGCAAATTTCCTGTAAAGGAATGAACATTTCCAGAAAAAAATATATAAAGCAATTTACATAAATAGACACTCAAAAAGAAGCCTAGATTAGTCATTGTAACACGATCATAGGATTTCACACATTACCATCAAAGGAAATTGGCTTAATGGAAGCATCCTGCATGCACATAACTCATTATGCTTTGCAACCAAAGACATGTCCGCTTTTTGGTGGATGGTCCAAGTGGTCATGCCAAGTGGCCATGCTTGCATGTTTTGCATTTCGATCATGGAAAGACATCACCAAGTGGATAAAACTTAAATCCTCAAAAACTAATGCAGACAATCAATTATCAATCAGCAAATTCTTAATGCTTTTGATTGATGATAAAAATTACAGGTGTCAAATCTGATTCCTACAACTTTATGCAGATCGACTTTATTCCAATAACCAAAAAACAAAATCCATGTTTCAGTTTTGCTCTGTCAGAAAACGGTTCCAAAGACTCTTAAGTATGCACAAAATAATACTGTCTTTTATGTTTTTTCAAATAATTGGAGAGAGTTTGCACATCTAGAAATTGGTTTCTGTTCAAGCTTTTCACATTGAGCAGATGAACACCATTGCTTCATCCTAAGCAAGTACTATGTCGGTCAATCCCCTTGCTTGTCCCCCATTCAATCTTACTTCCAATAATGAGATTCAAGAAAATAAACAAGAAAATTTAAGATAAAATACCATGAAACAGTCATAATTTGCAGGAATCTGACAGAGATAAAAAATAAACTCCAAAATGCACAACTTATTAAAAATAAATCTGATGAACAGAACCAAACAAATAAAAAAATTACAGAACCAAACAAACCTTGATTGTGTTATCCAATAGAGCAACTGCAACATACTTTCCATCTGGACTGAGAGATATTGCAAGAATGTCATCATTCATTTTTAAAGTTCTTGTATTTGCAACACTCAGTTGTTTAGAGCCCTATAAAACAGAAGCATATGAACTCATGTTAGGCAATTCCTCTTATCAATATTAAAACCATCCCCACTCCTAACCCATTTCCACGAAGGCCAAAGGAAAAGGTATGCACTATGATGCTCTTTTAATCCAATGTGTTCCTTGTGATTTACAGTGCAACAACTAAGTTAGGTCTAATAAATGAAAAATTCTTTCTCAAGTAAATAAAGATTAAGATTTTCTCAGTCATGGGGAGGTGAGGACAACCTGCAATAGCTGATACTCCCAGAACTTGACATCATGGTCAGCACTGCCAGTGACAAAACCACTCCCATCAGGAGTATTTACAATGGATCTAAGAGCACCAGCATGAGCTTCTACCACTTCTATGGAGCTCCCGCTTCCAACATCAATAATTTCTAAGGTACCATCCTTTGTTCCAACAAGTGCATGCCGCATTTGTAGGTACAAAGGCACTGCACAAACCATACCCGGATTCAACAGTGTGAAGGCAAGAACCAGTACTTGGATTCCAAATCTTTACAGCATTGTGACTGGTTGACATCAAAAGAGTATTGTCGGAGCTTAGAGATAAACTCCTGATATCAGACCGGTGCCCCTGAAGCTCAATGGCATGGGTCTTAGTAATCTTGCTATCTTCAACAAGATGAGTTTCCAACATGTTATTGTTTAAAGATAGTGATAGAGTGGCAAGGCCAGATTTAGGCGTCACGGGACAAAAAGCAATTGAGGAAATCTTCTTGCTTGCCCTTAAAATTTGTAGGAGTTTAAAGACATCAGACACTATAACAACCGGCTGCTGGGCCTCAGTAGTTCCATTTGTATTCACATCAGTATCTGCTTTGGCCAAAACCTTTTCTTTCTTTCTTCGAAGCCTCCTTTTCGCCTTTTGTTTAGCTTCAGCATCATCTAAAACTCGGTATATCTCCACTGTCTTTCCTGCAACCTGGCATGCAAGAAGACTGCCGGTTTTGTTAAATCTTACAGTCGCTACCCGATCCTCACTCTTCCTTTGAATCTCTCCAAACTGCTTCAGAACCTCCCATTTATTTGAATCCTCACTCCCTTCAACATCAAGCTTAATCTGGTAAAACCGGAGTTCCTTGTCTGCAGATCCAATAACCAAGTACCTCTCATGTGGATCAACATCCAGTGACCAAATCTCACTGTTCTGCCCACTTACTATCTGCATGCAATGTTGTGTATCAAGATCCCAGACTCTCACAAACTTGTCCTTCGAGCAACTCACCAGCTTCTTGCCCGAATCCAAGAAGATAAGATCAGTCACCTAAAAAGAGACGTACACATCTCCCAAATTCATAAAATAAACTTAAAATAATTTTTCTTTAAAACCAAAGATGAGCTTTGAGTGGATAATGCTTGAAATGAACAAATATATATACCATAAACTCCATAACTAATCTCACAACTAAGGAAAAGAGTGAACTTTTAGCTCCTGAACTATAGAGAATATAATCACTATTATCAAAAGGAAAATTTTCCCAAAGGAAATAAAATACAAATCTTCTAAATTTTTTGTTTTTCCTTTTTTCCTTTGAGCTGCTGCATTGAAGACTTGTAACAATTCGTTTCACAACAATAGCAAAGATGAAATCAATTCAAAACAAAAGAAAATTCTAAAAAGGATGATTGAAATTCTCCATAAACTAATTAAAGAAGCTTAAATAAAAAAAATGGAGATAAATTAGCAACAATGCCTGATCCCGATGCCCTTGAAGCCGAAAAACCCCAGCCTCCGCAACAGCATCCCACAAAATAATATCACAATCCTTGCTACCAGATGCAAGCAGCGACCCCAGCTTATTAAACCTAAGCGCTGTGACCGCGGAGCGATGCCCATTGAGCGTTGCTACGCAACAGCCCGCGGCAGCATCCCATAGCCTGACACTGCCATCAGCGTGGCCGGTAGCTATAGAGCCGGAGGAGGAGGAGGCGATGGAAGTGAGAGCAAGGGACGGTGAAGGGCGGGGGGAGGATGAGAGGAGCTTGCTGAGAACGCCCTGGCGGGGGTTCCAGATCGCAAGGGAATCAAGGGCCGGCGAGAGGAGGAGGGTGCCATTGGAGTCGTAGGTGATGTTGGATTCAGTTGAGGTGATGACGCCGAAGACGAGGCCCGGCTCGTAACGAAGGTATGCCTTAACCATGGCCGGTAAACTGGCCGCCGACGGCGGCGGAGAAAGGCGGGGTTTTAGTTAACTGAGACGCGGGAGACGTCTCTAGGGTTTAAGGCTGAAAGCTATTTAAGTATTTTTATTTTTGGGATTTTTCCATTTAATTTTTTACTTTTGTGATTCATAAACTCTAATAATTAAAAATTAAATAAAACATGAATTGATACACCCAAAATCCGACCACCCATGTGCAACCGCAGATCTCCATAAAGGTGACACAAATCTCCAAAAGGCCCATCCTCAAGGGCGTATAAGGGTTGTCGTCACACATCCTTCTACTCATGACGACAACAGATTTACAAAAGAGACACTGGAATGGGGCCTGATCCCAAAGCGCTCCCATAGCACAAAAGGGAAAGAACCTTGGATAATATGGTAAGCTCATTTTCTCATCAGTGAATCTCTCCGCTCTTTAAGTCTCCCTTCTTCTCCGACAACCCACCGACTAACTTGACTGTCGGAGCGGGATTTGGGCATCTAGACTCTCCCTTCTCTTACAATTGTGTTTTTGTCCCTTTCTCAGGTGAGTTCCAAGAGAAGACACATTTGACACCATCTTCATCTGTGGAAGACTTCATCTGTTAGGTTGACCGACCTACTTCAACGCAAAGGAGATTGGCTAAAAATTAGAAAAATAAAATTATAGTGCGACATATGGTTTGATCCCTGTTCAGAAAGTCGTGGGTATTACGAGATTGTGGGCGTCGTAAATGTCATGATAACAATTAAAGTCACAACTTGCCATCTCTGAGAAACGCTACAAGAATGCTCGGAAGTTATCAGGAGGAGAATGCCACAGAATGCACTCAAAGTCATCGCTTGTCTTAAAAGGCGCCATTAGCAAAACACACAACGCAAGTAAGGGCTTCCCGCTATAGAAAGGACTCGAGAGGTAACAACTCAAGGGACCTAAAACCAAACCAATCCCCTCGATCCGCACTCAATCCACTAAATCTCTCCTTGAATCTCTAGTGCCCTTCTTCTCCACTTTGCTCTTCCTTTCTTTGACTTGAGCGTCGGAGCTTACCCTAGGGTACGAAGCCGCCTATTGGCCCTGCTTCGCTCTCTTGCAAATTTCATTCCCAAAGAAGGAGCAAACCTCCGCTCAATCGTGAATATCTCTCATCTATAGATCGTGATCCATCTAATCCCCAAAAGGGATCAACAAAGTAAAACAACATAAATTATCAATTGATTGACTACAAAATAGAAGAATAAAATTATGCCAGATTTAGATGTAATGTGTTAACTATATATATATATATATATTGTGTAGATTTTGTTTGGGTGGTTTTTAAGAAACTAAAAATATAAATTATTTTAACAGGGTTTTCTGGACAGGTGATAAGGGCACGAGGCCCGAGGCCCGAGGGACTGTCTCTCTTTGTGTTTGAATAAAAAAGAGGGTGGACCACTCTCTTAGGGGAGGAGCTACTGCGGGGTCCCCTCTCTCTCCATCACCAGAGGTCTATTACCCTCCCTGATGAGTGCCGACATGCTCCAGCGAGCTAGATGAATTTCGGTCGACCCCTCTTCACCTCCGTAAGGTCGACAAGCTCCTCTTCACCTCTACGACGCCGGCGAGCTCCGCCATCTTCACTATGAGGCCGGCGAGCCTCTATCTTCCCCTCTGACGGGATCCGACCCTCTTGGGCAACCTTCGACCAGCATTTAGGCTCTCCCTTTATGATTCCAAATTTCGTGATATCTCCATGAGCTCTATTAGGCTCTTATCTCTATCTCAGCATGTGAGGCTTTGATCCTCTCTAACGAGCCATGTTCTCCCACCAGTGATATGTGAGGTTCTCACCTCCCTCCTCGCCTACAATGGAGCTCTTACCTCTCTTTGACTCAAAACCCACACTCTATCTCCTATGAGCACCGGGTCCAATGAGCCTACCGTATGAGCTCGCCCTTCTTTCTCTCCTCCGACTGATTCTTATCTACGAAGCTCCCACCCTATTCTCCTCTCCAACGGACTCAAAGTGAGGTACGCTCTCCCTCTTAATCAGATGAGGCCTACTTGAGCCCTTTCCCGGCTGTATGAGGCCTACGAGCCCTCTCCCGACTATATGAGACCGGTAAGCCCTTCTTTGTACTATATGAGGCTAGTGGGCCCTTCTCCAATGGGTTTCCCGGCAGGTTTACTCTCCTCTCTACAGGATTATGTCCTAACTCTATTCTTGGCAGGGAGCAATAGATAGTGGCTCAATGATATGGTTTTTGGGTTATCTTCATGTATGAAACTGGATGCTTATATTCGTCCCTATATAGTGGATTGCCCCCTTAAAGGGCCCTCGTGGTTTTCCCCCAAATTTATGGTGTTTTCCACGTATACCGTGTGTGTGCTTTCATTTATCCATGGATGTCTTCTTTTCTACTTGTGAGATGATCCTTCTAATATAAATCTTTGATAGTTAGTCAGGATCGGTGTCGATCCCTAAAGCGATACCTCGCATTTTTGGCTAACAAATTATAAAAATGATTACATTCAATCAAAAAGTTAAAATACAAACAATATTTTTTGTTACAAATATTTATATTTTTAACTCGTCTATGATTTATGTCTATCTATTTGTCTTTGTTCACAAATAATTACAATCATAAAGTCTTTTGCCAGAGCCCCTAAGCCGAGGTGGTGGAGAACAAGTATCTACTCTATTGACAGCCCTCGAGAAAAGCACACTCGAGATGGCGGACGCCAGGGACTGGGTTCTGACCTTGCAAAGGAGATTTACTGTAAAAACGTTGTATCGCTTCCTAGTGGATGGGGGATTGAGGTGCAAACTACAAACTACCCTTTGGAGACATCTATGCCCAATGAAGATCAAAATATTTGCCTTGGCATGGGACAACAAACTCATGACATTGAATAATCTGGTAAGGCGTGGATGAAAAGGAACCATATCACAATGTCGCCTTTGTGAAGGGAGCCAATAAACAATTTCACACCTCCTCACACAATGCCTATACTTAGTGCACATTTGGGCACACAACGAGCATCTATTCGCCTTTCGAGACCTCCCCATAAAATACAAGTTATGTTACGAGATAAAATCACTGTACGACACATGGTTTGATCTCAACGTAAGGGCTGTGGGCCCCATGGATGACGCAGTAATAACCGAAGTTATTGTCTTGTATCAGCTGAGGATGTCATCGCTCGTCTTGAAAGGCGGCGTTAGTGAGCGCACTACATGCAAGTAATCACTCCCCTGGGTTATTCGAGGGACATAATTATAAAGGCAACGACCCAAGGGATCTCCAATCCGATTTGGAACCCTTTCTTTGGCACACAATCCACTCCTTCCCTCTCAAACTTTTGAGGAGCATCGGAGCCTAGACATTCATTTAATCACATTCCATCTCATCCATAGATCATAATATGTTCGGATCCCCTCCTAAAGATCTCAACATCAAGTTATTTGAATTTAATTAACAAAACATTTTTATTAAACAAGTAAAAATAAATATTATTTTTCCAAAAAATATATATTTTTGGTATAAATGCATAACTAAACGTAAACGGGTCGGATTTATCACAAAAAAAAGAAGGGGAACAAAAATAAACGGGTCGGGTTCAACAATGAATCCGCTTGTCGGGTCGAGTCCAGATACACTCCTCTTCTCCAACGGGCCAATAGCGCGCCACTGCCGACCGTTCCACTAAACTTTCAAATTTCAAAAACCCCCCTTTAAAAAATCTTAATTATTTCCCATTTTCAATTTCCGCATTATTTCAAAAATCCCTCCTTATATACCCCAATCCCAAATCCCAAACCATCGTCTCCCTCTCTCTCTATCCCCCTCTCCGGCGATTTCTCCGGCGTCCAATCACCGACAGGTACGTTCGATTTCTTGAAGATTTCGGGCATTTCTTGGTTTAATCCGGGCAGGCATTCATCTGATCTCTGTTTGGCTTTCATCTCCTAGAGAAATCAAGATCGAAGAAGCGGAAATGGGCCAGATCCAGTACTCCGAGAAGTATTTCGACGATACCTACGAATACAGGTCCCCAATCTTCTCGATCTCGTTGCAAACCTAAACTAATCAAAACCCTAGCAAGTTCTTTTCTCAATTCTCGAACTACTTTTCTCGCAGGCACGTCGTTCTCCCGCCGGAGGTCGCCAAGATGCTCCCCAAGAACCGTCTCCTCTCTGAGGTAATCAATCAATGCATTCTCAATTTTGTCTTCTTATTTTCTGTGGATCGATTGATGGATTGAGTGATCGATCGATCGATAGAACGAATGGCGCGCGATCGGCGTGCAGCAAAGCAGAGGGTGGGTTCACTACGCGATCCACCGCCCGGAGCCGCACATCATGCTTTTCCGGCGACCTCTCAACTATCAACAGCAGCAAGAGAACCCCACCGCCGCCGCCGCCGCCCACCAGGCTCTCGCCAAGTGATCTCCATCGTCGCCGGCGAGATCCTTATCTAGGGTTTCAATTTCACTGTCTTTCTGTGATGTGATCTCTGATCTAATGTAGTTGTGATTGTTCCTGAAAACAGACAATATATCACTTTATATTTTCATATTTTTAAATCATTTTCTTTTTTTTCTCTATTTTTCTTTGAGATATTTTGGTTGATAATTGTGGCCCTTATGATTTTTGGAAATCATTTTTTTTTAATTTTATTATTTATTTATTTATATTTTCGAACATTTATAATTAAATTATGTTAAATTAAAATTTACTTTTTTCAGAAAAAAAATCGAGATGCCTCTCTCACACTATATAATTCTTAATTTTTTTTTGGAATGATTAAATTTATATGCAAAAATTAGCTCTTAATTTTATCCAATAAAAATCAATCAGAAAAAATGATAGGAAAAAGTTAAGATAATTTAATATAATTAATACTAATTTAATAATGTTATTATTATTATTATATTACAGGTAAATAACTATTCATCCCTCAATAGTAACTATTCATCCCCATAGGGTCCTTGGGTAGGGGCTTAGTGTAAATAGGATTTTGGGTGGGTGGGTTCAAAAGGTAAATAGTCTATGAATAGTATAGGGACCTATAGGGAATTTGCTCTTATTATTATAATATATTGAATTTAGGATATTTATGAAAATAACAAGTATTTGGGGGTTTAAGTGCAAAATGCACACTATCTCTCATTTTACGCTTCAGTGGAGAACAGTGGTCACCGCTGCGGCCTTCGTCGCTTTTCATCGCCGATCGTTGTATTCTCTCTCTACTTTGTTGTCCGAATCTCCAGGTTCATCTTCGCCTTTGGATGTTCGCATTTGTTTTAGATGTTTCTTTGTGTTGATTTTTAGGGTTTAGGGTTGTTTGTATCTCTTGATTCTTTTCTTCAGAAAAGTTTGATTGATCTTTGTTTTTATTATCTAAAAAAGGAGGACAAATTTGATGCAATTTGTGCAGGTTCGTGTTCTTATTCGTTGTTTGCTCAAATTTATAATCAAGTTTTGATTTTGATTCTGTATTGATGACAATTTGACAGTAGTGAGCACTCGTTTTCATGTTATATGTCCACAATTTGTGGGATTAATTCAGAATCACTATAATCTTTTAGATAGGGATTATATAGTGGGTTGATTTTTAGGGTTTAGGGTTGTTTGTGTCTCTTGATTCTTTTCTTTAGAAAAGCTTGATTGATCTTTGTTTTTATTGCCTAAAAAAGAAGGAAAAATTTGATGCAATTTGTGCAGATTCTCGTTCTTAGTTGTTGTTTCCTCAAATTTATAATCCAGTCTTGATTTTGATTCTGTATTGATCACAAACAGCAGTGAGCGCTTGTTTTCATGTTATATGTCCACAATTTGTGGGATTAGTATTAGATATTATGTATATAATGGGATGCAATGGAGCTTAAAAGAAAGCATAAATCCCGATGAGATGAATGAGCGAGCTTGTCCTCTTGTTTGCTTTTCAATTTCAAGTGCTTCCTCTGTAAATTGTAATGCTTAAATTGGGGGAAAATTCCGATATTGATTCTTTAGATGTACATTTGGTCGGTTGGGAGATTGTGAATTGCTAAGCAATAAAGATGGTGTTCATGCTTTGCTTTACATTTTGTTCATCTTTCTGATTATGGGCTTGCGCTTTGCGAGTCTTTTTAAAATTCAAAAAATTAATCTTTGCAGAGGATCGATCCTCGGTCATACAACTGGGTTTAGTGGTGTGCATGAAATTGGTAACTGTGTTTCAATTTCGTGAATTAGTTTTTTCTATTTGTTTGTTTTTCAGAATTATAGACCTTGATCTTTATTTGATATTGTGACTTTTGAACAGTAATGGCATGCAAACATAGTCAATGTTGTGCATCAGCTACAATATCTTATTATAGCTCATCTTTTCTTAGCATGTACTATTATTCATTGTAACTTGGTTTTAGATAAAATAAAATTTCTTTCCATATATTCCATCTGTCGTCAATCTTATAATGCATGGAGGCCATCTTTGATTACAATACTTTTTAACTTTTTTCTTTTTTCGATCATATAGTGTATGAAGGTCAATCTCGATTACAATTCTGTGTAACTAGTTCTAGGATAAGCACACGAAGGTCACATCTTTTTCTTGTACTGTCTTAACAGTTTTCATCGCCTTAATGTCACGGTTACGCAACATTGCACTTGCGACTGGCCTATTAGCATTTGCAGGTGCTGGCTTATCGTTTCCTTTCTTCTTTGTGTAAGTAATCCATCCACAAGTACTTGGCGTAGATCTTATTATATGTTGAGTAAACTCTTGAGATCTTTGTGTATCTTTGTAGGACATCAAAAAACAAACCTGTAATTGATTCCTCAAAGCCTCTCCCACCTCAAGCGACATTTCGAGGGCCGTATGTCAACACTGGGTCTCGTGATATCGGTCCAGATCCTACCACCTATCCCAAATTATGATTCCATTCAAGTAACAACATTGTTCTTCGAACAATTTAATTGCATTCTGCATCCTCATCACCCAAAATCTCTGCTTAAATATGTTTAGTCAGTCTGTTATTTCAATCCTTTTCTATCCTGTATCAATAGACATCTTTTTGTTCTATGAATAAATAATTCTATTTAATGATTGTGCAAGAAAGAATCTCATTCCTCTTTATATCCATTTACTCTTTACTTGCTTGCTTATTTTGTTTGTTCTTTGTGGGTTGTTAATTGCAAATTCATTTGTTCCATGAGAAAGACTTCCGAAATTGTTGGAGTTGTCTGATAAGATTGGATCATATTTACTTGAAATTCTGTGAAAATTGTAGTCTTGTTTTTTTTTTTTTTTGAAAAAGTGGATTTACCATATTTATTTAAAGCAAATTTAGATATGTTACATGCAGTTTGTTGTTGCATAAAATGGTACACTGAAAACAAAGAAACAGTTTACGCTGTGTGATGTTTGCGCCTATTCGCCTTCAGTTGACCTCCCTCCCCTTTTCTGCTGGCATGGCGTCTGTTGCAAATTGTAGGCTTTGTTTCGTGAGGCCTTGGGTTGCTTCCAATTTTAACTTCTTTGTCTGGCGGAGTTGCATCAAACGAGGATATTAGGTGGAAGTTAGTATAACGAATAACTTGTAAATGTTTGTTTGTTTTTGGAGCACAAAAATTACTAGTTTGATAAATCTATAATGGAATTTGTAGGATTTTTCTCGAATTTTTATCACTTCCCAAATCTTCCTGCTAGAATCTTTTATTTTTCTGAATGTTTTATATTTATCAGAATTATTCGGAAGTTTGATTCCATATGAATTTGTTTATGATTTTTCTTATTGTTATGGTGGTAGTTTACCATGGTTATATAGAAGTATTTTTCATTGGTATATATTTTTTGGGTTCAGTTTGCGTAATTATAATTTTCACAAGGGTTCATATATTTTCAATATATTTTCTCATGAAATAAGTAACATGATATTTATTAATGGTAATTGCCAAAAAGTTCCTTGATTTTTTTAGCAATTATTTTTTGGGCTTTTTGCAGGTATACCCCTGAATAATTTTGAAATTGTGTATTTACCCCTGAATAAAATATAATTACATACATACCTCTGAATAATTGGTATAATTACGTATATACCCCTGGGGTTAAAATCAGATGAAAAAACTGTCAACTTAACAAACGGTAGATATGCAAAATGACCATCATATCTTTTACATATATACACCTAAAAAATTTGTTTGACTGTAAATTTAAAAATACCTCTTTACAAATCTGAAATTTAAAATAGTTAAAAAATATATAAAGAGGGGTATTTTGAATATTTTTCAACCCTTAACTTAAGTTGTAACTATGGTTAAGATTACTTGGTTAACTTCTGTTAACGGATCCTAACAGTAGGGGTATATCTGCAATTCAACATGTTTTTCAGGGGTAGACAAGCAATTATGATTTTTTCGGAGGTAAATATGTAATTATGAAACTTTTGAAGGATATATAAATAATTTCCCTTTATTTTTAGACCCGGAGTTATATTGTTTGGTTTATAGTGTGTGTTGGGATCCTGGAAACAGTGCTGAAACAGTTTTAGGGATCTTTTAATAATTTTTCCTATTTATTAACACAATATTGACCACGTGTCCTTTTCATTTCGTGCGTGTATATCTCTCTAGCATGTTCGAAAACAAACAAACGTCTTGGCGCTTCCTTTCACGGCAAGTTTCTCGTTTCTAAATTTCTATGGCTCGAAATAATTAGACGTTTTTATTATTTTAGAAAAAAAGGAAATTAATATTTAATTTCATATAAAAGAGGGTGTTCTTTGTTAAAAAAAGGAGGAAAAATATTTATTTATGCAGGTTAGTCCCTGATTAAACAAATGATTCTTTTGAGCTCCTTATCAATGGCGGCACCAGCAGCCCCAGTGGCATCCTTCTCCTTCTTCTCCACCTCGCCTTCGCGCCATCTCGTCTCAGTCTCCCCTTCTCCATCGCCTCGCCGCCGTTTCTCTCCCCGCCGGTCACCGCCACTACGCGTCGCCGCACCCTCTTCTCCGACCTCCTCGTCCTCGGCGGTGGAAGCTGATATCCAAGAATCCATTCAGATCGAGGACTTCTCGTTGGAGAGCTCTTCATCGGAGGTGTTCTCATGGAGGGATCACTGGTACCCAGTTTCCCTCATCGAGGACCTTGACCCCAAGCTCCCCACCCCTTTTCAGCTCCTCAACCGCGACATCGTCCTCTGGAAAGACCCCAACTCCGGTGACTGGGTCGCGTTTGATGATCGATGCCCTCACCGTCTCGCCCCTCTCTCGGTAATCCGTCTCCACCCTGAGATTCTTCAGCAACTCATAGATTCATTCTCGGTTTCTTTTGGAGCAGGAGGGGAGGATCGATGAGGATGGGTGCTTGCAGTGCTCGTATCATGGGTGGTCGTTTGATCGGACAGGGGCGTGCACGCGGATTCCGCAGGCGGCTCCAGAAGGGCCGGAGGCGCGGGCTGTCCGGTCCAAGAGAGCTTGTGTTGTTAGATTCCCAACCCTTGTTTCTCAGGGCTTGTTGTTTGTTTGGCCTGATGAGAATGGGTGGGAGAAGGCTGCGGCTTCCAAGCCCCCTATGTGAGTACATTGTCAACAGTACTTGGTGTTTCTTTAGATCATTGAATGATTGTAATGGATTTGGATTGTGTGTTTGTTAGGTTGCCAGAGGACTTCGCCGATCCCTCGTTCTCCACTGTGACTATTCAGAGAGACTTGTACTATGGATATGATACTCTCATGGAGAATGTTTCCGATCCTTCGCATATTGAGTTTGCACACCATAAGGTAATTAGGATTTTTGAGGTGTTAAGTTTTTGTTATTGAATTACAAATATTTATGGGATCATGATTGTTAATTTGGACTACATGCCTTATTTCTGGTTGAATTTCTTGCTAATGAATGTGTCGGAGATGCTTAGATATTTTTTCACAAGAAGTTTGCATGAGTAAATCAGAGCATTCCCTGTGATTTTTGAATAGATGTACGAAGTTCAAGTTGATGAAGGTGTTTCTAATTATGGACCTTGTGGAGTGGCTTATTTGAACATAATCTGTATTTCTGTCGCAGGAGGTTCATAGGCATTTTCCCTTATGCAAGTTTCATCTCAGTGCATTGTTTATAATGTTCTATGCCAAAATTGATTTCTTATTTGTACCTATTTGTAGTTGCTAGATGCTCAAATAGAGGGATTAGTTTTTCTTTTTGTTTTTTTTTATCTCTCTTTAATTTGATGGTTACATCAATCCACCAATTTTCTCAAGTGGACAACATCTGCATATTACGTTTTTTCTTGTAATTGTCAATATTATAATAAAGGGAAAATGAAAAATCATAATTTTCCTATTGTGTCTTTTTCTCTGCACAATAGACCCAAGTGGTCCGATCCTTCTCTGGACCCTGCATAATGCAGGAGCTTTGTAGCACCGGGCTGACTTTTTTTTTTTTTTTTTTCTCTGCCTTTATCTTGAAATGAATATTATGGTCAAGTGATTTATGTTTTGTCATATTAAAC
Organism: Dioscorea zingiberensis; assembly: GCA_026586065.1. Lineage (NCBI taxonomy): Eukaryota > Viridiplantae > Streptophyta > Magnoliopsida > Dioscoreales > Dioscoreaceae > Dioscorea > Dioscorea zingiberensis. The sequence goes on from CM048823.1 coordinate 49,849,079, forward strand.
ATACCCTTATTTTCAAATGGTGTTACTCTTAAAGGTGACTGGAAGAAGGGAACGAGCCAGGCCTTTGCCATTCAAGATGGAATCTAGTGGTGCTTGGGGATTTGTCGGGGCAAATGATGATAAGCCACGTATTAGTGCTAAATTTGTGGCTCCTTGTTATTATATCAATAAGTAAGTTTCAAGTGGTTTTGTGTTCTCTTTGCTTCAGTGTTTCTTTTATTGGCTTGCATCTTTATCAACTCTTTTATGAAAGTTCCCTTGTTGAATTAGCTCATTTTGATTGGAAGCTTATACTTCCTTGCATGAAATAAAATATTTGACTCATTTATCTTATATTTTCTTTCATGATATTGTTGCATGATTTTAGTTTTACCACATGCTAAATTTCACAGGAAATACTGATCTTAGATGTAAGGTTGAGGAAGGAAATAAGTTTGAGGGAGAACCTCACAAGACATTGATTGTGGTTGTTTTAAAACATGTTCTACTTGAGATAAATTTTAATTCATCATCTTAGGTCATTTAAATGTGTTTAGTTTCAATTAGCTTCTTCCACAGGCTTGTTGTTACAGTATTTTTGGGCTCTACACTATGGCAGAGGCAGGTCCCATTCGAAATATGTGTGACACTGCTGTCGTATTCAATATCAATTTGTTTACTAAAATTAAAATTTGAACTCTTTTTTAATCCTAAATTATTCCCCTAATGTATGCCTTTTGGATGTAATCTGATATTTCAGGATAGAAATAGACACAAAATTGCCCATTTTTGGAGACCAGAAATGGGTTATATGGATCTGCTCCTTCAACATACCAATGGCTCCTGGGAAGACTCGTTCCATTGTTTGTAGTGCACGAAACTTTTTCCGGTTCAGCATGCCAGGACCCGCCTGGTGGCAGGTACGAACTTGGTCCCAAAAGTACATGAGAATATGCTCTTAAGTAGGACTTTCAAACATTCGAACTGCTCAAGTTCAGCTTGGTTGTTTAATATGAGTCGAACTCGAGCTATATTTTCAAGCTCGAAATTGATTTTGAGCTGAGCTTGAGTTTAAGTTGGCTTGTTTGAGCTCAGCTTGAAAGCCCGGTAAGATATCTTATATTGTTAACATATATATTATATATAATTAGTGTCAACAGAGTCACACAAATCACAAACTAACAGATTTGTTTGAGCTTTGAAATTTGAAAAGGGGGATCGCAGGTTCAAATCTCTTACCATGCACACTTGAATTCTGCCCTTATTTTTCCAACCATTTGATTTTGAGTTGTGCTGAACATGAGCTACTCAAACTCGGCTCGGTTCCAGCTGGATCGAGTTCGATTTTGATGGCTCCAGCTCAGGATGAGTTGAAACAATTCAAGCTAGGCTCAAGACAAGCCTGGCCTGCTTAATGTTTACACCCCTACTCTTAATACTAGAAACTCAAAAATGAATTCTACTGGATTCAAGTAGAAATAACTGTTTTTCTGCTCCAGTATATTTTAAATAAAGTTTTAGTATATCAAAGGTGGGGAGCTTTGGTGCAATGGTAAAGTTGTCGTCATGTGATCTAGAGGTCATGGGTTAGAGTCGTGGAAACAACCTTTTGCAAAAACAAAAGCAAGTGTAAAGGCCAGTATTAATAGACTAAATGATCCGATCTTCCTCGGACCCCACACATAGCGGGAGCTTTGTAGCATCGGGCTGCCCTTTCTTTTAGTATACCAAAAATCTGTCTTTTCTGTTATTCTCAAGCAAGTTTGCGGGGAATCAATTATTTTTACCCAACTATAAAAAGATGAATTCGTATTAGTCCTTTGCATATTTAACTTTATATCTATGTATTGCGAACTGAAAAGCACTAATTGGGCATATTCTATGAAATTCTGATTTGTAGTTTTATGCATGGTTTTGTTTTGCATCTCAACCAGGAAGTAGTTTCAATGTTTTATGACTTGAATCAAACTTACTAGTAATTTCTTTTCATTGTTAATTGATACAGCTCGTCCCCCGCTGGCATGAGCATTGGACTTCAAATAAAGTCTACGATGGTGACATGATTGTTCTTCAAGGCCAGGAGAAAATATTTCTTTCTGAAACTATGCAGGGTTCTGGTGATGTTAATCAGGAATACACAAAAATCACATTCACTCCAACACAAGCCGATCGTTTAGTTCTGGCATTTCGCAACTGGCTAAGAAGATATGGTAAGAGCCAACCCGAATGGTTTGGCTCTGTCAACCAACAGCCTTTGCCTTCCACCATTTTTTCTAAACAACAGGTAAAAATCTAAATCTAAAAGTTGACTTCACACAATTTTAGACTCAATTTTCAATGCCTTGCTTGTTTGTACATGATGAATAAGTCTATTCCATACCCCACTTGATAATGTTCTGTTTCAACCTTCAGTCTGATGTGTTTTTCTTGTATGATTGAATATCAAGATTACTGAACTCGTCATCCCTGCCCTAGAAACAGCCATTAGGTTCATCTAAAGATTGATTGATTGTTTTCAGTTCTATATGTTTGGAAATTTACAATTCACTGTTGAAATAGTCAATTGGCCTTTACAAGTCCAGCCAAACCTCTTCTTGTTCCTCCTTCGCAATCTGATAATTGTATTCTGTCCTGCAGATGCTCGATAGATTTGAGCAGCACACTCTCAAGTGCTCATCATGTAAAGGAGCATATGAGGGATTCCAAAATCTACAGAAATTACTAATTGGTGCTGCTGTACTTTTCTGTGCAACAACAGGAATACCTTCCGAAATCCAGCTTCGGTTTCTCCTAGGAGCGGCCGCCATTGCAAGTGCCTCTCTGGCTTATCTCTTCCATGAACTTAAGAAGAACTTCGTCTTTGTAGACTACGTGCACGCAGAGATCGATTGACCAACCAAATGTGCATCAAATCTGTGGATAAAAGTCGGTGTAAGTGTATGTAACACATGGTTTTCAATGTTAATGGCCAAGTATAAATATTGTATGTTTTAAAAGTCATAGCCTTGTAGACATTTTGACATGAACTTAGTACAGACTGCCGTTCAGGTTCTTATTTTTATTAAATTAATTATTTATATTTCAGTTATGGGTTTTTACATTTATGCCCTCACAAAAGTGTCTAATTGCCCATATAGCCCCTACAATTTATTATACAGGTGAAGGTGGGATGGTGACTGCATATTTGAGGATATTATATTATTATCTCATAAAAATATATATAAATTATTTTTGTATATATATTTCTTTATTTTTATATAAATAAAATATGAAATACATAATTCTGCACTTTTCTAAGGGCACCTATGCAAACTTTCCGATTTGTGGGGCCCATGGATCAAGATCCTGCATTGTTGATGACGTGGCAGTATATGGTTTGCTGTAAGTTCTATTTGCTGATTATATAAAACAGCAGATCCCAAGATCGCATCTCTTTCGTCTTATCCACATCCCCATGTCGAGCTCCTCTGCTTCTATACTTCTCTCTACTTCAGTAGCTTCGAAGCCTCTCTCTAATGGCGCTCCACTCCTCGTTGGTGCGCCTCGGCTTCGCCCCGATCTCCCCAGTTCGGCGCCCCCTCCCTTCTCCCCTCCTCGTCCGCGCCTTCGCCGCCTCCCCCGCGCCCCGCGCCCGCTTTTCCGCCCGCCGATCCGAGTCCACCGTCGTGCAGCAACTCCAACGACCTCTTGGTAACCCTCGATCCCTTATCCTCCATCTCTACTTCTAAAACCGAAAGAAATGAGAGAAATGAGGGGATGTGGGGTTGCAGCGGAGTACATGAGCCTGCCGGCGAGCCAGTACTCGGTGCTGGACGCGGAGCGGATCGAGCGCGTCGATGAGAATACCTTCAGGTGCTATGTCTATCGATTCAAGTTCTTCGCTTTTGAGGTCTGCCCTGTGCTGGTGGTCCGGGTGGAGGAGGAACCATATGGCTGCTGCATTCGCCTCTTGTCTTGCAAGGTATTAATGACTGGATGATTGCTTTGTTTCATTCCTTTTTTGATTTTTGATCCAAAATTATTCATTCTTAATTGTTTGTTTCTCTCCATAGCTGGAGGGCTCGCCGATTGTGGTCGCTCAGAATGAGAAATTCTCAGGTATGGCGTGCTTTCCATTCATTCCATAGCTGGATCTTTGTTGTTTGATAATGTTCTTCTTTGATGGTTTTGTAAATCAGCTTGATTTTTAGTTTGTCTATAAAATGTTGTAGAGATAACATGGAGATTTTATTGGGGGGTTTACAAAGAATCATAAAAAGAAAAGGAAAATATGATTCCTTAGTGATCAAACACCTAGCTTTTAAGGTTTAGGATTGAATATATGTTTCTTTGATTGTTTTGTAAATCAGTTTGATGTTTGGTACATCCATAGCAACTTGATTACATGGGGCAATTTACAAAAAAGGATCTCAAATAAAACGGGCAGCCCTGTGCTATAAAGCTCCTGTTATGTGCGGGGTTTGGGGAAGGGTTGAACCACTTGGGTCTATTTTACGCATTCTTATCTTGCTTTGTTTTGCAAGATGCTATAACACACAAATTTAAAAAAAAAAATGAAGAAGAAGAAGAAGAAGAAGAAGAAGCAAAACTATCTTAGTGATGAAAGACCTAGCCTTTAAATTGAATGGTCAGTGGAGAAGGATTTACCTGCCAAAACTAAGTGGATAAAATCATTGAATAAGTGCAAGACAGAACTGAGCATTTATTGAACATAAACTAAGGCCAAATCCTGAGATGTATAATGAGTATAAAAACTTGGTTCATATTTTATTTTTAATTTGATGGTGGGTGCAGGTTTCTTCATAAAATTTGGTCATAATTATATAGGTTACAAATTCAGTTTTGTTAGGCTGAACAAGGGTTGAATTGATTAGTTTGAATTAGAGACCACTGGCAGTTCACTTGTTTGTTCTGTCTTTTTAGTATCATCTGTTGATTCCTTTGATTTAATATCTGAGTTGAACTATTTAATGCCTTTCAGGAGTCCTTTGACATTGATTTCGTATGGGAAATGCAGCTTCGATGGTGAATAAAATTTCCTGCAATAAGAATTTGCTCAGCAACTCCGCATCGCAGCAGCTCACAACTGACACAACAATTGAGGTAACTCCACCAAGACAACTGATGTCAAAATAATAATCAGGTCAATGTGTTTGGTTTTGAGATCATTGTTGTTTCCAGGTTATTATTGAAATCCCTTTTGCTTTTAGAGCAATACCAGTGGGAGCAATTGAATCTACCGGCACCCAAGTCCTGGAACAATTACTAAGATTAATGCTGCCACGATTTCTGAATCAGGTCCTATGATTTCGATTTCTCAATATAACTATAATTTTGAGCCATTTATACTGATGAATGACACCAATGAATAGTACCAATACTTTGTATTTGCTTGCGCAGCTTGTGAAGGACTATCGGGCATGGGCTTCAGGTGATACCTCAAGGCAACCTCTTGGTACCGGTGAAATTTAACGTCTTCAATGTGTTATGCTTGTTGATCTTGTTAAACATGGCTAAACTTGAATCACCAGTCCCCTTCTCATCTGTTAGTGATGTAATTACATTCACAGTTGATTATCATGTACATTATCATCTTTTTGGATATTAGCATTTGTTCATCTTCTACGTGTTTCCTGGTTTTTCGTTTTTGGTTGAAGTGGATGGTCTTTATGGAAGTTTTGGAACATGCGAGATGTGTGTTTTGTGAATATACTCGGAAAATTAAAATTATGTTTATACATCAATGTATGATACTTGTTGCTCTTTTAGGACATGGCTAAATTTGAAGTATCAGTGCCCTACTCATTCAGTCAGCAATAGCCACTATTGATTACAATGTACATTTTCATCTCTGTGATTGTTTGTATACACTTTAAAGAATTTGTATCATAGGTGTAACTACATTTTATGATGGCTATCAATCTACCGCAATCCTTTTTTTCCGGGTTTGAGATTGGCTATGCTCACATACACTTGCATAGGTGGAGTTATTGTTTGTATACACTTATAAACTTAAAATTCTTGCCTACAAGGGTGTTGTATTTTTTTCGAAGGGCAAAATCAGAAATGTGTTCACTTTGAGAGGTGAAAATTTTAAATTTCACTTATTTTGTATTACCCTGGTTTTAGTCTAAAACTGTCTAAAAGAAAGAAGTCGAATTACTTCATTTTCTTGCTTAAAAAAATACAATAATTTGATTTTTTTTTCAAGGCTACATAAGCAAAAGAAACCCAAACAATTACTTGCAGAATTTACAATCAAAATTCTCTACAAAAGTGCAGTCACAGGTAGAAAGTAAAATTTAACACTTCCACTCTTCACAACAATTCATGAAGTGTTCTGCAGACCACTTGAATTTTGTTTCTAAAAACCAGAGAAAATGCAGAACATTATTTTCTTAACATCAATTCATAATCAATTATTTTCTTAACATAAATTCATATACAGATGATCATCGAAGTACGCAAATCCTACCATTCTTGCATTTGTTCTGTATCACCTTTTCTGCAAATTTCTCATTCAATTTATCAGTAACCGATATCCTAAATTAATTGAAAGAACATGAAACTCTATCTAGATTGCTGCCATTCATAGAACAAATCCATGAATTTTCATATCAAACCAAATAAAACCCACATAATATATGATATGAATGAACTGACCAGGATCCTCTGTACCAGCAAAATTCAAATTACATCAAGAATTTGATGAGTAATATTGAATCCACACATGACAGAAAAATCACATAATGGCAGAAAAAAATTCAGAGAAAATCGACGACTCTCTGAGTATATAGTGAATCTTTACATGTGAGAAAATCTCATTAGCAAATTGCTAGCAAATTTTCTGATAAAATCAACAAGATGAATATACATTGAATCCATAAATAATAGAATCACATTAACAGCATAATGACAGCAAAAATTTCAGATAGCAGCGAGAACTTAAATGAGTATGTATTGCATCCATACATGAGAGAAAATCACATTATCGCAAAACGGCAGCAAAATTCAAAGAAAATCAAGAACTTGATGAATATATTTTGAACCGATGCATGACAAAACTCACATTATTGGCACAATCGCAGAAAAGATTCAGATAACATCAAGACTCGACGAGTTTATGTTGAATCAACAAATGACTGAAAATCAAATTACTGGCAAAATTGCAGCAAAAGATTCAGATGACATCAAGAACTCGATGAGTATATATTGAATCCATACAGGGGAAAAATAATCTTATTAATGCCACATTTGTTGCAAAAATTCAGATAAACCAAGAGATTGATGAGTATATATTGAACACATACATGACAGAAAATTACATTAATGGCACAATGGCAATACAACAATTCTCTGGTATGCAATGTACCTAATTGGCGTCCTCGTAGTCGCGGAGCAGCATCTGCAAAAGGGATTCTGATAAAACAAAGCTTAAGGCCCCCCATCAACAACCAATTAGAAGAATTTCAATACCTTGCTGATGAACTTGAACATCACCTACAACGCAACCAACCAACCTACCTCAGACTCTCCCACACCTCAACACAATGCTCATCCTTGCGCGCCACCACCATCCGGTTACCGCCAAACACCATCTGCACAATCCTATTCCCGCCGGCATCCTTTGCCCTCCCCATCAAGTTCCTCTTCATCACTTTCTCACCAGCCCCGGCCATGGAAACCGATGACCACATCTCCACTTCTCCTCCCCTACTGACAAACACTTGATTCTCATAGCTCTCAATCCTACATCCACTCCCTTCCTTCTTCCCATTCCCCATTGCCTTTCTCCCATCTCCTAGGCACATCCAAGCACTGTGTCCATCCCCCATTTTCCTCAAATCCATGACAAACACTTCCCCTGAATGCACTCCAACCTTGAAGATGGCCGAGAGGTGGTCACAGGGCGTCACGTCGGCAAAACAATCAACTTTCTCTGCCGTCTCCCAAACGGAGCCGCCGGAACGCACGTCCCAGAGCCGAATATTCCCGGTGAGCCCCGACGGCCCAGCATGCGACCCAGCTGCCATCAAAAGATTGAAGCTTTCCACCCATTTGAGCTTTGTCGCTGGAATGGCGGAGTCGAGCTCTGCCCCGTAAATCTCCCGCCGCGCAATCTCCGTCACCGGCGCAAACGTGTTCAGGTCGAAGACGACGATGGCACTTGCCGTACGACGGGGGGACTCGAAGCTAGCAAAGAGGTGCTCCGGCGATGAGCCAATGGCTTGGACGATGGCAGGAGGGGAAGCGTTCAGGGGGTATGGAGACCAGGCTAGGGTTTGGCTGACCCGCCCGGAGGGGATGTCGACGAGATGGACGGAGGGGAAGTCGGAGGCGCCGGCGGCGATTAGAGAGCAGGAGACGGAGAGGAGAGAGTCTATGACGGGGAGCGGAGTCAGTACAGTGTCGCGACGGGCAAGGGTGGAGTCGAAAGTAGTGATCTTTCCGCCATGAGCGGCATGAACGGAGCCGCCAGCGGCGGTAGCGAGGGCGGAGAGGTGGTCGCGGCCATGGAGGGGCAAAAGAATGGATCTTTGGAGGGAGAAGGGATCGAATTTGGGGAGGAGGAGAAGTGGATCGATGCGGAAGAAGAGGAGCTCGGGGAGGAGATCCTGGGGGTTGGCCGGCGGCAAGGAGGAACGGAGAAAAGCAAGGAGAGAGGAGAAGAGGGCGGGGTCGCGGTCGAAGAAGGAGAGCGAGCCGGCGGGGAGGGCGGCGAGGACGGAGCCGGCGCCGGAGAAGGAGAGGGTTTGCGTAGTGGTTTGGAAGAGCTCACCGCTGACGTTGATGGAGACGATGGAGGAGGACGGAATGGACGGCTGTGATTCGACGCCGCTCGCCGGAGACGATCGATGAGCCATTGGATTTCGAGCTCCCTATTGGCCTCTGATGAGAAGACTACATAGACCCGGCGTTGAATGGCATCTTTTGGAAAGTTTCGTTTTAGTTCTCAATCTATACATTGTTATTTTTCTAGTCCCTGTGCTTCTTTCATATATTAAGGAGTTGATTCGAAATATACATATGTCAGGGATGTGACTACAAAAATACCACCTATATGCACTCTTCGAAAGTATCGAAACCCTACTCGCTCGCGAGCGATTATCAGGTACGAATGAACGATTTTTCTCTCGAATTTCGTTCTATTGTATGATTCTACATTGGATAGGTGCTTATCTTTTGTTTCGATTGTTTGTAGACATGTCTGGATTGGGGATCAACTCCTGTTTGCATCCAGTTTAATTTCCCATTCTTCTTGTTTGTTTGAGATTGAGATCAAGATTTTTTATTTTTTATTTTTATTTCTTTAGTGTTAATGTTGCTATGATCCTGTTTTCTAATATCTCTTAATATTTTCCTTCACAAATTCGACTTTGGATTGTAGAAGGTTGGTGATTGTGGTTAATGCCCCAACTTGGTAAAATTTTAGGGCTTTCATATGAACATTGTGTGAAAAATCAGGGAAGGAAGCAATTTAGTTGTTCTAATTTGGTTCATAGCATGCCTGTGTGTTATCACCATGATGTGGATATCCCTAATGCAGAATTAAACCCCTATTGGACACAAAGATGTGAAATTGCATTACTTTCAAGGTGTAGTGTGTGTTTAGTTGGAGTAAATGTATGTTCTCTTGTTAACTTTTTCAGTCGGCTTTTGTGTCCGTGCTGTGTTTTCTCATCGGGATTGATATAGGTATGGGATCGCAGAGCTACTTGTGGCAGCTCACAAAGAGGACTGTGACCAGTGCTATAATTGGTGTTACCATTTCAGACCGATATGTGACATTTAGCTCCGTGAGAGGCAGCTCCATGTATCCGACATTTCAAGCAACTTCTACTTCCTTTCCAGGATCATTGCGAGGTGAATTTTGTTTTGTCTGATTTGTCATTAAGGTTGTGACAAATCGAATGGCGACAATTCTCTTTAATCCATTTGTACTGAATTAGAATGGCTACAGGTGATCTTGTGTTGGCCGAAAGGTTCTGCCTCGAGAGGTACAAATTCTCGCAAGGCGACGTGATAATATTCAAGTTAAGTTCATTTCTTTTAACATGATAACTCGCATTTTAATTCCTAAAATGCATCGTAGTAAATACTTATTATATGTTCTGGTTAAAGGGCTCCGGATAACCACAAGAAAATTTTTGTCAAGAGATTAATCGCTTTGCCTGGTGAGTGGATACAAATTCCCGAGTCATCTGAGATGTTGAAGATTCCGGAAGGTCATTGCTGGGTTGAGGGTGACAATTCTGCTTGTAGTCTTGACTCAAGATTTTTTGGTCCTGTAAGTTCGCACTCAATGCTTCCGTCTTTTTAGTCGCAAAACCTATTTCAAAACTTGAATGTTAATTAATCATACACATGTATCATTTAGGCCTCTGTTTGATCATATAAAAGATAAAAGCTTGTGGCAATTGAGTCTTAATGCAGCAGTGTAGTCTAAAGCTTAGAGGACTCATGTTGACAAGAGTCAAAGGCCTACTTGATCCTCATCAATTCTCTGAAACAATTGTAGATCTTAATCATAATATCATCGTTCATCAAACATATATACCAACATGACAGTAAATGTTTGTCTGAAATTGAAGATTGATACAAAGTATTCTATAAATGTTGTTCTGAAATTGAAGATGGTTGCAAAGTATTCTAAATGTCAATTGCATATAAGAAAGTCCTTATAAACATGTAGTATGTCGAAGTGGTTGTTGATCTGTTCTTTGAAACCATTGTAGATCTTAATCATACTATCATCATTCATTAAACATATATACCAAATGACAGTAAACATCTGTCTGAAATTGAAGATTGATACAAAGTATTCTATAAATGTTGTTCTGAAATTGAAGATCGATGCAAAGTATTCTAAATGAACATTGCATATGAGGAAGTCCTTATAAACATGTAGTATGTCGAAGTAGTTGTTGATCTGTTCTCTGAAACCGTTATAGATCTTAATCATACTATCATCATTCATTAAACATATACTCCAAATGATTGTAAACGTCTGTTTGAAATTGAAGATTGATACAAAGTATTCTATAAATGTTGTTCTGAAATTGAAGATCGATGCAAAGTATTCTAAATGACAATTGCATATAAGAAAGTCATGTCGAAGTGGTTGTCTTCAAATTTTGATGCATGCATGGAGACAATGTTGGTTGTTTCGATTTGTTGACTTTGAGAACCCGGTCTTATTAAAGGAATGTACTCTTCATAGGCAGTAATACCACAAAGTATCAACTGCATCAAATCTGTTTGAAATGCAGTGTTTTTTTATTGGTCTGCCCTTAAATTGATGACTATGATTCATATTGCAGATTCCTTTAGGGCTTGTTAAAGGAAGGGTGACTCATGTGATTTGGCCACCCCAAAGAATTGGTGCGATTGAGAGAAAGATACCAACAGGGAGGATTCCCCCAACCTGATTTTTTTTTTTTCTTTCTGTTTTTAATTTCTAATTTGAAGATATGTTCATATAGACATTGATGCACATTTATGAAAATTTCTGAAGATGAGAAATGTTATGTTCTTCATTGGATTTTGTAGAAAGATATTTGTGGTGGCCCACATCTTGTTACTTGTCCAGACACGTGTTGACAAAATCTTGCACCAAATCATGCAATCCGACGGCTGAGATTAAATCAAAGCCAAAAAAACATTTTTATAAGGGTGTATAAACAATTTTGTCTCGTATTTTGGACCATATATTTGGATATACTTTTCTAGGCGTATATATTCAAAATTTTCTTTAATTTATCAATATAAAAGAAAAAAAAAACTCAAAAAGCCTAGAGATGCCATATTTTTTTTTAAGTCACAGGTTAGAGTAGCGGAAAAAATCTTTTACAAAAATACAAGATAAGACACGCATATAATGGACTTAAGTTGTCGAATCTTTTCCTAAACTCCGTGTATAGTGAGAGTTTTATAGCACCGGGCTATATATATATATATATATATATATATATATATATATATATATATACGGTGATATTAAGACTGTAGATCAACATCTTGATCCAAATTGCCTTCCATTTTGGCCTCTGGAGCATGTTTGAAGGATTTCCTACAGTACAGATGGGAAGATCATCGGAAAATAAGCTAGCCTGTCAATTTTTATATACCGTTTGGTCCTTCCACTTAATGGTTCTTATTTTAGGAAAATTTTAACAGTTCAGAATTTCAACCATTAAGTGGGAGGATCAAACGGTCATCAAATTGTATGAAAATTGACAGACTAGCTTATTTTTCGATAATCTTCCCATCCATACAATTAAAAATCCTTTAAATATGTTTCAGAGGTCAAAATGGGAGATGACCGGACTGAAACAATCTTGTGACCTGCCACACACTAGCACGCATGTATATATATATATATATATATATATATATATATATATATATGATATCAAGGAGTAAATGTGTCTGTATATATTTATACATATTATTTTATTAAATAAATATTAAAAAATTACCAACAATCAAAGAGATATAAATAAATAACATAAACAAAGAAAAACATAATTCTCACAGTAATCAATCAATTGGACTTAATCAGAGAGAGAGAAATTAGGAGATAGCTCTTTGATCACCAAGCTTCTAGCTTTATTAATGGTCATGAAACAAAGGTAGAGATGCTCCTGAAGTTCATCAAGCTGCTGGTTAAAGCTAGCATCACACATCCTCAGCTGCCTCACCACCTCCGGCGTCATCCTCCGGCGATCTCCGGCCATCTCCAAACACAACCTCAAAAGCCCCATCATGTGCTCCACCTCATCCTGCAACCTATCCACCAACCTACTCACAGTATCAAGATCTCTATTCAATATATAAGCCCCTCTACTAGCAGCATCAAGCTGAGCCAGAGCTCGCCGGAGCCACCGCGGTCTCGGGAAAAAGCTCTGCAACGGCAAGGCTATTATAACCGCGAGAAAAGCATGCAAAGTGATGTAAACTCCGATGACGGAGGCGGAGGCGGTGATGGCGATGAGAAGCAATGCTGCTGCTTTCTTCAAGCGGGAGATGAGCCGGAGTTTGGATTTGGTTTGTTTTGTTTTGGATTCGAGGGTTGTGAGGAGGTTGGAGATGGATTCTTGGATGATGGGGAAGAGGGGGGTGGAGAGGTTGGGGAGTGGGGGTTGGGGGGTGGAGGAGGAGGTGAGGGAGAGGTAGGAGAGGCGGAGGGAGTGGAGGTTGGAGAGGAGGAGGCTGCAGAGGAGGGAGGCGTTGGAGGTGTCGGAGAAGAAGGAGGAGAGGAGGAGGTGGTGGTGGTGGTGGTGGTGGGGGTGGAGGTGGAGGGAGAGGAGGTGGGTGGCGGTGGGTTGGTCGGGGGAGAGGAGGGAGGAGGAGAGGAGGTGGGAGGAGGGGGAGAGGGAGAGGACGTGGGAGAAGAAGTGGAGGTAGGAGTCGGTGCGGAAGGCGTTGGCGTATTCTTCGCGGAGGTTGGAGCTGGTACTGGACGTGGGGATAGTTGGGGGGACGACGATGTCGGTGAATGGAACTGATGTATCTGCATGCATGCATGCATGAATTCAACAAAACCATGGAGAGAGAAAGTTGCATGTTTATACATCAAAACTATTTTAATTGAATATATACAACAACAATGACAACTAGGTGTAATTCCCTAAATAGTCTCTCTATTATGGCCATAGTGCCTTTTTGGTCCCTCTATTTAAATTTGATCTCATCTCGCGAACTCCCTTTATTATTTCAATTGGGAAATCTCAGTCCCAAGCCTGACCAACGTTTCTTTTGCGGTTTTCATTGTCTAACATGGCATTTTTAATAACATAATAAAGGGACCAAAATGGCACTATGGCCATAAAAGGACCATTTAAAAATGCTATGTCAGATAGTGAAAACGGCAAAGGAAACGTCCGTCGGGCTTGGGACTGAGACTTCCCAATTTGAATAATAGAGGAAGTTTGCAGGATCAAGACACTATGGCCATAATAGAAGGACTATTTAGGGAATTACACCTAACAACAACTAAGCCTTTTAATCCCATACTAGGTGGAGTCAGCTATATGAATTTTTTGTCTTCATGTAGCTAGCTTTGTCAAAGACAAGATCCGGATTATCAACATCTAATAAATGTAGGTTCTTAGACAATATAGTTACCTCTCTCAATGTAATACTCGATCTATCTCTAACCTGCCTTTTATTTTCTATTACCAAAATATCACATTTTCAAACAGAGGTACCTAGAGGTTTACGATGCACGTGTCCAAATCATCTTAAGCATCATTCTCTTATTTTATCTTAAAGTGGTGCAACATGCATTTTCTGTCAAATATGTTTATTTCTAATCTTATGCAATCTTGTATGTTCAAAAAAAAAAATCTTATACAATCTTGTATGACCACACATACACTTTAACATTCTCATTTCTGCCACATTTATTTTATGAATATGTTAACTTTAGTTGCCCAACATTCACTCCCGCATAACATGACTGGTCTAACTGTAATTCTATAAAACTCATAAAATATAGGAAAAATTACATATCTCTCTCAAAATTATTTTAATTGAATATACACCCCTAAAAAAAATCATATATATATATATATATATATATATATATATATATTATGAGAAAACTATAATTACAAGTATATAACAAAGTTTGTATATACACCTGCCTTGAAATTTGTCCAACTAAAATTATTAAGGGTATAATGGACTTTTTATAGGACTACCGCGCATTAATAAACTTCTAAACACATGATGTTTAACCCTGGAAGTATATGTGCAACAAAACAAGAAACTTTAGGGATAACTCATAATTATGATTTTTTTTCAAAGATATATAAATAATATCGACATTTTTCAAAGGTATACCTGTAAAAAAAAATGTCATATTTTATATACACAATATCTACATTTTTCATAATTATATAAAATAAGTATCACAAGCTCTCTGTCCCTGTGAATTTGGTTCAGAAAATTTTAAATTTATTTGAGATGAAAAGTAGTACCTCTTCTTGTGAGGAGTTTGCAGCAGGGACAGAAACTGAACTTGATGGCCATCTCTGGTGCTAAGCTCCTCCAATGAAAACAAGATCAAGAGCTATACAAATAGAAAAATATAAAAATAGAACCTTTTTTCTTTTGTGTATTCTTCTTGCAAGGATTACAATCTGATATCTTCTTGTTTCTGATCCATTGAAGATTTGATTGAATGATTCTAAAAGTTCTCTGTCTTGCTTGCATTTCAAATGCTTATAAAAAGCTCAAAGATTTCAATGTATGGAGCTTTGGATGAAGCTTGGAAGGAAGCCCAAGAGTGGCACCTACTCAAAGCTAACCTAAACTTCTAGGGGTAATCTTAAAGCTTAAATACCCCTTGTAAACATACCCCTATAAAACATGTTTTATTGCTTATATTCTCATACCATTAATCACAGTTAGTAACGGTTAGAATTTTGAGTTTTAGGCATGGTTAAAAAAGTCTAAACTACCCTTAACCTTCTTTTTTTTTGACATAGGCCATAAAGACCTCCCAAGAGGGCTGTGTCAAGGGACATGGCCTTAGGTGACGAACACCCTTGACCCCTCACCATGCGTGTATAGATGAGGACTCGAACCTGGGAGTATTGTGCTCACCAAGTGAATTGCCCAACTGCTCCCTCCATTTACGGGGTGGGGACTCAAATCACGAGAACACTCAATCAAGTGAATGCAACGCTCGTGGAACCCGGAGATACCGCTAGACCAATAGTCCTTTGGTACCCCTAACCTTTTTAAGTTTACAAAATAAGAAAAAAAATTAGAGTGTGTATTAACAAACCTATTTTAGTAATTTTCACTCGCTCCATCCATTTAACCTGACATAATTAAAGATCAAGTTAACCATAGGAGTATATAAGCAAAAATCTAAAACATAATTGCTTTTCTAAGAAATTTATTAATGATTTGCATTGCACCAGAGGAAAACTAGAAACAGAAACATGTTTACAACAACCAAGCTTTGTGTCTATGTTAATGGCAGCATTCTCTTTTTATGTATCTGATATATGTGAAGAACACAATATCAATCAGAGTCTACAACTCATCATTGGAATTATGCATGTCATTGCCATTTTTCCTTTGATTTAATGCGATAACCTCATCAAGAGGAGGATCGCCAGGTCTTCGATGAAATTGATTTCCAATCTTCATTTCGTATGCCTCTGGCTGACTCAGGATGAACTCCTTCAACTGGACAAATTAAAGGAAATACGAATTAAGGACCATGTTTAACTGTTGTTTTTGATGAAATCAGAGAACTCTCTGACTAGAGTAAACAATGTATTCACTGGCAAAGTTTGCAGAAACAAAATTAAATTCCAATTTTGGGATTCATATAGAGATGTGGTACTGAGAACTACCTCTTCAGTGTCCTGTCCCTTCTCCATGGTGAACATAATCGTATTCTGATCAACAGCCATGAACTTCGCCTCGATAGATCCAGTTCGGACAATCTTACTCCATTTCATAGCTATTAAAGGCACATCCTCCTAAAAATTTAGAGTAACAGATAGGAAGGATGGACAACATCAAGCTGAAATTTCTTGTGCATGAATATCAATGAATGCTTATGATGTGATAAATCATAAGCAAGTAGATGAAACACACTGATATTTTAAGGATAAGAAGATATTTCTTTCAGAAATGCAGGTTGGACAATAAGATAAAACTCCTTCGGACTGATCGAAGTGGCGAGTACACCTCAAATATCTAAAAGTCCTTCTGCGAGGATCACGGTATCAGGAGACATTACATGATGCCCTACTCTGCCCAATCGAATAGAGTAGCAGGTCGAAAAACTCTTAAGCGGTCTGAGACTTGACACAACACTGATAAAGGAGGTGCAGATAAAAGATATTGAAAAGTATTAAATTGAGATGAATAAACCATCAAGAATCATCAATCACGTATTATATTGTTCGATATGTTCACGGATAATATTACTAATTTCGTCGGCTCGAAGAGTTACCATTAGTGTCTCTTTATTCTTTTTCGGAAGCAAAAAAAAAAATAATGCCTAAAGTTTAAACTAAAGCAAAAGTAGAAGGGTTAATCGATTATTTCTTCCATGGCTCCGAGGATAGCAATATTAGCACTGATGGTACGGAAATGTAAATCACTAAAAAAGGACCATCAAAGGTTAGACTCCATAATAAAAAAGGACCAATGGCGGGACTTGAAGAAGAATAGATGGAAAGTTGCTCTACCAAGAAAAAACATACATGTTGCCTCCAAGCCTCATTTGACATATAAGAATAGACAGGTAAAAAGGAACAGTAAAGAGGGGAAACAATACAAACTTTCCTCTAAAACCAATACTAGTGGCTACGTTGATGATTGTTGAACATAATAAAAAATGGTGGATCAAGTAAACATCAAGGTTATTGGAAGGAATAGCTCTGCTTACTATGGTTTAGCAGTTTATATGAAGCGAAAACTTCCATAATCTATGAAAACGTAAATAATAATCATATACAAAAAAACCAACAATCTTTGTGAAGACGTACAACATGGCTTGTGTAATGCAAGATGCCGTAAAAGTGTAAACGAGTGTAAACGAACCAAAACGAAAAGAGAAAGAGAAAAAAAAGGAATAAAAATACTACTATTAATTTCTATCCAAAAAGAAGCATATAAAGCTGATTCGGGATCATTAAGCACTAAAACTAGTGGAAGTAAACACCAAATTACTACTATGTTCTTGATACATCACCATGCAACATTGAAACATACAAGCATTTTACACATAACGTGCTAGGTTACTTTCGCAAATGCCTTAGCATCGAGATCAAGCAAATATTGGTGAGTAATTATGAGAAAGAAGACCTTTGAAGTATTTGTAAGCATGTGAACCACTAAATTTTCTTCAGATATGCTGCAGAGAAAAATCAGAACATAGTTCTACAGATGATATCAAACAAGTATCAGTTATTAGGACAAATTTGCACCCTTTACCAGATTGACATTTAACAACTAATTTTTTTCTTTGACAGCCTTTTCTTCACACTAATTAGGTTTTAGTTTCAGTAATTGTTCTTGCGAAATCTGTCCAGAGGAAACCCTACAAAAAGTAGAATACCTAAAACTCAGGAATGCATTTCGTTTCTATGAGAACATCAATCATAAATACACAATATTGATAACATTGACAACAGAACCTTGGATTTCTTTGATTTCTTCCAGCAAACAACTCCAAGATCACCACTTTAATTTTCAAAATAATCTCGTCCCAAAGATGACAATCCATTATCACACAAAAATCAACATTTTACCGAAAAGGAGCTCAAAATCTCACAAAAATCCGAATTTTCATAAACGAAAAGAAATTACCCTGGAGCGAGTGACACCGAGGCGGAGCTTGACGAAACCGAAGGAGGGCCCAGTTTGGCTCCGGGAGATCTCGGCCTGTATCTCCTCGGGGCTCATCTTGGAGAAATCGATGGGCGGCTGCGAGCTCTTGAGTTCTTCGTCTCCGGTGTTCTTGGTTTGGCCCCATTGCTTCCAATCCTCGTCCTCCTCCTCCTCCTCGTCCACCACATCGTCAAGCTCGTCCGGGATGCTCACCCTCCTCTTGGCCTCCGTGATTTCAATGGAGACGAAGAGGAGGAGGAGAAGAAGAGAGAGGGATAAGAAGCGAGCTCCATTAGCACGCTGCTCGCTCGCCATGGTGGCTAAAGCCTTCCAAACAATAGAACTAAAGAATTCATTGCTCCTTTTTTTTCATATAAACCCCCGTAAAATATCATAATTCCATCCATATATATATATATTAATACGGGTTTTTTTTGGACATTAGGAGCCAACTGGCTAGCAGAATAACTGATAAGATCCACAGGCGTGGACGCACATGGGTTCGAAACCTGGCAGCAGCACTGGGAGTTGACCATCCCAAGTGGGACTGGGTTCTTCAGTGATTCACGCGGGATTTCCCCTAAATATGTGGCCCTCTCGGCTGACTCGAACGCCGGAGGGTGAGTCCACTTGCTTGGCCAGGTTTGTGGCCGGGCGAAGATGCCTTTGTCTATATTAATACGGGGTTGATACTATGCGACCGGCCTTATTACTGTGCAAGTGCGGTCGCTTCGTTTTGGCTCACTTATACAGTGTTTTGAGGAAATCCAACCGTATGGATTGAAAGAACATCAAAAAAATAAGGTAGCATGTCAATTTTCATACAATTTGGGAACTTGTAGGGTCTTCATCTTAAAATGTAAGATTTTGAACCGGTAAGATTTCTATAAATTTTCACCGGTTAAGATGAAGACCTTACAAGTTCCCAAATTATATGAAAATTAACATGCTAGTTTATTTTTCGATGTTCTTTGTGGCCAAATAGGAGGTGACCTTATTTGCATAGTACTCCGGCCGGCCTTATATTATCAATATATATATATATATATATACTGAGTAGTGATAGTATGAGGCCAACCGCACTTGCGGCGCCTCATCCTATCACTACTTATATATACTAATATATATAAAAATTATATATTATATTTTTTATAATCTATTTAAATTTATATTGATTTATCTATATATTTTAAACAATTTGTAGATATGTATATATAATTTTTAAATTATCTCATCCTCAATATATATATATATATATATATATATATATATATATATATATATAAGCAATACATATTCTAGGGATGTCCTTAGATTTCTAATCTAGGGATATTCCTTGATTAGCTGTTGGATTAAAATCCAACGGCTAATTTGAAAATCCTGCTAGAGAGAGAGAGAGAGAGAGATGTGGTGCCCCGTCCTCCCACCCTCTCTAAACCGTGCCTCTCCTTCTCCCTCTTTCTCTCCCAGACACCTCCTCCAGCTTCCTCCGTCTCCGGCCTCCCTCCTCGTCCCCTCTCCGCCCACCCCCGATCTACTCCACCTTTTCTCCCTCCTCATTTCACCTCTTCCACGACGCCCACCATCCCGTCTCCCTCACTCCTGACCCTCCCGTCCTCCACATCCTCCCTCTCCCTCCTTGAAACCCTCGACACCTCCTCCCTCATCTCCAAGGCTGCCTTCTCTTGCTCCCCACGCTCTAGCCATAACTAAGTTTCCTCATACTGCACAATGTTGAGGAGAAGCTCATCAGCTCCTTGCCTTTTTCAAGCATTGGGAGTTTATGAAAATCAAGTGGGGAAATTGTTGTCTTGCTCAATCCAAGGCTCATGCCATACAACATTGAAACGAAGTTTGTAAAGATTGTTGGGTTCTTTGCAAGCTTGGGATTTAGCAAAGATGGAGTTCTTTGGGAAGATCTTGGTGAGGAATCCACACATAATGGAGTTACTGAGTGTTGAGAGAAGGTTGTTATGAGGCAAGCAGTTGAGAATACAAGTTAATCGCAGCGAACGTAAGGAAAAGGCTCAGTGGGTGCACTCAAATTCAAAGACTTTTTAGCATCAAATGATGCGCTTAGTTATGTTAATTTTATGTTAATTAATGTTTTTAAGGTATCCTTGTAATTAAGTAGGACGTGGGTTTGTGACAGCATCTCGCAGTTATGTGCGTAGCCACGCACGCGAGTTGTTTGTAGTTATGCCTCAGAGAGGCCATACTCTGTAATTCGGCTACAACTGCATACATAAGCAGTGTTGAATGAATGAGAAGGTAGAAAATCATTATCCCAATTCCTCTTGTCTTCTTCTCACTCCCTTTCCTTCCCTTCCTTCTTTTGCTCCTGTCTTCTTCCTCACCTCTCACTGTCTTACATGCTACAGCTTCAGCCAACAATGGAGTTTCTGAAATCAATTGGATTGAAAGATATTGAATTACAGAAGGTGGTGGTGAATTTTCTCAAGTTGTGTGTGTAGGGATGTGGAGAAAATCCACGAGACCAAATTTTGAATTTTTGAAGAGATGTAGGTTTAATGGTGTGATCGATTGCGATTGGTGGTGGCGGGGGTATCCTCCCTGTTTTGATTAAGAGCATCAAGAATTCTTTGGAGCCCAGTTGAAGTTCTTGGTGGAAGTGATGTGAAGAGGGAATGTTGAAGTTGTAGGTAACAGGAGTTCTTTGGCCATGTTTTGAACAAGAGCTTGGAGTTTAGGCGAAGTTGTTGATGAAGAGAAACATTCATTACAGATTTGAGTGAGATGTTGGACTATAATAAGAAGAGATTCATTTGTCAAATTTGGCATTTGTTGAAGCGCTTTGCTGAGTGTTTTCCTTCTGAATTTCATTTCATTTACTCAGAACACTTCTTGAATTTGCTTGGATGTAATTTCTTTTGTAATTGAGGAGAGATGTGAATCAATCTAGTGCAAAGCTTTTCAGAAAAATTTATGACCACTAATCCATGACATTTCATTTAATGAAATCCTAGGAAAATGGCACAAACTGTAGGTTTGTATTAACAAGGATCACAAGGAAAAATAAAAAAAAGGTTAATATATATGTCCCACAAGTAAAATACAATTATTCACAATAAAAGGGTTGGATGAGTTATCTTCTGATTTTAGCATCAAATGTATGAATTTTCTTAGCTAAAAAACTTTGTATACATGAGAGACAAAATTCAGCACACTCTAAAAACATTTTGTAAGGCCAGAGAGAACTTCATCAGCAACCACAATAGCATGATAGTGAGAATTGAAGAATATGAATTTCATGCTATGTGCACAAATTGGGCTGGCCACAAATTTATTTTCAGGTAAAGAGATGGTGCACAATCGGAGTAGGTTCTCCATTAAATCAGCAGAAAATATCATTTGTTTTTGCATCTTTGTAGATGAGTCTTAATCGGGGTTTCTTGTCGGGGTCGAGGGACTTGACATAGGCGGCAATGGAGAGGATGTGGGGGCGGGATCCGGCGGCTGAGCGGCAGAGGAGGGAGGCGAGGTAGGCGGGGAAGGAGGAGGCAGCCTTGGAGATGAGGGAAGAGAGGTCGAGGGTTTCCGAAGGAGGGGAGAGGAGGAAGGTGTGGAGGACGTGAGGGCCGGTGAGGGAGACGGGGAGGGTGACGTCGCGGAAGAGGTGGGGGCCAAGGAGGGAGAAAAAACGGAGGAGATCGGTGGTGGAGGCTTTACCCGTGGGGCGGAGGCGGAGGCGGATGAGGGAGGAGGCGGGAGGCGAGGAGAGAGAGGAGGTCGGGGAGAGACAGAGCGAGACGGAGGCGACCGAGAGAGGGTGGAGGCCGGCGAGGGCACCACATTTCCCTCTCTCTCTCTCTCTCTCTCTCTCTCTCTCTCTCTTAAATCTAAATAGCAGGATTTCTGATTAGCCGTTGGATTTTTATCCAACGGCTAATCAAGGGACATTCCTAGATTTCTAATCTAGGGACTTCCCTAGATTACTAGCCCTCATATATATATATATATATATATATATATATATATATACTGTTTTTTTCTCAATAAAATTTATCCATTTTTTAATTTTATATCTTTGAAGTTTTTATTTTTTAATATCAAAATAATTATATATTTCAGTTAGTACTGAACTGAACACTCAAGTGCTCAAACTCTCTTCGGAATTAATGTTGTAAATTATATATCCTTTAAAACTTTAAATTTAGTTTTATACCTTCATTAAATTTATCTTTCATGTATGGCCCTACAATGTTAAGATTCCTATAAAATTTTAAAATGAGTTAAAAAAAAACATTAGATGAGTTTAACCCAGAGTAATTAAAAATCTAAATTTTGTAAATAGAAATATCAAGATTTTCAAAAATATGTATATGTTAAAAAAAAAAACTTATATATTGCTTGCATTTAGGGTTATTAAAATGATCAAAGCTGTTCATGAAGAACTCGTGTTCGGGTCACTAAAAGCTCAAACTCGGTTTAGAATTTCAAGCTTTCAAACCAAACTCGAGTTTCAATTTCAAGCCATAAAAGCTCAAAATTTAATATTAATATATATATATATATATATATATATATATATATATATATATATATATATATAGATTGATCCGTACCGCAATAGTGTTCATTTGCTTGCCGTAGCGATTTGACCCCCTGAGCATGTTTTCAAGGAAATCCAACCATGGATGGGAAGATCATTGAAAAAATAAAAATTTAGCGCTTAATTTCATACAATTTGGGAACTCAGAGGTCTTCATCTTAACGGATCAAAATTTATAGGAATCCGAGCGGCCCAGGAATTTCAACCGTTAAGT
This sequence comes from Dioscorea zingiberensis, assembly GCA_026586065.1. Taxonomy (NCBI): domain Eukaryota; kingdom Viridiplantae; phylum Streptophyta; class Magnoliopsida; order Dioscoreales; family Dioscoreaceae; genus Dioscorea; species Dioscorea zingiberensis. The sequence goes on from CM048823.1 coordinate 49,872,211, forward strand.
GGGAGGAATTCAAACTGCTACCAAATTGTATTTAAAATGTGAGGTAACCTTATTTTTAAGCAGATTTTTCCATCCATATCAAAATCCTTTCAAACATGATTGGGGGTTAAATTCGGTGGCCAGGACAAATGTAAATGATCCGTACGCATGTTATCAGAAGTTTATATATATATATATATATATATATATATATATAAATAAGCTTTTAACAAACTTATTCAAGTTAGGCAATTTCAAACCGAGCTTAAGTTGGACCTAACCTAATCAAACTCAGCCCATTTACAACCCTAACTATATTACACCCTACAAAACTATTTTTTTTTGACTCAAGGTATTCATATGCATAAAATGCAATTATAATTTTTACATGGTTATATATGCATTTAAAAAGTCCGTAAGATTTAATTTATTACATCAAACCAATAAACATGTGACAAATGACAAATAATTCCACTCCTACTCTCTGATCATTAGAATTTTAAAAAATATATATTAAAATTTGGTCTAATATCTAATTTAATTCCTCTACTATACCAAACCAACCATTTTAATCCATGCATTATAAATTTAGTCTTTTTAGTCCCTCTACTTTTACGATTATAAAAATTCAATCCCTAAAGATATATATACAAATATCAAAAAGTCCTAAAAGACATACAAGAACCCAAAAAACATATGAAAAGAACTGACATTTCTCAATCGTGATAATATAGGGACTAAAAAAATTTAATTTATAATGGAAGGACTGAAAAAACCGGTTCGATATAGTAGAGGGACTAAATTGAGTATTAAACCTTAAAATTTACTTGCCAGAGCATTGTGCCAATTCGAGCATTAATCATCAGACAGTAATATAATATAAGAATAAGAACAAGTTTGAAATGTTCCATAAAAATCTTTTTTTCCCAGCATTTATTACAATATAGAGTTATATAATTGTTATATAAAAAGCTAATCAAAACAAGCTGGAGATTGGAGAGGATTTCTACAAGTCACAGGAGATGCAAAGAAAGCAAACAGCAAAGAGGATTGATTGCTTTTAGGGAGAGACCTTGCAGACTTGATCAGCAGTATTTTTATGCAGCCAGGCTCTTGGAAGCAATCTCGTAGACATTCTCAGAAAGTCCATTGGCAGACATTATCTTCTCCAATTGTGCCTGTAAAACAATATCGGCGGTGAAGTTTCCCGGCGAGATATGATTTACATTTCAACAAAAATGATCAGACTGGAAGGCAAAAACGATTTTCTGAATACTTGTCATGATGAATGCTATTGGTTTTGCTTGTTTCTTTTTTTTTGGTGATTTAAATAGTTCTAGGAATCGAGAAATCTAAATTTCATCAGATTAAATCAAAATTCACTAAAATCATTTCCCTGTGACAATCCTAAACATATGATGCAAAGTCAGACCAAGCTAAGCAGAGTAACTACTGAAAAGCAAGTTGTACTAACAAGGATAACAATTACTGAGAAGTGGTCATAGATGAGAGTTTTAACTTTGTAGTCGAGTGGCTACCATTGTTTAAACTAGAAAGAATGTGAAAACTTTTTCCGAGGAATCTGTGGGTAAACAAACTTGAGAAAATTTAGATAACGACAATTCATCAAATACCTTTGCAAGAGCCTGACGGGTTTCATCATAGCGCCTCCACCTCGAGAAAGCAGAAACCAGGCGTGATGCCACCTGATGTTGCATTAAGAATGAACATAATTAGAAGGCCATATATAACATTACTACGAATCCAATTCCACGGCCTCAAAATGAAACTCACCTGAGGATTTAGTTTATCTAGTTGCAACACCAGATCTCCTAGAAATTTGTAGCCTGAACCATCTTTTGCATGGAAATTGATAGATGATCCACAAAATCCACCTATCAGCGAGTATACCTGAAATAAAAACCAGACCAGAACCCGATTTCAAATAGGATAGGCCTTAGAATGAGTTCTCTAGGGAAAAAACTAAAGTGAAAGAAAATAAATGTATCACATGCCTTGTTTGGGTTGCGCAAATCAAATGCAGGATGGTTTAACAGGTTTTGAACATTTGCGACATTTCCAGGAATATCTGATGAAGCTTGTAGAGCAAACCATTTAGTCACAACCTATCCATAAAAATAACAAGAACATGATCAAGTTAGTTTCATTTCAGTGATTACAAGCTGACAAGGGAGCAAATTGTATAACCAAAATAGTTGTAAAGATAAAAATTTGCTGAGGCTTGATAAGTCTGTAGAATCTAACCAGGAAGTCATGCTGCCACTTGCTGTAGAAATCAGAGAGAACCTCATCACGAACTTGACCAGGATTTTGAGATATGGCCAGCAGGGCTGCAAATTGCTCGGTCATGTTTGTAGCAGATTTGTACTCGGACAAAGCAAAATCGGTGAGCTCAGGCTCATTTAGAGATGCAAGATAGACTGTTCAGAAGAGATCATATAAAAAAAATTACAAGTTTATTCCTGTACTTCCAACTCCAGCGACCTAAACAAAATTCAAACATGATCCTGATGAACTGTACCAAGAGCAGTGTTTTTCAAAGCACGCCGGGACAAACTCGGATGATTGAAGTCATATGGCTCTGCACTTCTGTTATTTTTCACCTGAAAACATTACACAAGTTAACTCATTGATTCAATGAGATGCATCATATCGCTTCCAAGCACAAAACAGCAAACAGTAGTTGAAGAGTATGAGTATTCCTTGCCATTCTCCATAGTTACTAGGAGAAGCATCTAATGAGACACTAAGGAATATTCATGGTGAAAAATGTAACGCAGGACTTAATGTAAATGCCATGAAATCCGAACAGAAGTTAAGCAAACTTCTAATGGCATGATTAAGTGAAGCTGAAATTCAATTGAGCATGTAAAATGAGAATCATATCATTCATATATCATAAATTAAAATAAGAACTTACAGTTGCAAGTAACTCGTCTTTTAGTTGAAGTGCAAGCTGCCTTCTAATGAAAGAGCGAACAGCATGAACAGCGTCCGGATCAGCAACTTTCATCATGTCCATTATTTCACCTTCACCAGGCAAAGTAATTGCTTTTGAAATAAATTCCTACAAAAAAGAGAATAATGCAACCAATTCAGGGAATAATGATTTAGTATGAATCATGAGTCAAATGGCAATCATGGTATATACTTTATCCAAGCTAGAGTCGCACAATATGCTTCTAAGTCCATCAACAAACTTCTGGTTTAGGATCAATTCTTTGTTTTGCTGAAAATCAGCCACTAGGCTGAGCATCAGTTTCCTTGCCAATAATTGGCCAGCTTCCCATCTGTATCAAGCACAACCAAAAAAAATTAAACAAGGTTAAATAAAATCAAACTTCTTGATATTATGAAACAAATTTTTCAAATTTTTGCAAAGTATACCGGTTAAATTCATCTGAATCATGTGCGAGTAAGAAAAATAGATCACTATCTGTAAGATCAGAATCCAGACGAATTGGAGCACTATAACCCCGCAACAAAGAAGGGACTGGCCTCTCAGGTATATCAGAGAAGGTAAACTCTTCTTCCTTCTGAAGAATATGAAAAAAAAAGTTTAAGAGAACACACAGTAGCCAAATATCAGTGGCAAGAGAAGAAGCAAATAAATATGACTGAAAACTATTTGCAATCAGATAACTGACAATAAAAAAACTACCAGGCTTACAAGGAAGTCCTAAAGAAGACGTTAATCCTTGATTGGAAGAGTTGCACAAATACACAAAAAGCTGATTAAGAAAATCCCAACATATTCGCATTGAAGCGAAATCACTAAAGTATAAGATCAGAATGAAAGAAAGGGTAATCAATATATGCATGATGATAATGATGATGGCTTGGGGGTGCATGTTAAGGTTTCAAATACAAAGTGTATTAGGGAATTAATATATGAATGATTCTAATTCCATCAGGCAAAAGGTATCACCACATCCAAAGGTTTCTGCTATGAAACTTACAATATAAAACGGCATAATTTTTCCAAAAACAAAAAACAAATAATACAAAAGTTAAAAACTGACCTTTTTCACTTGAAGGACAATAGTTGATGATGGTTGATTAATTTTCTGCAGCAGTCCATCACTATAAACAGATGTCAGTGGCATGTCCTTTCCACGGGAGTCAAGTAACCCAACAGCTACAGGAATAAACATAGGTTCTTTCACTGGTTGTCCTGGAGTTGGTGGCACTTCTTGACTACAAAAGTGGCATGTAAAACGGTTAGCAATCTACATGCGGGGCTACAGTTCTGGTAAAATAAATTTAGAATCAATATGAGAATGGTAGAACAGATACTTAACACAGAAAAGAAGAATAGAAAGATATACTAGCATGACAGTGGTAATTGATAAATGCAAAACTTAATGCACATGTTCATATAAAATAGTAATACCCAAAAAGATGGAAATACACCAACCAAATCCTTCAATAAACTCTCCTTTGGTGTAAATATTAAAAAATGGAGATTCGGAAATCTAAAAAGCTAATGAGGTATAAAACAATTGATTAAACCATTCTTAACTCATAAACTTTATGATCAATGAAAGAAACTAAAAACAGCAAGAAGCTGAGAAGGAAACTGGCAATACAACTTTATGTTATGTATATTACCTGAACTTCAAAGAATATGTCTGTGCATCAGGATTATAAGATGATGTAACTTTAACCAGAGGTGTTCCTGCTTGAGAATACCTATATTGTCATGAGAGTTTGACAAGCATGAGTAAAGGTTTTATTTCCACAATTCACGTGGAAAAAGGTAATGACTGCCACATACCATAGTAAGAAATTGGAAAGATCAGCATTATTAGCATCTCGCATAGCAGCAAAGAAATCTTCACAGGTAACAGCTTGTCCATCATGTCTTTTGAAGTAAAGATCCATGCCCTGCAACAACAAAATAACTCAAAACATATGACAGTGATAACAAACATAACTAGAGAATAATGAACAAGATAGTCAAGTAAAAAGAGCCTCCTACTTTTTCTTATCTAGAGGACATAGACTGAAGTCATGTCCATAATAGCAGTATTTTGTTTATTTATTTATTTATTTATTTATTTATTTATTTATTTATTTATTTATTTATTTATTTGCAGTGCCATAGTGGGAGCCTGAGATAATTAAACTACCAAGAACAAGACAACAGATGCTCTGTCAAAAACACGTGAGATGCAGTTGGTCAGATAAAGTGTGACTGCACATGGATGATACTCAGAGTTACTCTCCAAAGAAAAAGTGCAACTCAAATTGTATCAAAATGATAAAAAAATCTAGTGTTCATTAGTATAATGGGCACATGAAAAATTAAACACATGGACCGAAGAAATCTCAACATAAATTTTTGCTTATCACCAATGACAAGAGATAAAATAACAGTGAGGGTGTTTATCAAATTACCTTTCGAAATCCTGCACTTCCAAGTAGGGTCTTGTACATTCTAACAACTTCGGCACCCTGTTCCACAGCACAAAGGGGGTATCAGATGGCCAACATTAAACACATTGTATCAAAATAAAATAAAATGGAAAAAAGAGAAAAAAGTGAGCGGTATTAACCTTCTCATACACCTGTCAGCAACAATGTACATGCCAGAGGCAAAGAAATCCCAAATGTTTCAAAAAAGAAGACAATAGTTCAGAAAAGATATCAAGGTTTAAAATATGAAAGTTAAGAGTAAGTGACGAAGAAAGTTTAAAAAACACATACCGTGACTGTGTTGAAAGTATACATTGTACATAGATTATGTCCAAGGAAGTTTCCATGTAGTCCAAGATAAAAACACAAAAATTAGAAAAGAGAAGTGATCAAAGAAAGAAATCCAAGTAAGAAGTTCAAACAAGATTAAACAAGATCTAGGAACAATCAAGACACACCAGTATAGAAGTTGTCCATCTGTGAACAGGAAAAAAAAACATATAATAATTGTTAGTTCGAGCAATTACCTACGCTTCAACTATAAAGAATGAGTTCATAAACTATTAAGAACTACCTTAATATATGAATGTGGACGTACAGGGTGCGCCATGGGGCTTGCATCCTGAGAAAAACCACCATACAAACCTTTCAGTCTCTATTAACAAATAAATTACAAAACAACAGCCGAGCCAGCAATGAATGCGAAAATACAAATGCTGAACAGAAAAGCACGCTATTAACACTCTGATGTCCATGCCAACAAAATAAGCAAAACCAATTACAAAATGATATTTGAGATGCTCAATCTTGCAGGTCAAGAGCATGTTTCCATCAGACATTAACTGTGCAAGTACCAGAATAATTTTTTTTTTCTGTTAAGGGACTTGCATTATTTAATGTGTTAAATAACCTTGAGGCAGTCTATAGACTGAAGTTGAACGAAAAAAGTTGCAGCATGTGTGTTTGATGAAAAAGGAGCAAGTGTGATGTTAAATTTAAAACCTACAACAGGTGGCAATGCTACAAACTATATCTCAAGGAAATTCTAGGTCTTCCAAGTGGAGAAAGAAAAAGGAATGAAAAAAGGAGATAAAGAGCAATGGAAAAAATATATATATATTACAAAAAGATCTAAGAAACAAATGGAGTTCTAACATACTGAATGTATCATTCTGCAACAAACAGTCCCCATCCCTTTTTCTTCTTGAACTAAGGTATTGGGATGACAGGATATTTAGAGAACTCAATTATTTTCCAATTAGTTTTAAATATTTTGGGGTTCATTCACAATAAGTTAAAAACAAACTGCCCCAGACCCTGCACATAGCGGGAGCTTTGTAGCACCGGCTGCCTTTTTTAAGTATATAATTTTCCAGGGTTGAATAGGTTTGCTCGGTTAAAGATACTAGAGATGAGTGAAAAACTTAAGAGTAAAGAACAACGAGGAATAGGAGGATATCAAATAAGAAATGACAATGTGAAAGAAAATCATCTCTAAACAATTGGCTGAACACAAACAATTAGAGGAGCATTAATTGGTGGAGTTGGCAAAGTTTTGAGGCTTTCTAGCATAAACATATAAAACAAATAATTTCACTGGCTATGCTCATTGCATCAAGTTGACTGTTATCGTATCCAGAAAAGGGGCTTTCACTTCTCTCCACAATATCCAATATTAGACAACTACTGGAAATGTTTAAGAGGGGGAAAGAAAAAGGTTAAAGAAACCAATGTTCACATGATAACCTGTGGAAATTGGTAATTCCGAAGTCTTGAAACATCAGCTATGCGTTTCACCATTCGGCTGCCCATGTCAGATGAGAACTTCTGCACCAATGCACCAAAGTAGCACTCATAAGATAAAAGCCTGAACCATTATGCAGTACATAACTAGATATTATAAAGGTCTGGATTTAGTAAAATTACAACCTGATCTCTGAAGACCGTAAGACCTTCTTTCAAACTTAACTGGAACCAGTCACGGCAAGTCACCCTTATAACAATTAGATCACAAGTAAACTATTACCAGGGTGTTATAACTTGACACCAATGACTTATTTATGAGAAAATCCCAAAGTTTTCTAACTCAGCACAATGACAATATCTGGCAATTTCAGAAGCAATCCACATAATGTAGAATACAAGAAATCATACAAAAACATTTGCAACATCACTGAAACAAGAAAGACACTGGCTTTGCAAAAATAACTCAAACCTGTTTCCTGTCCAGTTGTGGAAATACTGCAAGTGAAAACAACATTTCATCATATAATAAAATATTTACAAGAATAAAACAGGAAGGTTGAAATGACCAAATTAAGAGTTTATTGGTGCCAGAAGCTACCTCATGACCAATTACTCCTAATATTGCTGCATAGTCCCCATCTGTAGCAGTTTCTGGGGATGCCAAGACAAGTTTAGAATTGAAAATCTGCACACATTTGTTTTGAAATCTCAGAGAACCATAAAATAGCAGGAACATATTAGCTGAGAAAGATCATCATTAAGCATACATTTAAACTTTTGTTTTCCATGGCTCCCCTGAAAAACAAAAAGAGGAAAAGAAATAGTTAGAAGCTCAAACGCAATAACTGGCAAACAAGAAAAGAAGCAGAGAGTTTTAAAAGCAGATGTTTCAATAAAGAAGCAAGATTACAAATCATCATCCATAATCACTTGACTTTCATATATAGAGCAAAATATCTTATTACTTCAATCCACATAAATTTGTGCCAGACTGTCTCAGATATCAGGGTATACAAGCATAAAGTATCTGAACTCTGAGTACAGACTCAGAAAGTGATTTACTACGAATCAGAAGAAACTGGAGAAAAACTCCTAGTCCTCATATACAGGCATCTCTTTTCTTAGACAGCAGTTAGTTTTTCCTGAAGGTAACTATAAGAAGGATGGAGATGGCAACATTATGGAAATGATACAGCACAAGCCACAAAGTGAAGGCTTATCACAAAGGTAAGCACAACTTAATAGTCAATGCTCTCTACAGTGAGAAGGATATCAGCTCAAGTGAGCATTGTTTGGACCTGCCACTTGGTTGAATGGGTTTGGTTGTTTGGTTACATTTGAAAGAAACAAAAATTGAAGGAGCACTTCATGTCAACTCTGTTTCAATTTGTAGTTTTGTACAACATCATCAGACCTCAAAGACAATCAACCAAGTTAAGGAAGGGCACTCACATATTAAAATCTGGAACAGCCACAATATTGAACAAATCGAGATCATATTCAAGACCAAAGACCTGTTGCAGAAGGAAGGATCAGCCGTTTGACTTGAAAATCTAACTGAAAAGGAACAAGAATGATGCAAAATAACAGAACAAAGAAACTGACTTCCTCATCCCATTTCATTGCTGCCTTGAGAGAATACATTGCATGAACTGTTTTGGGTACATCTTGGGATGGGGTCCAGATTCTCAAGATGACATTTCGGCCAGAACGTGTCATAAAAGTATCATCTCTGCTTTCTAGCTGTCCAGCAACTAATGCAAACAAGTAACTGGGTTTCTTGAAAGGGTCCTCCCAGAGAACATAATGCCTTCCACCCTGCAAGCCATCAAATAATCAGTCATGTAATTATAAATTTTGAGTTCACAAAAAGATCTAAGAATTTCTAAACAAGAAGGGCGACTTCAAAAGATCTGCTTGCCTCTAGGTCCCCTTGTTCTATAAGATTTCCATTTGATAACAGCACTGGATAGAGGGTTTTATCTGCTTCAATTCGGCAAGTATATCTTGCCATGACATCAGGGCGATCCTAAGAAAGTGGTGATGTATCAACAACAGTCAGAAAACCATCATAGCACAAATTAACTTGTAAGCAAAAACTAGCCCAGGTAGATACAGTTTTTCCACAGTAAGGAAAGACAAAACAATATTTCTGTAAGTCTTCAATAAGATGATTGTAGTATTGCCACATAATATTAGTCAACTGTCAGCAATTTGCGCAGAATAACCTGATAAAAGGTGATTTTCCGGAAACCTTCAGCTTCACATTGTGTACAGAAGTTCCCACTGGACTTGTAAAGTCCCTGAAACCAAGGAAAAACAGATTATATTCCAAACAGCCAAACAAATTAATAAAATAAAAGGACCATACCTCTAATGATGTATTATTCTGAGGATAAATTTCTGTAACAATTTCCAGAGTAAACGCACTAGTGGGTGGTGCCGACAATGTCATGTGACGAGAACTCACATGATAATCTTCTTTCTGCTACATCCAGAGTTGCAAATAAATAAAAATTTAGTTCATTTCAAAGAACAAGAAATGCATTTCTACCAAGCCCAATGGGGATTAATATATAAAGTAATATGCAAAAACATTTCAGAAACAAAAGAGAGTGCATGCTTGGTGAACCATCTAGCAGCTGCAAAAAACCTAATGGGCGTGGACAAAGAACCCAATCAAATAAGTTCACACGCTAAGGCAATCATTCAGCAATTCTATAGCCTTAAATAGGGAACAAAAAAATATAGTCATTACAGGTATATGCACTTTATGCATATAATGCAGTAACTTTAGATGCCACAAATCAAATTATCCAGTGGTTGATAAGTTTTTCTTAAAATGACAGTGGCCACTGAGCATGCATACATATACTACAAGGATGTTTGATGACAATTCTACTTAGTTTTATCTTCATATTCACATGATCAATCAGTTAGTAGGTAATTACATTCTCAAAGGAATTCATACATCAATTTAAATTATTTACCTGAAAAATAATAACCAAAACTATAAAGTAATCATCTTATAGGTTCAAAATACAGTAGACAATTACCTTAAGTTCCTTTCCATCGACTTTAATTGATAATAGCTTAAGATCAATCCCATGAAGAACCAAAGGACAAAGAGCACCTAATATAGGTAAAGAGAGCATCAGCAGAAATGCCAAAAAAGTTATATGCATGAACTGGACTGCTAACCATATGAGAAAGTGCTTCAAGAAATATATTTCAAAAAATATCATGCACCTTCAACTCGGGAAATACTGCTATTCTTGACGCCACTATCGTCTTGTCCTCACCAAGTGTAAAGTTTAGATCCACCTAAATTAGTGAAAAGAGTTCACTTAGATGAATTCATGATCAAATGTCAAAGTACCAAAGCAATATTTATTAATGAAATAAAAGAAACCTCAAATTGTGCAAAGAAAAAAAATGACACTCAGTTTAAATCCTTTTGCAGATCTTAATTGGAAATTGGACTGATGCATTGACAATGGTCATCAGATGATAAATACAAACAACAAACTTTTTAAGAGAGAAACCAAAGGAAGCAACCACTACAAATAGCACACAGCACTACAGAAAAACAGACCAAGACTAGCACTAATACATGATTATTTTCACCTTATCAAAGTAATAATCTGGCATCTTGTAGTCCCTCAGAAACACCTCTTTAGGGGTATCCATCTCTGAACCTTCAACTTGGGCTGGTGGAGGCTCAGTTGCCACAGAACAGATTAATCTTCTGCTGGTTAAGTTAATCTTCTGAAATATAATCAGGAAGATTTTTGTCATTTCATAGATGAAACTCTCAGAAAATACAGACTCTCAAACTGTTGTAATAATGAAGCAAAAAGGTAGCAAACATAGAAATATAGCAAGATGGTTTGACTAAAAGGTATCTTATAACAAGTCAATATATTTCACAGGTTGAAGGTTTAGCATCTGATGGAAGGTATATGCAATTTTATTGCCTTACAAATAACTATGATATGCATCATTCCCACAATACAAGATTGATTTTCATGAGAGAATTGGCATCCAACATGATTATGAGAAGTACATGGTTATGATGATGACACTATTTACCACTGTAGAACAATACAAAGTTGCGGGCTAAAATTAGAAAAGACTGGGCAATATCAACAATCCAGGGACTAGAGAAATCAAAGCTAAGAAAAATGAAGAAAAAAAAAAAGAGAAGAAAAAACTTCACACTTATTTTGTTAAAAAGAAATGGCTATAAATAAAGGAGGAAGGATATGATAAGGCTAGTTAGAAAAACACAGTTTTGTTGCATAAACCAAACCATGAAGGATTAGACAATTGATGATTATCTAACATGAAAAATGTCAATTTGCAGAAAATTGCTGACAAAATGTTGCCAAGTAGAGAATATCAAGCCAATCATTTACTCGTCCAGATCAAACTATTTCTTATGGGAATAAACACAAATCTTCCATAGTTAATGACTTACAGGTTCAGCCAACAATGACAAACCACTTCTCCGATGAACAGCCTGCAAAATAAGGAGGCAGGCAAGTCAGCACCAAAATCTGATTGCAAAACTGTAACTTGATGACAATTGTAGAGGAATTGATTAGTAGAGCACAGATGTAAAACAAAACACTTTACAATTTACAATCAATGGTATTGGCTTTCACACTTGTAGCAAGGATATCAGCATCAAAAACTGCAAAGTTTTTCATGAATGATTCTTAATTTCAGAGGAAAAAACCAAATCTCAGAAATCTTATTCTGGCTATGCAACTCTTACCAAAAGTAGGCAATAGGTTTTTTAAATCTAGTTTTAAATCCCAATAAAGTATTCCCTTTCAATATACTTATGTTGTGATGTTCTTTTTAGATGACTAGAAAAAACTCGTACCATTTTTTTATAATATTCAAAAAGCTCAAGTTTTAGTTTGACCAAATAAATTTTGTTCAAGAGATATAAGAAATTAAATATGAAGAGGATGCATATAGATATGGCTGGACAAACAACAAAAGTTTCATGGTCATTTCACTAAACAACTCAATAACACTTGCCAGTTTCTGATATTGAAGCTCATTCCAATGGCATTACTATTTAGAACTACAGAGCTATAAAGCTGCACTAGAAAGAAAGTTTGAAAAAGGATAGGTGTAACCAACCTCCTCCTCTTTGATGAAATTTCTCCTGAAGCTTATACTTCTCGGACAATTTAAAGAACCACAGGTAGCTTGCTGAATCAGAAAAGCACACAGAAAAAAAAAGGATTATGGACAAAACAGTTTAAATAAACAGCAACAGCAAGGAGATTCTGCTTCCTGAAGAATAGAATAGAGAGCATGCAACATTAAGGAAAAAAACTATATTGAAACAAAAAAGAGGTCTCCATACATTGCAACATAATGAAAACTCTTTGGTAATTAATGAAAAATCATAATCTGAGAACCAGACAGCAAGAACATTTCATTGCATTGACCTTCTAACCACCCATGTCTATCCAAAAACTTACATAATGGACAAATGTTGTTGTTATAAAGAGGGAATCATATTGATCAGATGGACATTACACCACATTCTAATAACAAGAGTGAAAACATACATCACAGGAGCATTAAAGTAATACAAATAGAAGTTTCAAGTGTCACAAGGCAAGTAACTTCAGTCATACATGCATCACAAGAAACAACAAACGTAAGAAAAGAATTAACCATTATTCCCTAATATGACAAAGATCGCACATTACAAACCCAGATAAACGACAACATTTACGGTATGTTTGGATCGAGGGAAAGAAGGAAAGGAAAAGAACAAAAAATATAACTTTCTTTTATGTGTGTATTGTTGAATAATGAAAATGGCATGGTCCAGCGAATTAGAGAAAAATGACCAAAAAAAATTATATAATTTTCTTCATTTTCCATTCATCATTTTTTTCCCTTTGTACTCTCCCACAAGACTCAAGAACAATAATGCTAGATTCATATCGCCACAGTGGCAAGAACAAAGGAAAGGAAAATGATGGAAAAGCAATGGAAAACAATGGAAAAAACTTCAAAGAAACAAGTTGAATGGAAGTTCTATATATCAAAGACAATCAGGTGAAGAAATGAGCGTTGGAGACCAGATGGAAGGACGAGAACAGCCCGAAAACCCCTCGCTTCGCCAAACTCGAACCTTTGGACGTCAGAACCAATCGAGCCATCAGATTACGACCTGAACCCTTCACCAAATCCGATCAAAGAGTCGGAAAACAGAGAACCACCATCGGAGCAAAGAGGGCCAAAGGCGAAGCCTTTATACCGATTTACGGATAATTCATAATCATGGACGAGAAAATTCCAAAAAATCACAAAAAGACACTAAAGATGTGATCTCTTTGGGCATAAATTCCACAGAAAATGAAGATTAAAACTCTTGATTTCTCGAATTTTACCTCGCTATCACGAAACGGCGATGTCACCAACAAGAGAAGAATTGGGGGAACTATGAAACGCTTGCACTTTTTTTGAGGGTTTTATATAGAACACTCTCTTCTTTTTTTTATTATTGTTTTTTTTTTCTTTTTCCCATTTATTTATATAATATTATGACAACGTGGCCGCCTATTATTGGCTGATTTATGGGGTCCACAAAGTTCTGTTTGGTAATTTATCATAGTGGGGCCCATATCTAAGAGATATTATCTGAGAGATTTTTTTTTTCGCATATATTTATTATTTACCCATTATAAGAAAACCAATTATTTAAATTACCATTTCGTGCCATTCAATCTTATCTAATATTGCTTAAATTGTCTGACTTGAATATGTTTATTTGAATCAAAGGTCTCTAGGTTTAGCGGTACCATTACCTTGCGCCAGACGTTTGTCGGCTAATTTTTTTATTTTTAAAAAAATTATTTATTTGAACTCGGCTCAATTTAGCTCAAAATTATGAGTTTGATTATAACTTTGAAAGCTTGAGCGTGACTAGATTTAGCTCAAAATTAAAAATTTTATTTATAATTTAATATTTATTAATATTTATATTATATATTAATATTAAATTTTAAACCTTCGGCTCGAGCTTGATCAAACTTGACTCAACAAGGCTCAAAATTAAAGCTCTACCTCTGCTCAAAAGCTCGAAATTCTGAGCTGAGCTCAAGCTTTTACCTTGACAATCTCATGCTATTTACGAATAACTTGATCATTTGACAACCCTATTTATATGACTGAAGAATTTTCTTTGTTGCAAATAACTTTTTCTTTATAGGGTTAAAGACATTTTTTGTCCCTGAAACATGGACCAATGTTCATTTCCATCCCAAAATTCAAAATTTGTTCAATATGGTCCCTATGCATTGCATATTTTGACATTTTGGGTCCCTATATATTCCGTATTTTGGCATTTTTGGTCCCTATTGTTGACGTGGCGATCATGTGGAATACCAATGAAATGCAAATAATCTTTTTATTATTATGTTTAGTTGGTTATTTTGCTAATGTGAAGTGATAAGTGACAGTATATACTAATGTGGACCGTATTGAACAAATTTTAAATTTTTGTGATGGAAATGAACATTGGTCTTATTTTCAGTGACCAAAAATGGCTTTAACCATTCTTTATATTACTAACGGCCTCTTGGCCAGTGGCAAGCTACATGGGGCCGGGGGGGCATGTGCCCCCCTTGGTTTTTTGGAATTTTTTTTAATATATACATAATATTATATATTATATTTATGCCCTAATTTTATATAGAGTAAATTATTTATAGGTCCCTCCACTGTTTGCCAAGTCCCTACCAACATATTATTAGCTACACCCCCCTCCCCCCAACACCTTCCCCAGGGACCTATAAGTAAAGTGGCACTGTTTCAGGGATGAATTATTCATTATCCATTTTATCTATATAATATAATTATATATTTATATTATTATATAAAAAATAAAATAAATATAATATCTTCTCATCCTCATTCACTCACTCTCTATTGTTCCTGATTTAGTAGTTTTACCCATATTTTCCAATATTTTTTTTTATCTTTCCTCCATAATCATAAATCTTCCAAAAAAAAAAGAGTTTTTCAAATGCAGGAATAAAAATTTAAAAAATAAAAAACAAAAAAAATAAGTCATTCATCTCATCTTTATATATATGTTTAATTTTGTTTCATTTAGTTAAAATTATTATTTGAAATACAATAAAATTAAATAGATATTTAATTTGAGTTTCATATTTTGATAATTATTTATGAAAATAATTATATTTTGTTGTGATATATGGATTTTAGAATTTTTTTGTTGAATTTATCATAATTAATAATATAAGTTTTAATTGTAAATACATGGCTTCTAAGTGTTTGATAAAATACTTATGAGATAATTAACTTGCTAATAAACCAAATATAAGTCATATGATAATTATATATTTATATACAAATTAAATTTATATATAGTTGACTAAAGCAAATTATTTGAAACAATTATTAAGTTATTGAGAGATACTTTAAAAGAAAGATAGCATTAACGATCTTTATAGTAGAACATAGAACATGTTGCAAAAGAGAGTAATGTGAAAATATGAAGAAATGTTGAGAGCACAAAACAGAGTAACTTGAAAGTTAATTTAGCATAACTTTCTACTGATCATGGGCTAAGAATTCCAATTTTAATTTGAATTAGCATGCTAATGATCAAGATAAAGTACGAAGAAGATATATGCTAAAAGGTACTTGTCAACTAGTTTCGCAATCTTTGTCAAAAAGATGGTCGAATGAGAAAAGATCAAGTATATCCTTTATTATATCGATTACTGACATTGTCGCTAACTTTGCTTGTTGGTACAACCAATGTTGAAAGAGTATTTTCTATAATGCATTTTGTGAAAACCAAGCTACGTAATCGTATTGGGGATCAATGGTTGAATGACAACAATTTTTTTATAATATTGATAATGAAGTTATTATGTGGCGTTTGCAAAACATGAAAACTCGTCGTGAAAAACCTATAACTTTTTTTTATTAAATTTAATATTTTGATAATATGTTTTATGTTGTTAATTTTATTAATAGTATATATGGTGCCGCCCTTGGCCTATTTGTACCGGGTCCCTTATATAAGACAGATGAGATCTATTCTCCCAGATGATCTTGGGATCGAGCATGGGCATGTCCACGACTTCCTTCCTTCGTGGGGCGCTTGTCGTCTTTGTCAAAAATAAAAAAACTATATTTTACATTAATAAATTTATAATATCTATTTAAATAGAAAACTTTTTAGATATTGATCTAGATCTTGTCTTTGACAGAGCTACATATAGCCGGCCCCATCTAGTATGAGATTAAGGCTTAGTTGTTGTTGTTGTATGTAAATAGAAAATTTTAAGGGGTGAAAATGTAAAAATATGAAAACGATAATAATTTGGAATAAAGGTTTAAAATTTATAATTAAAATTACATCACACTTAATAAAACACTGATGAAAAACTACAACACTGAAACCATGGAAACTTAAGCTTTAAATTGCAATGTGTAACCCCTAAAATCAAAATTAATCGAGTTTGCGATTAATTAACTTCAACTGGTTCCATCTTCTCAGCCTCATCCCTCAGCTCTTGGAACAGTACAGATGACAAGTATCTCTCTCCAAAACTAGGAAGAATAGTCTGCATTCAACATACAAAGTAAATTTCGTATTTTCGATATCTCAATATATATATATATATATATATATATATATATATATAAAATAATAATATAACGCATCTAATTACCACAATAAGTTTTCCCCTATTCTCCGGCATTTTTGCAAGTCTCAATGCAGCAACAGTATTTGCTCCCGACGATATCCCGGCCTGTTTTATAAAGGACTATTAGTTTAATCTTTTAGGTTGAATCGAACCCATTTAACAAAAAGATTTAAATTGAGTTCATCAATAGAATTGTAATGTCATAGTTATTACTTACAAAAGAGTATATTTATACACAAGACGTCTTAAAAAAATTAGGAAACTAAATTAAGAAGATTGATTACGATTGCTCTAGAGAAATTGGGAAACTAAATCAAGAAAATTGATTATAATCGTTTAGATCTAGAAAGGGATAAATATATAAGATGGTTTTCTATCATAATCATAAGGAATAGATATTTGTCCTAATGTCTAGGGACTACTAGAAAAAGAGTTACCATAAGTCCCTCTTTGAGTGCCAATTCTCTAGCCATATTGACGGCATCGTCACTCGATACCTGAAGGATGTCATGAAATGTATAGTATCAGAAATCTTGTGTTACTAATTACATTGTTTCAGAAAAAATACGAAGTTTATAAACTTGCCTCGAGGACTCTCTCCATTACATCCATGTCCAAGATCTTCGGCTTGAAGCCGACACCATTTCCGGTGATATGGTGAGGACCTGTTTAAAACAACTAGACATCAAGACGATGAAAATCCGATACTCTAGTGTGCTCATTTAGTTCTTGAATATACCTGGTTTGCCTCCATTCAGGATATTGCTTTCTGCAGGTTCAACTCCATAAATCTGAAGAACAATGAGGTAGAACTTAGGCGTAAAAATATAAAATACGAAAAACTTGTATGACCAAAATTTTACTGAAAACAATACCTTGACATTCGGGTTCTTGGATTTGAGGTATTGACCAACTCCAGTGACAGTTCCCCCACTCCCTATTCCCATCACAAAGATATCGACTTCGCCTAAAGTATCATCCCATATCTCAGGTCCTGTTGTCTCAAAATGAACCTGACGCGTGCACCACTAATTAGTTCGATATGAATCGATGAATTGACATCGCTAAACAACTTCAATTGCATATAATAAATGAGGATTGAATTACAGAAGAATCAGAAATAGATTGAAAAGGAAATATTAGCAAAAGGAGATAATTTAACATCGATCTGAAGGACTTCAATTAAACTATTGAGGATTAAGTTGCATTATAAATCATGCAAATGAACAGAAAAATGATCGACAATTAAGGAATTATTTCAGTATCAATGATCTAAAGTAATGAGTCATGCAAATGAATACACAATTGCGTAGCATTATCAATGATTGAGTTAGTAGCAGAAAAAAGTGATCAGCATACAATAACACAACTAAAATAATTGAGGAATTATTTCATTGTAAATTCTTCCAGATTGACTTGCAACAGAAGTCAGAAATAGATTGAATTGCACTGAATTGCAAAAGATCGAATCCAAAGAAACAAAAATAGATTGAACAGAAAAATGAGCAACAACAGTAAAGGGAATGTACCTTAACATTGGCAGGATTTTCAAACTGTTGAAGCATGAAAGCATCAGGATAAGACTCCATGAGTTCATATGCCTTCTTTACGGTCCCTCCCATACCTTTGGTAGGATCTGTAAGTACTAAGTTCGCACCGAAAGCTCTCATAGTCACTCTTCTCTCAATGCTCGTATACGAAGGCATTGTGAGCACAAGCTTGTATCCTTTTATGGCAGCCATGCATGCCAACCCGATGCCCATGTTCCCTGATGTCGGTTCAATCAATGTTGTCTGCGCGCATTTATAATAAATATATATATATATATATATATTCATGTCGACATATGTTTAATTAACAAACTCTCTAATTTATACTGTGATTGAAGAGCAAGGATGTTTGCAATGAACTCACCTTGCCTGGTGTTATCAAGCCTTTCTTCTCTGCATCCTCTATCATGGCAACTGAAGGCCTGCCATCAAAATACTCTCAAGATTAGATATAAATACTTGTCAGAATTGAGAACATATATATATATATATATAGAAATGATATTCATAGTGGCAATTAAATGTTTATATTAGAGTATAAATAAACTCAATTAAACATTTACAGTAGATTTTGTTTATCAGAGATGTTAAATTTCTACTTTTGTTTCAGAGATCATTTCAATTTTTTTTAATTTTGATACAACAGATGAAATTAACCATATATTTGAGTTCTTTTGAAACTGAATGAATCATTTTGTTCAAAAAATTAAGCTTTCAATTTAAAAGTTCATAAGGGTATATTAGTAAATTTGCAAATATGTAATTCCCTAAATGGTCTCTCTATTATGATCATAGTGCCCTTTTGGTCCCCTTATTCGAATTTGATCCCGCCAGCTCCCTCTATTATTCCAATTGGAAAATTTCAGTCTTAAGCTGGATGTCTGTTTCTTTTGCCGTCATTAATTGCTGATGTGGCATTTTTTATTTATAAAAATATTTTAAAATATTTTAAAATATTTTTGAAAATATATTTTTGAAAAAAATAAAGTTTCAGTTGAAAAAAAAAACAGTTTAGTTTATAAATATTTTAATATATTTTTATATATAAAAAAATACCACATCAATCAATAAAAACTGCAAAAGAAACATATGTCTGACTTAGATTTAGATTTTTTAATTAGAATAATAGAGGGAATTTACGGGATGAAATTCAAATGGAGGGATCAATTAGACATTTTCAATATATTAGAGGGGCTATTTAGAGAATTACACCATCAGTCAAAGCAGGTCAGATTCATTGCATATGAAATAGTATCCGAGATGGTAACAGATTCCTCTTGTTTGGAATCAATGCTTTCTTTGACTTAAAATAAAAAACAAAATTATTAAAGAGAAACATTTGTAAATTTTTTATTTCCTTTTTTTTTAACTTTTCAAAAGGCTGAAAAGTAATATATCTTTTTTAAAATCAATTAATTAATTCATTCTTATAGAAAATAAATGAATAAATAAATAAGAGAAAAAGTTAGAAAGTTATGCACCGGTCCTTGACACTGCATGTGGGCTGCATCATCTCTAACTTGGCGGCTACTCTTGCTTCACATCCTTCTGTCACTTTGTTCAAGAACACCATTGGAGTCCTCCCTATCATCTGCCACCATAATCATACAAAAAAATTAACTTAATTCTTCATTTCTAATATTATATATATATATATTTTTTAAAAAAAATTTAGATTTATTTTTAGAGATCGATGTATATATATAAACATAAATTATATGACAAATTATCTATAAATCCCTGACACTATTTGGCACTGTTTCTCACTCAAAACACACACATCTCCAAAATACTATTACACTAAACCCCTGCACACCCCCACCAAGGACCCTAAAGCAAAAAAAAATAAGTGCCAGAAATTAATAATTAAATAATTATAAATAAAATAGTCTCACATGGAATAAAAGAAATATATATGAACATGGGAGATAAGATTAATAGAGAGATCATCTTAGTAGCATAACTCTTGAATATGGTATTTTTTTAAAAAAAATACTTAGATTTATTTTTAGACATGAATTAAATAGTCTAACATCGACTAAAAAATACTTAGATATGAACATGGTAGATATAAATATAGTGGAAAAAGATTAATGTAATGAGATCAAGTTAACTTCTTGATGTATATATATATAGAGAGAGATGACCTTAGTGGCATCACTGTTGATGTTAGTCCCAGAGAGATCCTTGATGAAACTCTGAGGATGATAATAAGTAGCTGTTGCTTGAGAGGAAAAGGGGAAGATAGAGCTTGATCTCTCAAGAAGAGAGACCTTCCTGGCTCCCCTTCTCATCATCTCCATCAACCTTGCCATCTCTCTCTCTCTCTCTCTCTCTCTCTCTCTTTCTCTCTCTCTTTTTCTTGTGGTGATGAGAATGAGATGAATCTATCTATGGCTAGGAAACATCTATATATAGAGAAAGAGAGAGAAAGAAGAGTTTTGCCAAGGAGTGTAGTAGGGCCAACAACCAAGTTGTAGTTATCATTCTGGACCATTAAGTTTGGCACTGGCTGCCCTTGTTTAGAAGTTGTTATGTGCAAACCACAAACTAAAGACAATATATGTTTCTTGTCTTATTCATCCATTTAAGATCATCCCGAGCGACATCCAATATTTTTTTTTAAATAAAATGGATAAACTATATTCATTAATATGTTTTAAGAGAACACAGTTACGGAGAGAGATGCTATTTCGGTATTACATAAGTCTCACTAAGTTTTTCTTTGGAGGATTCCATTTGTTAGTGCAACTGCACTAGGAATGGTATCATTTGACACACCAGGTCAGTGTTGTTCAAGCCCGTGACTCAAGTGTTTTGAAGACCAAATCAAGATGATGCTGGTTCGGATCATACTATTGGAAGCATCAACATTGAAGGCTGATTGGTGAGATTGGAGGATGATTGAAGATCACATGCAAATCTAGAATGGTTGATTGAAGATTGGTGGAAGATGCCATGCGATTGATGAAGCAACTTCAATCAAGTGGCCACGAATCTGATAGTGATTTAACATGCACAAGATTGCATGCAAATGGGCCACATAATCTCACCGAATGGTGACTAATTAGAAACAAATGCACGGTGATTGATGACGATTTGGCAATCCAAGATTGATTCTCAGGTCGCTACGTTGAAGCGAAATCAAGACCGTTTAAACCAAGCATGGTGGATCGTGAAGAAAATTTGAGTATCACGATGGAGAGGTGGATCGGCTAGTCGGCGTGTCGAGGATCGGGGAGGATCCGACGCCTTGATGAACTCGGGACTCAACCAGAGGGTTGGAGGTCTTGTGAAGTCGAAGGTGTCGCGATGGGTCTTTGTAGCCTTGGTCAAATCGCGGTAGGGTCATGTTGCAACTTGTTATTTACAACCGAGTTGCAACAACAAATGGAAGGAGTCTAATTGCGGAATGCCGCGAGAATCCACGAAGGTGGAGGATGTCTTTGTGATGGCATGAAGCGGGGTGGACACATTATATAAGGCCAGGAGACTCGAGGATTAGGTGGAGCAGCCAAATGAGTAGTCCCCTTGGTAGGAAGGGCGACGTGGTCACTTGTTGTAATCGAGGAGAGAAGGTGCTTATGTGGTGAGAGAGTGAGGAACTCACATGTACTCCTTGTTTTCCCTACACTTTTAGTATTTGTCTTCTCGGGCATGGCCCCCAGGATGTAGGCATTGTTCTTAATCGGGTAACCAACTCTCGTGTCTCCTTGTTCTTCTTGTGTGTTTATGATTGAATGTGTGAATACCACCAAAAACCGGAAAGTGAGCAGAGCGCTTCACACAAGAGTTATAACACAAGTTACGACAACAAGGCAACCCGGCCCGTAACTTTCAAGTGGTATCAGAACCTTGGTCGCCGGAGTACACCCTGTTTTCAAGGTCGGCGAAGTCCTGGAAGAAGTTCTGAAGATGACCGGGAACGACGCATTCTCCAACAGCCGTCCACCACTTTTGAATGAAGCAAACTATTCCTATTGGAAGGCACGCATGAGGGCGTATATTAAATCTATTGATGAAAGTGCATGGATCTCTATCTTAGATGGTTGGGCACCTCCAACATACCTCGATGCTGAGAAGAATGCAGTTGAAAAGGAGAGGAGCACCTGGACCCAAGTGGAACTCAACAAAGCTATCGCGAAATGGGAAGGCTCTAAATGCTTTATTTGGAGGAGTCAATGAGAGCCAGTTTACTCATATTGCAACCTGTGAATCTGCCAAGGAGGCATGGGACATTCTTGAGAGAGTGCATGAGGGCACAAATCTGGTACGTATGTCTCGACTCCAAGTGCTAACTTCTAATTTTGAAAGTCTCAGAATGGAAGAAGGAGACAACATCACCATCTTCAACACAAAATTGATGGCAATTGCAAATCAAGCGTTCCAACTTGGTGAAAAATACTCAAATGAGAAGCTTGTCCGAAAGACTTTAAGGTCTCTCCCAAAAAGGTTTGAAGCCAAAGTTGCTGCCATAGAAGAAGCCCGTGACATCACCAAAGTGAGACTTGATGAGTTGATGGGATCTCTTCAAGCATACGAAATGCACTTGAAGCCAGACAAGAAGGAGGAGAATCTTGGTTTAAAGGCTGAAGTGTCAAAGAAGAAGGAGATTTTAGAATCTGGTGATGAAGAAGCTGACATTGCATATCTGTCGCGCAAATTTCACAAAATGATGAGGAAAGGAAGGCTAAATATCAATTTGAAGAAAAGAAAGTCAAAGATGATGATCCAAGCCAATCTAAGAGGAGGATCAAATGCTTTGAATGTGAAGGCTTTGGTCATGTCCAAGCAGAATGTGTTAACACATTAAAGAAGAAGGGAAAATCACTCAATGCTACCTGGAGTGATGGAGAGTCAGAAGAAAGTCAGGAGGACAAAGATGATAAAGGTATAATAAGTCACTATGTTGCTTTTCCTTCTGTGTTTAACTCAACAGGAAGCACAAGTGTCGCAAAGTATGTTGCAACTTCTAGTGCAACATCTGAAGACAGTGATAGCGACAGTGAACTAACACAACAGGAGCTGCTCAAAAGCTATGAAGTTATGCTGAAGAGGTTTGACAAGATGATGATTGAAAACAAGCAGCTAGAAGAAGAAAGACGCATTCTGCTCAAGGAAAAGGAAGACATGAAGCAAAGCTTGTACAAGCAGATTCAAGAGAACAAACTACTTCATGAAGATAATGTAAACATCATGAAGAAGAATCAGCTCCTAGTTGAAGAGAAAGAAAGCATTTTGAAGGAACTGGATGAATGTCAATACAAGCTTCAACATGTAGAGAAGACTTGTGATTCTCCTAACAAAAGTAAAGCAGCTAATAGAACAAGTGATGATCACAAAGAGCCCTGTTGTGAAGAAGAATTCTCAAGCATCAAGAAGCAACTTCTAAAGGAGAATGAAGATACTAAGAAGGAACTCTGGATGTGTCAACAGAAGTTACAACATGCTGAGAAGGCAATTGCTTCTTTAAACAAGGGCAAGGCCAAATTGGATGAACTACTGACTTTTGGGAGATCTGCTGGGAATCGGAAAGGACTTGGATACTCAGGAGAACCCTCTGGAACTAAGAAGGACTCCCGAGAGATTATCTTTGTTAAAGCTCAAAGTGAAGTCAAGGAAGCTCACTCATGCACTTACTGTGGAAAGCATAATCATCTCAGAGAAAGTTGCAACAAGCTAAAGAAGGACCTGAAGACCAGAAGAATTGAAGGACATATCCAAGCAATCTTCACACAAAAATTCAAAGGAAAGATGTCCATTGTGAAAAAGGTATGGGTCATGAAACAAGACTTGGATGGCACTAAGAAGAAAGGATCGATCACAAATGAAGCACCTGAGACGGTGCACCCAAAACCTCTGTAAGTTTAAATTCCCTTTTAAAAAAAAAAAGAAATAAATAAAAAAGGGGGGAAATAATGTTTTGGGGGGAAATCAGTTATTTCTAAAACTGTTTTGTAGTTTTTTCTTTTCCAAGATATGTTTAATAGTTGTCTTCTCTCAAGAAAACCCTAGTTTCAATCATCTCTCAAGATAGTTCTCCAGCCGAAATTCGCCAAGCCCATGAAGCGCAAGTTGCTTGCTCAGAAGAAATCCTCCAGGCCAAGGAAACCAAAAGAGCAATCAATGGGAGAGGCAAGTGAAGCAGAACCAAAGGAACAATCACTGGGAGAGGCAATGGAGACAACTCTGCCCGACAACACCATCAGTGCAGAGGAAGGGTTGAATCGCACCGAGGCGAAGGGATCTGGTGAACCTCCTGCTTCTGGCAGTGGTGAAGGTACACAAAATCTCTCACCTGTACCTTGTGTTCCTTCCTTAGTTACAACTTCGAGTCCACACACCGCACCATATATTTGGCTCAAAGAAAGGTTGCCAGAGCTCTTCAAAAAGAAGGAAGGTCCTACTGCATCTAGTGGTCCCTCAGTCCCGGGCCCGACCATGGAGGGCCCTGAAGAAGAAGATCCTGAAGCCCTAATTCCAGATCAGCCACAAGAGGATCTCGTGTCAGAGGCATGTGCTACCCTAATTGAAGAATGTCCTGGTGAAGACATGCTACAAGGACCCACAATTGATGAAGACATTCCTAATTCTTCTCATGAGAAAGGAAAAGGGGTTGCAATTTCTGAAGAACCTGACACTGAAATTGGACAGGAATCAAATACTGTTGACAAAGGCAAGACTGTTGTTGAAGAGTTTTCCTCTGACAGTGAAGAGATGGATCTTGCAGAAACTTTGGCAGATGAAGAAATTAGTGCTGCAGAAATTTTAACGGGTGTTAGTCAAGCACCAGTGACTCAGAGTGTTCCACTTGATGTTGCAACTCAACTTGCAACTTCTGAAAGCTCTGATGATAATATTCCTCTATCTGAACTATCAAAGAAGAGGAAGGTGACTATCACTGAAGCAACTAAGGTGTCACAAAGGAATCTCAAGAAACAGAAGAAAAGTTCTCTGGCCCACCCCAAAGCTAAGAAGAACAAAGGCTCTCCACAAACTACGAGAGGCAGGACTCCTGGGCCACGAGTAAGGGGAGACACACAAATCTACATTTCACAAGGCCACAAAGTGGTAACCAAAAGGAAGAGTGTTCACAGAAGAAGACTCCAAAGAAGTCAACTCAAGCTCCTGTCAAAGACAAGAAGTTCTTGAATTCTGAATGCAAGCAGAAGTTCAACCTAATGACCTCTCGTGGACTTGTAGTGGAAAGAAGGATTGATGAGGATGCTCATCAAAAGTTTGATTTATTGCAGTTGCTAACAGACAGAGGTCTTCTTCAGTCAGTAACCTTTGCTAAGTTCTACAATGTTTCTCCGGGTTCAAGAATTCTCAAAGAACTTCTACGTACCACTCTCACTAAAGAAAAACAATCTGAAGTTTTTGTTCGGGGCAAAAATATCAGTTTCACTCCTGAAGACATCAATGAATTTCTGAACTTTCCAGCAGAATGTCCTGATGTCTATGAACAAGGACTTACAAAGCATAATCGTTGAAGTGTTGCAAGAGATTACTGGAGGTAGATGTGAGGAGTGGGGGGACAAAACAAGGCTACCAGTTTCCTTGCTTACAGTAAAATATAATGTGCTTTTCAGAATTGGCATTTATAACTGGTTTCCTTCTCCCCATACATCAAGTATTCGCAAAGACATGGCTGTGCTACTATATGCAATAACCACTGGTCGACAGTTCAATCTTGGGAAATTTATTTATGAGAATATTGTTCACATAGCAACAAGTTCCACCTCCAAGATTAGTCTTGGATACTCTGCACTAATCAGTTACTATCTGTTACAACATAGAGTGGAACAAGATCCCCAAGAGCTTTCTTCTGCAATAAAGACACTCAAAATTTACGCAAAAATTTATTCGGGCTTGGTAAGAAAATGGACCTCCCAGCTTGGTCGGCGATCTTCATCTCCCGTTCTTGATATCCGGTTCCATCTACCTATTGATGAAGAGTTTGAACACTACCTTACTACTCATTTAGCTGACTTGGAGCGCCAACAACAAGCTCATGCTCAAGCACTCTTCCAGATTAGCAAACAGAAGCAACAAATTACATTTTTGCTGGAAGCTATTCGAAGGGGGAGGACTTCCACACAGGGGGCGTAGTCTCAAGGGCGTCCATGCCAGGCAAGATTTTCCTAACTGCCTCTCTTTTTGCAGGTCTGGCATTATTTTCACAAAGGGGGAGAAGTGGATGGCTCTTCTGTCTATATTTCTCTGCTAGTTGTTCTAGTGTTGCAACATTACTCGCTATACATTTGCTTATGTTTGTTTTTGAACTGACTTTAAGTGTTATGGTGGTATTGCACTGACTAGCTCTTGCCTCCTGTTTTATGTCATTATTTATGTATTTGTATTATTCAGGGGGAGCATCATATGCTGTTGTAATTTAAGTCAGTTCATGCTATGTCTAGTCAGTTCTGTCAGTTTTATGCCAGGATGTTGCAAGTGTGTTATAACTAGGAGATACAACAACTACTCAGACTAGCAGACAGAAGAGTGTTGTGTCAAATAATGCCAAGGGGGAGATTGTTAGTGCAACTGCACTAGGAATGGCATCATTTGACACACCAGGTCAGTGTTGTTCAAGCCCGTGACTCAAGTGTTTTGAAGACCAAATCAAGATGATGCTGGTTCGGATCATACTATTGGAAGCATCAACATTGAAGGCTGATTGGTGAGATTGGAGGATGATTGAAGATCACATGCAAATCTAGAATGGTTGATTGAAGATTGGTGGAAGATGCCATGCAGCTTGATGAGGCAACTTCAATCAAGTGGCCATGCAATGGTGATTTAACATGCACAAGATTGCATGCAAATGGGCCACATAATCTCAGCTGAATGGTGACTAATTAGAAACAAATGCAGCTGATTGATGACAGATTTGGCAATCCAAGATTGATTCTCAAGGTGCTACATTGAAGCCAAATCAAGACCATTTGACAAAGCAAACATGGTGGATCGTGAAGGCTGAGTATCACGATGGAGAGGTGGATCGGCTGAATTAAGCGTGTGAGGATCGGGGAGGATCGGCCCAGGATGGGCTTCGGGACTCAACCGGGAGGGTTGGAGGTGCGTTGAAGTCGAAGGTGTCGCGATGGAGTGCGTAGCCTTGGTCAAGTCAAATCGCGTAGGGTCATGTTGCAACTTGTGTTACAACCAGAGTTGCAACAACCAGAATTGGAAGGAGTCTAATTCTGGAATGCCGCGGAGAATCCTGAAGGTGGAGGATGTGCTGTGATGGCGTGAAGGCAGGGTGGACACATTATATAAGACCGGAGACTCTGAGGATTAGGGTGAGCCAGCGAGAGTAGTCCCTTGGTAGGAAGGGTGATCGTGGTCACTTGTTGTAATCGAGGAGAGAAGGTGCTTATGTGGTGAGAGAGTGAGGAACTCCTGTACTCCTTGTTTTCCCTACACTTTTAGTGACTGTCTTCTCCGGGCATGGCCCCCCAGATGTAGGCATTGTTGCCGAACTGGGTAACCAACTCTCGTGTCTCCTTGTTCTTCTTGTGTGTTTATGATTGAATGTGTGAATACCACCAAAAACTGAGTGAGCAGAGTGTCACACAAGAGTTATAACACAAGTTACGACAACAAGGCAACCCGTCCAGAACTTTCACCATTTAATGGATCAACTTGTTTAGTTCACCTTCGTTGGCTAGCCATTTCTGAAGATTGTATTTAGGTCGAGGTCTTGTCATCTTTGAAGTTTGTGTCCGGTGGACACTGTTGTTGTTCCTCCTCCCTTGTGAATTACACACTATGTTTGGCAATTGATTATGTTTCGATCGTTTGGTATCATGAGCTACATCAAACCAGAAAAGTATGAGAAAATCAATAGCGCGGATAAAGTTTCTTGAAAACAATTTATTTATTATGGAAGCATCTTTTGTTTCTTTCCACCCATACATTCCAGGTGATTGTTATTACCACTAGGTTCCATCCTGTCCTAACCCCCCTTTCCACTTGATTGGAGAAGGATATTCTGCCTTGTATGTCTTCAATTTATCTAGGATGTCCTCGTAAGCCAAATAGGTGGCAGAAGTGCTCCCAGATGTTGGTTGTAAATGGGTATTACATTAGTAGGTTTGTCGTTTCATCCTCCCTTTGACATAGGTAACACTCAATTCTTTTGCCCTGCCAATTTCTTTTTGCTAGGTTTTACAAGGTTAGGATCTTATCATCTCAGGCTAACCAAACAAACATTTTTACACCAATCAATAGTTGAAGGACCTGACAATTTCCTCCTATTATCTATCCTTAATGGACCACTTCATTAGAATGAGGGTGGATAATGATTGGCTACCTAAGGGGCCTTTATAGCTTGAGTTGGTCGGTCCGGCAACTCGGAAGGAGGGGCATGTTTTGGAGGCCTTCTTTTTTCTGGGGAATGGGGAATGGGGAAAGACAACTCGTTTTGTCAACTGTGAAGGTGAGACAGTAAGGTCGGCTTATATGAAAAGTGAACTGTAGCCATTGATAGGAAGTCCGAGCGAGGAAAGAAAATAAAAGACTCTGATTGCCTGCTGGACAACGTCGGTGGCGGGAAGCTGTAGTCGGCCGAGCAGTCAAAGATTAAACTATGGTAAAGAAAGGAGGTTGGTAGGAAGCAGCTATCAGATGGTTAGATAACTCAAGCCGTAATTAGGGCATGGGACATAAGGATTATAGAAGTGGGACTTGCGAGGGGCATGCTTGTCAATCCAAATGGTTGGCTGGTCAGGCCGAGCCAACTCTATGGAGGTGCAACTCGATGATTTGTGGTCTTGGGACTTAAGTTCCTTAGTAGGGCGAGGCTTTAAGTAAGCCCTATCCACTTGAAATTCTTGGCTTCCCCTTGCACATAATTTATGCTATGGATTTGTGCCGAGCGAGATAGGACGTAGGTTCACTGACTATGCTCTCCTTGGTGACTATATTGATATTCGGGATCGATGGTTTAGTTGCAAGTGAGTACTGAAGACTGATGGACCAGTTATATGTTAAGATTTACTAGAGAAAGATTGAGTCTCTTCTTTGGAGGGCATGATATCTTCCAAAACATAATGCCAAGTGGGCACCTTATGCCGCCATCCACCTTGAAGGTATATAGCGATTTGATAGTGAAAATTCCATCTGCGGTAAGTTTCCAGAGTCATGTGTCATTTTGTTGTTCGTCCCGCTGCATGATGTGCTGCTTGAGGGTGTTCAGTTGTTGTGTTCCTTTTAGTGTGAGTGGTCCCAATTTGAGGAGGGTTGTTCCTTCCTGTAGTCGGCAGTGCACTTCCTCTATGATCAGGTATTCGTTCTTGATCATTTATTATAGGTCCGAGAATGTATTGATGGATGCTTAACCTTCCATCCAGTTCTCATGCTAGTAGTTTATGTGCGATCCCTTGCCCACCTTCATCAGTTGTTTATCTTATAAGCCTCACATTTTTTCAACTAAGAAGGCATGTGGTTATGATCTCACATTATTAGAGGTTATATGTCTCTTTATAGTCTTACTTGAGATGTTGGAAATATTGTTAGATAATTCAACACCCCATATAAAAATAAATCATGTTTTATACTTCTTAGCATATATTCTCTATTGCAAGTTCAAACTTAGTGGTACAATGAATTGGGAAAAAAACCTTTAGTTGGTGGAAAGCTTTTCAATTGTTAATCAATTTAGGAATGTGGTTGTTGTGATTAATTTGACAAACACCACTAAATTTAAAGACTTTATTTTTTAGAGAAGTGAATTCATCAACTAGACATAAAATCTATAAAGTGTATATTGAATATATTAAAAATATTCAAAATCTTTGTGAATTTTTGAAATTCACTCACAACAAAATCATATCAAAGAGAAAAAAGAGGTCTGACTCTCCAATATAATATTTTTAGGGTATTTTGTTAGGGTTGGAATGATATGGAATAGGTTGGGTTTTTTAAAATTTGATATATATATATATATATATATATATATATATATATTTAAAATGGAAAATTATCTATAGGTCCTTAGAAACAGTAACCGGGGACCCCCCACCCCCTACACCCCCCCCACACCCACCCACCCACCCCAAGGACCATGTGACCATTTGGACACTATTTCAGGGATCTATAGTTAATTTATCTTAAAAAAAAACACGTTTCATCTTAAACTGGTCGAGCGGTTTATTATTAAAAATATTGCATTATATAGTTTTAAATTAATGTTTAGTATTTATTTATAATTAATAAATTTAATATTAAATAATTATATTAATTTAATTAAGTACTTTAATAAAGAAAAGGAAAAATTATCTATAGGCCCCTGACACTGTTTTCAAGGACCTTAAAGTCAAACACACACACAACACTAAATAATAAACAAACACCCCCAAGGACCCCAAGGCAATTAGGGCACTATTTCAGAGACCAATAATGAATTATCTATAAAGAAAATTATTCTTGTTTCATAAGTATTGTTAATTTATCCCAATTTATTCCCAACCAAACACTAAAAATTATAAAACAGAAAGCAACCATTAAAATCCAACTCTTTTGGATACTCAAAATTAAGAGTCCATATGTCAAGGAAAAGAAAAAGGATGAAGGAATTGTTCTCTTGCGTTTTCCTTTGTGTCTGTTCCTCTTTTCTTTCCATTATTTTCTATATCTTTTATTTATTTTTCTCTCTATTTTACCCCATTTTACCCCTTAATCCAAGATTCCAAATTGGATTAGTAGCCCCCTAAAAGATTTTATGGTTTGGCCTAAAGAAGGGAATCAACATTAATTATGAATCTAATTTATATTTGATCATTTCTTCTTTTTCTTTTTAATTTTTTTTTTGAAAAGTGGATAAACCTTCATTAGGTAAAAATTAGGTTGTTACATAGTTCACTCGAAAGGTTTAGTGGTTACAGAGGATTCGCCGACAGCGTTACGGCTTAGGATGATGGGAATAGGTCCTCCTCCGTTGTTCTCGTCTTTGAAGTTTGCTCCTAGTGGTCCCGGGTCCGCAGGCTCTCTAGTGAGGGTTAAGCTGAGTGTGATAGGACGTCGCATTGGTTGTAGTTGTGTCTGTTTGGTGGCATGTGCGTTATCAAACCAGGCGAGAAAGAGGAAATCTAAGTTATTTGATCATTTCTTATTGTTGCTCTATGTACATACTTTTCCAATAATTCATATATTTCATGCCTAAAATATATTTGAACATCTTTAATTATCATTTCATGCATATATTTTTGGAAACATTGAATCTTCGGTTTCTTATTTTCAACATCGAGACAAACTTATATTAAATTATGGATTAAACTTTAGACATTTTGCTAATACATGTTTTCGATTATTTGATATTATGCAAGTGTCCTTATCCTCATGTTAATTAATCACAAGACAAACATATTGCATATATAAAAAAATTGTTTTGTTACAAAGAATTTAGTTTTAAATTGAGAGCCAAGAGTTTGCTAAACTTTGAACGGAATCTCGTCACTAAAAACAATCACATAGTATTGGATTAATGAAACTATTGGTTCAATGGATATTACGATGTTGAAGGGTTAAAAATTTAGAGCCATATGTGTGAGACAAAGGAGATAGAAACATTGGAAAAAGTTGCCATTTGTTTGAATAATTAGCAATTTATGAATACTATGATTAGAATCTTATTTTTCCAATTTGTTGTTGCTTTTGTCTTACAATTCATAAATGTCACATCAAAACATCCAATTTATAGCAATTTATGAATATTAAGAATTACTAATAATTAGTAGGATATCCCTGCACTGTTTGCTTTTTACCCTATCTTGTTTGGTTGGGAGTTATCCCCAACGGATAACCCCAACATAGTTTCCAATGAAAAAGTTTTCCCACCAAAATTCTTAATTAATATTTAAAAATATAACCCACCAATATATAGTCAACACATCACTATATTATCATTAATACCTTTATTTTAAAATTTTCCTCCAAAAATTTAAAACTTTTCAAAACTTATTCCTAATTCCAAGTGGGGATAACTCCCAACCAAACACAACTAGGTCCTTGGGTGGGGGGTGTAGGGATTTAGTATAAATAGTATTTTGGGTGGGTAGGGTATAAACGTAAATAGTGCACAAACAGTGTCAGAGACTTTTTGATAATTTTTCCGAAGAATTATGAAGTTTTACTTTTTAAATTTAAATAATAATATTATAACGGTGATATAAAAAAGTAAAAATCTAGTTTACAGAAGAATTACTTCCACTCGGCCATCCTGACATTAATGTTAAAATAAAATTTATTTAATCCAAATTATTTAATATTAATTATGATAATTTAATTGAATTTTATCGATTTAAATCTTATAAAATTTGCAGATATTATATATATAATCTAAAAAAATAAAATAAATATATTTTGGGGAAATTGGTTATATACCCCTCAAAAGTTTCATAATTGCTATTTACCCCCGAAAAAAATCATAATTGCTTATATACCCAAAAAAACAAGTTAAATTACAGATATGCCCCTATTATTAGGGTCCGTTGACAGAAGTTAACTAGATAATCTTAACTATGGTTATAACTTAGGTTAAGGGTTAAAAAATGTCCAAAATACCCCTCTTTATTAGGGATGGCAATGGGGCGGGGCGGGGGCGGGGCAGGCCTCTACCACCACCGCCCCGCCTAAATAGTGGCGGGGCGAGTCGCGGGGCACCAATATGTACACACTCGAATAAAATATTACATTTAGACCATAGAATGAAGAGAAATTTACCGATTAAACTCGAATAAAATAAACTTAATGGCAATGTAAAAACACTTTGATATACAAGCTCGAGAGAAGAGTGGGAAAGAAGCCGCCCAAGTCCAAAAACTCCAAACAAAGCTTCATTGTAAACTCTAAAACTATATAATTTAATATATATAAGGGTATTTTTTGTATGTTTTTAGCGGGGCGGGGCGGGGCGGATTTTAAAGGATCTTTACCATACCCGCCCCGCCCCGCATTTCTTCGGGGCGGATCGAGTCGGATCGGGTCGGTAACTACGGATCGGCTCGGGTATTGCCATCCCTACTCTTTATATATTTTAACTATTTTAAATTTTAGATTTTTAAAGGGTTTTTTTTTTAAAAAAATCTACAATCAAACAAATTTTTCAGGGGTACATATACAAAAAGGTATAATAGTCATTTTGTGTATCTACCATTTGTTAACTGACAGTTTTTCATTTGATTTTAACCCCAAAGGTATATAAGCAATTATACATATTATTCAGGAGTATGTATGCAATTATGTTTTATTCATGGAAAAATACGCAATTTCAAAATTATTCAGGGGTACACCTACAAAAAGCCCATATATTTTTTACATAGTTTTTTTTTTATGACAAATCCCCCATTTTATCAAAGATAAGCCAGAGATGGAGGTGGTGTGCTTGAAGCTTGTGCCACTGCATCCATTCAGAACTAATAAATCAATCAACAAGATCATACACACAGCATCAATCCAATTCAGAAGAGTTTCACTCCAAATGTTTCAGAAAACTTTTGCTATTATTTGATGAGAACTGAATCAAAGAATACCGCTGACTATGAAAGAAATTTTACAGAGTCAAGTAACTTGGAAGTTTGTGAGAAGACGAGTGAGTTTACTGAGTGTTTCGCGGGCCGATATCGTGTCAGGATGATGCTCACCATGTATCGAGGATCTGATGAATATTGCCTTCTGAATAAGGTCTTCTCCGATGCTGTATTGACCGCCTCGGAGCATTAGTTTCGCTCTTGTTTCTAGCAGTGTTGCTTTCAAGAGTGCCAAGTCTTGCCAAAGATATGTGTAGTGAGTGTTTGTATGAATCGGTCCTGCAAAACAATATGATCGCTTGAGCCATTTCTCGGCTTGTGAGACCATGGCTTCTGCGGCGATCTCTAAAGCATC
Organism: Dioscorea zingiberensis; assembly: GCA_026586065.1. Lineage (NCBI taxonomy): Eukaryota > Viridiplantae > Streptophyta > Magnoliopsida > Dioscoreales > Dioscoreaceae > Dioscorea > Dioscorea zingiberensis. The sequence continues at coordinate 49,906,538 of CM048823.1, forward strand.
CGTGCAAAGGCGGAGGAGATCTAATGCAGCAGTGCACCGAGAGAATGTGATGAATGTATGAATGGCAAGAGGTAGAGCGACGCGTCTGACAAAGAACAGCAATTCTGATGGTTTTAGCTGCACTAAAACAGGATCAGTCCCAAAACCAAACAGCATGAAGCAGGCTGCCCATTGGTGTTCGGAGCATAGAGAAAGTGAACTTCTGAGGCAAACTGCTTGAACAACGGCTTGAGCTACCCGAATTGATCCCCGCTTGCGAGCATAGAGCTTGATGATCTCATGAAATTGGATAGTGTGAGGTTTGGTACAGCTTCTTGCAATGCCGAATCTTGTCAGCATGGAAGATGCTTCGAATTCTGATCTTTTGATTCGAGATGATGTGAAACTGCAAGTTAATGCCCGCAAGAATTTTTTCCAGAGCCGAGCACCGTGATGCTTCCCGGGAACTTTGTGTGCAGCCATTGCTAGAAGAGGGGTTGGAATAGCAGCAGGAGCAAACCAACCGCTAGCCTGAACCATTCTGCTCGCTAAGCTCCTCGGCCCATCTGCGTGATCAAATATCGAAAGACAAACATCGAGAAGTTGCATGAGAAAAGGCGGCCGTCTCAAAATTACAGATTGTCGATCAGACCATACTAAATCTCTGATGGGCATTTTGTTTATAGTATCAAGGAGTCTGCTTGGAGTGATAGGGAGCTCGGAAAGTATTGCTCCCACGATCCCAAGGCCAAGTGTGAGCCTGCCAAGTTTCTCTTCAATCACACGGAGGGCATCGATTTCCATGATGGGGAAATCCTTGACACTCCCCTTCATCAGAGACATAGCCTCCATCCCTGATAAGTATGAAAGCTTCATCGGCTCCAAGTTCATAATCTTAGGAAGACGGGTGGTAATTATGAAGTGAGTCTCTCCACCGAATCGAGGGAGAAGATCCATTACGACCTTCTGATCCCACCAATCCTTCTCATTCTCCAGATTATCGATCACAACCAAGAAAGGAATGTCACGCATTAGCTCCCTCCTCACTTTCGCAATGGCATCTTCTTCTTGCTCTTCAAAACACTTCCCCTTCCCCCTATCAAGAGAATGACTTTGAGCACTCAGATCAACTTCCAGAAAAGCACGAAGATTCAAATAATTCTGCCTGATGTATCTTGTTTCACCCCCGATCCAAAGAACCATCTTGTATCTTTGTGAGAACCGGTAAGCGTATTCTAAGACCAGTTCAGTCTTCCCAATTCCCGAATCTCCAGATACACAGGCAATGCCCTTGCCATACAAGATATTCACTGATCTTTTCCTCCTGCACCTGCCTCCACTTTTTGTTTTAAAAGTTCGGGCATTTCTCTGTGGAGTACCGGCCACCCTTTGCATCTCAATTTCCTTGTCAGACTTCACCCAAACAATAGGATCTTTCCCTTTGTTGCTGCTCTCCGACTGTTGATCTTTGGTACTTTCTTCTACATGGCGGTGTTCAGCCTTCCCGATTTTCAAACTCTTCCGCCTGTGCCTGGTTTTGAGTTCAAAGTATTCTCTCTCGCCATCTCCACTGACATCTCCAAACAAAATGAGCTCGAGCTCGGAAAGTTCTTTTAGCCGTCCAACAAATTCTCCGTTTCGAGGAAACGGAAACTCCTCCTTTTCCATCCTCTCCCTCCACCTGTTTACTCGATCAATTACGCTGCGCCGTCCCATTCTCGTAGCCAATAGAGTCACCGTTTTGAATATACAGTCCCTCCAATTGCCATCATTCGCCTCCAACTGCCAGTCTATTACTCTTGAGAGTCCATCAACCGCTTCTCGCCATTCCTTCTCTACTCCACCATAAAGCATCCATAGCTCACCGCCATGCCTCTCCCACAACTCTCCCCTCCTCTCAATTATATCTCTGGCTAGACAATCAGCGAAACTCAAATCAAAGAAGATCGGAACCAAAATTTTCCTGCCTAAAAAGTTCCTGAGTTCCTCAATGCTGTGAGGGTTACCAAACGACTTCTTTGTAAGAATAACCACTCCGAAAGAGGCAGAATTAATCATCCTTTCCACGGTATCATGGCTCCGAGAATTCCTGCATCGAGCTGTATCCGATGCAAAACAGCAAATCCCTTGCATTTCCAGCTCTGCGCGAAGCCATTTGACAAATCTGAGCAAGGACTGTTTGCGGCCATGAAAGCCTATGTACACATCACAACTCCTAATCCTGCTAGTCGAAGAAACTGAAGCCGAGGACGGAGCAATGGAACACTTCCCGGGGCTCTTTGCCAATTTCTTCTGTTTCCCTCTTTGTCTCGGATCAATAGTACTTGTTCCTTGACCATTACATACGTCGCCATTGCAATTTGCATTACAAGGGGAAACAGGCTCAAGATTTCTATTACCGGTTCTCGGTACAGTGACATCCCAGGAAGCATCAGATGCCACAAATTTAACATTAGATGAGGATTCCAATCTTCGGATTAAAGCACTGGAACTAAGAGGATCTCCACTTGTGAGGTTACAGTTGGAGGAGTTTGCGTCATCAGATCGGACTATTTCAGATGCATGAAATTGGGGAGAGCGTGGAGAGAAGAAAGGAGACTGGCTTGCAGACACAAATGCTGAAGAAGACGACGAGAGATTCCTTGAGGCCGTGGCAGATAATGCCCCGAGCTTGGAGCTTTCTTGTTGAAGCTCCATATATCCATTTTCATATGGTCATATGGTATCCAGCTCTCAAAATGTTGGAACTTCCATGCATTCTAGACTGGGAAACCCCTCTGCAAGATCAAATGAGCTCATTCATTCAACAAACACAAAACAAGATCTAATTCTATAAACACACATTGAGAATTGGAAATTCTCATTTATGTTTAGGAACTCAAATCATTTATCATTCGAGATCAAGAAAATGGAGAGAAACAGGAAGGAAAAGTACCAGGAAAAGGATTTACAAGCTCAAGAAAAGTAGCTTTTTTTTTTTCCCTGAAATCTAAAAAAGGGATGAAATGGAAAAGAAGAAGATGAACTGAAAATGCTTAAACCTATTGGAAACTCAAAAAAAAAAAAAAAAACAAATGTAACATCAAAGATCTAGTTTCATATGAATTACTTGGACATTGATTTGAAAAAACACAAAACCTGTATGAATTTTCAGAATTACACATAGAATATGTGCAAATTTTTACTCATGATAAATTCTACATAAAGTAACCAAGATTTTAGGAAAAACAAACACCAAATAAAAATATAAAAATCAAACCTTTACCCATTTGGAGTCCAGAAATTCATCTACAACTAGAGAAAACACTCCACATTCATCAATAAAAGCAAGAAAAACCCCATTCAAAAAAGTTACAGATCTGAAGCTTTTCAGCTCCGATACATCAATCTCAAGATCCCAAACTCCCATTTTTATCATAAAAAACCAAACTTTTCAATAATCTCAGTAATAAAAACCCTATTCCCAGAATCACACCACAAGAAACACACACACACATTCACTCACACAAACACAAGAAGAAAAAAGTAGAGATTTTTATTAAAGAGCAGGACAAGAAAGCTCACATTTGTGCTCCAATTCCTTCTTTCCGCTATTCTGAAATCCAAACGAACCGAAAAATCTTCGCACTGCGCACGCTTTCAAAGCAAGGATCTCTTAATTTATTTTATATATATATACTTTCCAAGATCTACATTGAGTTCTTACACATAGCCCCCTCAAAACATATAAATTCCAAACCACTCCTAGTTTCCACTTTTCACACCACTAGAAAGTTGAAATCCAAAACTTTTATATGAACATGAATAAGAAACAAGAAAAATTAAGAACATAACCTCACAATCAACTCTGTGGTCCATTTGAAACAATCACACAATGAAAGTATGAAATCAGTTATGTATGTTTTTGTCTCTGAAGAGATGAGTGAACAGGAAAAGTTCAGAAGTTATAATGCAAGGACAGGGACAGATGAATGCAGACCCTTTTTATGAGCAGACATATGGAGAGGCTTGCACACACCCATTCACCACTTAACAAGCTCCTACAAAGTTTGACTTCAACCTTTTACTTTCACATCTTCAATTTATTTTATACCTTTCTTGATTTATTTTGAAGCCCCCCTGTCATCTAAAGATCAAACTTTTTACGTAGTTAGTGAAGGAGATGAAGAATTTAACACTCAATAACACTTACCAATGGCCATGATGTCCTATCGATAAGGGTTTCCTGTTAGAGATAGCGCCGATCTTCGTGGGCCGGATCTCTGATTGAATCTCCTCTTGAGGTGTGGAGTGCGATTCGCGTTGAACGGGTTCTGCACCTACTTGACTTCCTTTGTGCTTGTCGCCTTTGTCAAAAAAAAAAAGAAAAAAACACTAATAACACTCAATAACTTCATGAATCATTTAATTTTCATAAATGATTCATCTACCTTGATCAATTGGTGGAACTTTTCAATCCCTTTAGATCTTCTCTGTAACTCTAGATGAATCCTCAACTCATCCACTCATAGTACTGTACCTATACATTAATTATGATTTTAATTATTCTTGAAAATTCAGGTTGTTACATGACATTTGGTTGTTTTTACTATTTTATGGACTTTTTGGATTGAGTCTAATAGAAATGATTTAGATAACAAACATCATGTTTATATATAACTGACACTTGAGCCGGATTTTCTTTTCCTCTCTCGGTTTGATATAGTTTATACATCGGTATGGCTCAAACTTTTGGAAGCTGAGTCACTTGTTAAATGAAGACTTGCTTTCAACAAAGAGGCATCTCCAATGTCCCAAAATACAGGCACGGACCATGATTTCTCTGACTAGTTTTTTCTTCATATCTTGGGTTATTCTGTGGCCATTTTTGATATATGAGTCTATGACTATGTGTTGTATCCTATTTTTAATGAATGAATGTCGTTTATTCATTTTTATCATATATATATATATATATATATATATATATATATATATATATATATATATAGAGATAAACTACTTAGCTCATATCTTTAGAGACACAAAATTATAGTCATAACACATGTATATACTCTCTTGGTAGACAGTACATATAAACACAAAATTATATATGATGGAGCTTATTCATCTGATTATTATTATTTTTATTATGTATATATAATTATAGGTACAAACAAGTTATATATATATATATATAAAGTTTTTTTTTCCCAAAAATCGAAAAATCAAAAACCTTAAATTTGAAGGATGGAGGAAACATCCTCTACCCATGGCAACCAAACCCCACACATGCATCTTTTGTACACTAGTAAGGCTCCATGAATATAAGATTAAGAGCCACACATGCCACACATTTAGGAGTAGGGGTCCCCCTAATAAAGTACCCTAACTCCATCTCCTTGAAATTTCATCTATACTATTCAAACTTGTTCATAGAGAAAATATCTCCAATAGGATAAGATGAATGTGCATATTGATTATTTGATTAAGATCTTTGGTTCTTGAGCCATGTTGGAGAATGGAGGGTGGTGGGATCATATGCTGGAGCATCTGTAAAGTAGTCAACCATGGTTGTGCTGCCATTAATCATAATGAGGACCATAAACACCTTAAACAAGTAGAGCTAAGCTGGCAAGATCTCAATAAACAAAGGTCATTAGGTTTCAGAAGAGATATAAACAATTGGACAATCTTCAATAAAGTTAGGATTAAACTTTGGTTTGTTTTAGGGTTTCATGAATCATGTGGAGTGGAGATTATCACCAGGGGGCATGCACTCTATACACCAATGATCTACGTACATTTCACTGAACCCTAAACCCTAAACTATTGAAACGTGATTTATACAAAAGTGGATTTTTATATGCTAAACCACACTTTTTTTTTATTGACAAAGGCAACAAGCACCTCTTGAAATTCAGAGGCGGACAATGCGGCACCTGTATGCGCGTGACTCCATCTTGTGATTGTGGCGGTTCGAATCTAGGAACGTCTCAACCAACGAAACTTTATATAAGGGACCCGATACCAATAGGCCAAGAGGCCATTGGTATGCGAAACCACACTTTCAAAGTCACTTCGCCTACTTTTGATAACATGACTAAAGTTATGGGCTCAAGTTAAAATCACAGAAGTGTTAAAATGATACTTCCCTAATTTCATAACAAATGAATAACTAAAGTGAGAGAAAATCAACTACTTTAATTTTGAAATTATCTTAAGATTTTAAGTTAGTTTCACAAGAGACTTTTAAATTCTTGTATAAAAATGATCCACCAATTATCACTAAATAATGGATGAAAAATAGGTGATATGCCACTTATACCTCTTTTTATATCCATTTATCAAATAAATTAAGTTTGGAATTATATTATACATTTATCAAAATGTTTGAGAGTAAGAATGATTAAAAGTAGAAATCATCATCTTATTAAAAAATAAAAATAAAAATAAAAAACCTTTTTTCATAATATGGTAGACCAAAAAAATGAGGTTTAGAGTAGAGAATAGCATGGATGACAGACAATATGCACATGATCTTGCAAAAATTGGAATTTCGTAAGGAGTTCGCCAAATTGAATCACAGTACATGTATGCTACCATGAAAGGGAGAGTGCACAGTTATTTACAGTAATGCAGGAAGCTGGGGAATGAGAAATTGATCCCAGATTTTCCTGAAACTGAATCACAATGTACAAGAGAGGATGATTTGCAGCTAAATATTTGGTTTTGCCACCACAGCCTCATCACTGGAATGAGCGTCGGCTTCACTCAGCTCTTCGTCAGTGGTTTTCTCCTCTGAGGACACAGCTTCATTATCCGGCTTTGGGTATTTTTCACAGTATTCTGGATAAAAAATCATATCAGATAAGAACACATCAAGTTTTCTGATAAGCGGAATTCACAAGTTATGACTAGTAAAACTAAAAATCATGTGCTGTTTCAGTCTAATATGGCACACAAACAATGTTTAGTGAGATAGGGAAAGGATAGGCAGAGTTTTCAGAAATAATCTGATTCAATTATCAGTGTCAGCAACATTATAGTTTCAGATATTATGGAAAATGAAACCCATATGATGCACAGTCATCTGGCAACAACATAAGATCTATCTTCATGCCTCCATAATAAATCAACGAAAACTTGACAAAAGATGAGGGAAGATGCACGAGTTAACCAGGCTTCCAATTTGTAAAATTCAAAGAGAGTGTGATGCCACCAAACTTCCATTTATTCTCATATCAAACAAGGGAATGTAAAACATGAACCATGAGATTTTATTTTTCTAAAGTAAGAAATGTAAAACATAAATCAGAATGCCAGGATATCAGTGCTTAGGAACAGAAGAGACGATAAATTTCTTTATGCATTTCTTCCAAGTAATGCAGATTTAAGGAAGTATATAGATCAAGCACTATGGTTGAATAAACCTCGTTGGTTTATTTTTTTTTTTTAATTTTTTAATTTGGAATTTCCCTCAGCAACAGAAAATGAACTTGTCATAGGGCAACCCGGTGCTACAAAGCTCCCGCATGAGTGGGGTTCGGGGAAGGGTCAGACCAATCGGGTCTATTGTACGCAGCCTTACCTAGCTTGTTAAATTGACAACAAAGAGAATGGAGGCTCTTCTACAATTAAGTACAAAACCAAGGTTCGTATATGGTGACTGGAAAAACTGATCAAGTCTAAATGCACAGGAAGCATCCATGTTCATGTTATGTTCAATTAATTCACTTAATGACACATAAAAACACAATTTATCATAAAAAAAGGAACCAAACATGGCATACTCAACCTTATGATCATTTACTCACAAAGCAACAAAAAAACTACAAATTTAAACTTCACCTTTCACAGTTAGCTCATAAACAGCTAGATCACTCATCATCAGGGCTGCAGCCTCTTTATTGAATGGATCCGAAGGATTGGGATCCAACAACAGTTGTGGCAGGAACACTTCGAAAGCATTCATAAGACCTGATAGGTTCAAAAAAGAAACAATCAGAAACACTTTCAATGATCAGAAGAAACAAATAGACAATTTCTATCTATGTAACCTGCGTGCTAAACAGAGGTTAATAAAATTATCTCACAGAAAATAGGGCTCCAAGCTTCATCGATAGCATTCAAACAAACCATACTGTAAACAGAAATGAGACTTTATTTCTGTATTGTTTTGAATAATAATATTCGTATAGGTCTAATCCTCTATTTATAATATAATAGAGAAACATGAAAAAAGGGAAAAAAAAATCTCCTAAATTAAGAGCAATAATCTGCAGGCTGTACATACATGATCAATAATTTGCCAGGCTGTAAATGCATGATCTCATGCTAATCAATTACAGGTTGTACATACTCTTCCTAATTAATCACCTCAATCTCTACCACTAATTACGATGATTATTTGTGATTTCAACACCCCCCCTCAAGTTGGATTGTAGATATTGATCATATCAAACTTGCAAATGAGATAATCAAAGATTTGCCGTGGTAGTCCTTTGGTGAAGATATGTGCAGCTTGTTCTTTTGTAGGAACATAGGTCATACAAATGGTCCTATCTTCAACTTTGCTCTTGATGAAATGTCTGTCAACTTCTACATGTTTGGTCCTGTCATGTTGAACTGGGTTGAGAGAAATATTGATGGCTGCTTTGTTGTCACAGTAAAGTTTGATTGGAAATTTTACTATGACATGTAGTTCTTCTAAGAGTTTCTTCAACCATAATCCTTCACACATCCCTTGTGCGACTGCTCGAAATTCAGCTTCGGCACTGCTTCTAGCCACCACATTCTGTTTTTTACTTCTCCAGGTTACCAAGTTTCCCCATACAAATGTACAATATCCGGTAGTTGACCTTCTATCTTCCGTTGAACCTGCCCAGTCAGCATCTGTGAAGATTTCTACTTCTCTACTTTCATTCTTCTTGAAGAATATTCCTTTGCTTGGGGAACTTTTAAGATATCTGAGGATCTTGTATACTGCCTCTAGATGAGCTTCCCTTGGTGAGTGCATGTGTTGACTTACTACACTGACGGCAAAGGCAATATCCGGTCTTGTATGTGATAAGTAGATCAACTTGCCAACTAGTCTTTGATACCTATCTTTTTCAACTGGTTCCCCAATGTCTTCTGTTCTTTTCACTGCTTCAATTGGTGTATCACTTGGCTTACATCCAAGCATGCCGGTCTCAGTTAGGAGATCGAGGATGTATTTTCTCTGAGAGATACTAAGACCCCTTTTTGATCTGGCAACCTCTATTCCCAAAAAATACCGCATTTGTCCCAAGTTTTTTTACTTCGAACTCAGTAGCCAGAATCTTCTTTAATCTCTCCATCTCCATTATATTGTCTCCTGTTAGGATTATATTGTCAACATAAACAATCAAGATTGTCTTCGCTCCATTTTCTAACTGTTGGAAAAACATAGTATGGTCTGATTGTCCATCCTTGCCCTTTTACTACCTTGGCGAATCTATCGAACAATGCTCTTGGTGATTGCTTGAGACCATATAATGACTTCTTGAGTTTACATACCCTGTTTTCTTCCCCTCTTTTGCTGAAACCTGGTGGTATTGTTATGTAAACTTCTTCTTCTAACTCATCATTTAAGAATGCGTTCTTAATGTCAAGTTGTTGAAGCGGCCAATCCAAATTGACTGCCAATGACAGAAGTACACGAACTGTATTCAATTTTGCTACAGGAGCGAATGTTTCTGTGTAGTCAACACCATAGGTCTGTGAAAAACCTTTTGCGACCAGACGAGCTTTGTACCGTTCTATTGTCCCATCAACCTTATACTTTGTAGTAAAAACCCATTTGCAGCCAACAGGTTTCTTCCCTCTGGGTAAGTCCGTTATTTCCCATGTTTCATTTTTTTCCAAGGCTTGCATTTCTTCCATTACTGCTTCTCTCCATTTGGGAATCTCCAAGGCCTCCTGAATATTCTTTGGAATTTCTGTACTATCAAGGTTAGAGATGAAAGTATGGAACTTGGTAGACATAGCATTGTAAGACAAAAACTTAGAGATAGGATGAAGAGTACATGACCGGGGTTGTTTTCTGAGAGCAACAGGCAAATCAAGGTCGGACTTATCTGAGGAGGACTCCTGATTACCTGGAGCTACCATCGGTTCCGATTCTTTTGGTGCCTCGGGTATGAGATTCTCCTTGTACTTTGATTTAGGCCTTCTTGAATAAACAATAATCTCCTTGTCACTTTGTTTTCCTGCATCTCCCTCTGAGTTCAAGATTCCATCTGTAAATGGCATATTAGAAACGTGCGACTTGGAGATACTTGGAATGGAAGAATTGGGAGGAACAGGTTCGACAGAGGTAGTGGCAGGAAAGAGTTCAACATTGAGGTCAAAATCCAAAAAAACGATCTTCTCTCAAATTCTCCCCCTGAAGAGAGGATTTTTGGAAATAAGGGGTGTTTTCAAAAAATGTAACATCAAGGCTAACATATACTTTCTTTGTTGATGGATCATAGCACCTGTAGCCTTTTTGAGTGGGAGAATATCCTATAAAAACACATTTGCGAGATCTAGGATCTAATTTGCCTCGATGATGAATATGAACAAAGGCAGTACATCCGAACACTCTAAGGCCCTGTTTGGATGATTGGTTGTTATGATTTCGTAATGTATGGTATGGTATGGTATAGTATGGTATGGTATTGTAAGTATTATTTATCATGTTTGGAAAGATGGTATAGTATGGTATGGTTAATTAGTTGTTTGTATTTGTTTTGATGGTATGGTATGGTTGTAGAAATAATAAAATGACCAGAATACCCTCAAACAAAATTAATATGAAATTATGTTAAATTGAAAAAAATTGATTATATATCCTTCAAAGTTTCATAATTGCATATTTACACCTGAAAAAAAATCATAATTGCTTGTATATCCCTGAAAAACGGGTTGAATTATGGATATGCCCCTATTGTTAGGTTTCGATGATAGAAGTTAATAAGATTATCTTAACCATGGTTACAACTTCAGTTAAGTGTTGGAAAATTTCCAAAATAATTCTCTTTTTATATCTTAGCTATTTTAAATTTCATATTTTTAAAGGGGGTATTTGTAAATTTATAGTCAAACAAACTTCCTAGGAATATATGTAAAGGGTATAATGGTTATTTCGCATGTTTACCGTTTGTTAACTGACAGTTTTTCATCTAATTAACCTCAGGGGTATATACGTAATTATACTTATTATTTAGAAGTATGTATGCAATTATGTTTTATTCAGGGGTACATCTGCAAAAACTTATATTAAATTTAATGATTTATGATCAAAAATTAAATTCAACTAAAGTATAAATAATTTTTATTAAAATCTTACAAAATATATATCAAATTATTAATCATTAATTTAAAATTGATAAAATTATAAAAAAATTAATATACAAAATTCACAAAAGATAAAACTTTTTTTTTTGTGGAGATTAAAACTTTCTTTGATTTTGCTAGGGTAGAAGAAGGGATTGAAGTAAATTGGTACGGATATTTTTGGTAGAAAAAAATTAAAACCATGAGAAACCACCAAATCGGTGGTTTGAAAAATCCATCAAAAATGGAAGTTTCTAACCATGAGAAACCATCAAAAAAACCATAGAAAACTATACCATCTAAATGGAAATGAAAACAAACAGGAAAGTAAACCATACCATACATTACAAAACCATGACAAACCATGAAACAAACAAGGCCTAAGAGATAGGTTGGAAAAAATTCTTGGAATCTTTGGAGAGGAGTATCAAACGAAAGGAAACGGCTTGGCATTCTATTAATGAGATTAAGTAGATGTTAAGATAGCATCTTCCCATAACATTTTGGGCATATTTGAAGTAAACATTAAAGCGCGAGCTACTTCAAGGAGATGTCGATTTTTACGTTTAGCAACTCCGTTTTGTTGGGGAGTATCAAAACATGAACTTTGATGTATTATCCCATGTTCTTGAAGAAAATCACCCAAAATATGATTAAAATATTCTTTGCCATTATCGGTACGAAAAATTTGAATTGGTGTCTGGAATTGTGTTTTGATCATTGAGTGAAAATTGATAAACACAGAACGAACATCAGATTTTTCTCTTAACAAGTAAACCCAGCTGACTTGAGTATGGTCGTCAATAAAAGTGACAAACCATCTCGTGTGAGTACGAGTAAGAGTTCGATACGGACCCCACAAATCACTATGAATCATACTAAATGGTTTGGATGGCTTGTATCCAGATTTTTGGAATGAGGTACGTTGATGTTTTGCAAATTCACAGATTTCACATTGGAAATTTAGATGACTAGTATTAGAAAACATGAAAGGAAACAACTTTCTCAAATATTGAGAATTGGGATGACCCATTCTAAAATGCCATAACATTATTTCAGGAATTCTGGAACTAGATGTAGAATCACAAATTGCAATTTGACATTGTTTACTCACATTGGCTTCCTCAAAATAGTAGAGTCCCTCATATTCCTTAGCACTGCCAATCGTCTTCCCCGATGATAGGTCCTGAAATAGACAATGTGATGGGAAAAATTTAGCAGAGAAATTTGAAGTTCTTGTCAATTGACTAATAGACAATAGATTGCATGACAAATTTGGGACATGAAGGACAGATTCAAGTGTGATAAACTCAAAAATTCGAATATTCCCCTTTCCTGCAACAGATGAAAGTGAACCATCTGCAATTTTAACTTTAAGATTACCAGCACATGGTGTATATGAGGAAAAAAGATGGTATGAATCGGTTATGTGATCGGAGGCACCAGAGTCAATAATCCAAGGACTATTTCTTCGAGTAGTAGTAATTAGAGCTCTCAAAAAATTACCTCTGTGTGCCAAAGAACCAGAAGAGACATTTGAGGAAGACTGACCAGTAGTTTGAAGACTAGAAAAATTTTTGTAGAGTTGTTCCAATTGTTCAGAATTAAACGCTCCACTTGAGATGGAATTGTTGCTTGATCCCTCTTGTGTTCTCTCTGTTTGATTACCAGCAGTAACCTGGTAGCCACCACGGTTTCGGGTGTTAAATTTTGGCCTCCAATCCGCCGGTTTACTATGTAGGTTTCCTTGGTATGTTCGCGCTTCCAACAATGATCACACCACGGACGTCTTTTGGACTGATTTGGGCCTGACCCAGGCTGTCCTCCACGTGTGCTAAAGGCAGATTTTTCAGGCCCAATAGGGTGGTTTGAGCCTGAACCGGCCTGTCCTCCATAGGTTATTAAGGCAGATCTCTCAGGCCCAGTAGATCCAGTAGGCCCATTCTCGTGCATCATCACCTTGTGCCTGTTCTCTTCTCGCCTCACTTCTGCAAAAACTTCACGAGTTGTGGGCAGAGGGCGTCGACCAAGAATCCTTCCTCTAACTTCGTCCAATTCGCGGTTGAGCCCAGCAAGAAATTCATAGACTCGTTCATTTTCGAGTCTTTTCTTGTGTCCCATTAATCGCCTCTGGACATTCCCATTCTTCTTCAGTACTCAGATCAAGCTCCTGCCAGAGGGAAGACATTTCCATATAGTAATCCGTGACTTCCCTTTCTCCTTGTTTCATCTGCCATAAACGGGTCTTGATTTCGAAGATCTGGGAGAAATTTTCAAAGATCGTAATACGCTTTCTCAATCGCATCCCGCATATCCTTCACTGTCGAAAAGATAGGTCTTTCCGATGGAGGACTTCATGGAGTTGACTAACCAAGCAGTCACCAACGAATTTTCTGATGTCCACCTTTGTAGAGCGGTGACGTTGGTTGAGGCTGGTTTCTTCGTTTCGCCGGTAAGGTAACCAAGTTTTCCTTTGCCGTCGATCATGAGTTTGATGGACTGAGCCCATTCCCGGAAATTTTTCCCATTTAACTTTTCCACAGTGAGTTGAAAGGACAAAGTTTCATGTCCACTTAAACCCATGGTAGAGACTCCTTCTGTTTCACTGTCTGGACTGTCAGAGGACACCGATCCCCTGCTATTGACGGTGACGGTCTCTATTGATGATGGCTAGGACTGAAGAAGTCACGGTTCTGATACCATGTAAACAAAAATGAGACTTTATTTCTGTATTGTTTTGAATAATAATATTCGTACAGGTCTAATCCTCTATTTATAATACAATAGAGAAACATGAAAAAAAGGAAAAAAAATCTCCTAAATTAAGAGCCAATAATCTGCAGGCTGTACATGCATGATCAATAATCTGCCAGGCTGTAAATGCATGATCTCATGCTAATCAATTACAGGTTGTACATACTCTTCCTAATTAAGCACCTCAATCTCTACCACTAATTACGATGATTATTTGTGATTTCAACACATACCATTTCTGAAATTCAGACATAAAGGAAAATAAGGAAATTAGGGAGTATCCAATTATCATCTTTCTGAACTCTTAGTCACATTAGTGAAATACTGTGAGATTTGCATCAAGAACTCACTTTTCATTAGGATGATATATCTTATTGGTAAAGAGAATGGTTGGAGGCTTGTAAGGATAACCATCAGGTATTAACACTCTCACCTTCCACAGTCCCCCTTCATACAAACCTATCAAAATCCAAAAACAAAATAAATAAAATCACCAAAAGAAATCCAAGAAATAAGATTATAATCATCAAAATCCCTAACCCAATAATCACCACATTCCGGTTTCCATAACTTTGACATGGAAATCAATAAAAGATCAAATCTTTATCATAAATAAATGATCTAGTAACAAAAATAAACCATAATCTCTTGCAACAAACCCCATGAACGAAATATAACAAAGATCAAGACTTTGGTTTGCAAAATCAACAAGAAACCACCAAGAAAAGAGTTAGCAGTGCATACTGTCTTTGTGCCCATGAAAATCAACAATGAAGTCATCCATTTCATCATTGATAGACTCCACCTTGTAATCCATCATTCTACACTGTTAAATCTTTCTGGGTTGGACCCTACTGGTCCAGCCAGAACTACTATCTGGCAAGTTCACATCTGTATACTAGTAGTGATATTATCCGCATTGGGCCTGAGCCCGCATGGTTTTATTCTTAGGTTTAACCCAAAAGGCCTCACACTAATGGAGATATGCTTTATTACTTAAACCACTACACTTTTTCTTCAACAACCGATGTGGGACTTTGTTTGATTTCTAACATCCTCCCTCAAACAAAGGACCACATATCCAATCCAGGCCCTACTGCCTGGCACCAATTGCAATCCAGGTCCACCGCCTGCAAACCAACTGCAATCCAAGCCTACTGCCTGGCACCAACTGCAATCCAGGTCCACCGCCTGGCCCAACTACCAACTACAATCCAGGTTCATCGTCAAGATATAATCTGTGCAATCAGCCACAACCATTTTCTTTATTTTCTTTTTTTTTCATCATAGACCTACAACCTGCTCTGATACCATGTTAAATCTTTCTGGGCTGGACCTTACTTATCCAACCCAACAGCTATCGGGCTTAGTCTAAACTCCACAGTAGTAGTGATATTGTTCGCTTTGGACCTGAGCCCGCACGGTTTTGTTCTTGAGCTTAACCCAAAAGGCCTCACACTAATGGAGATATGCTTTATTACTTAAACCACTACACTTTTTCTTCAACAACCGATGTGGGACTTTGTTTGATTTCTAACATCCTCCCTCAAACAAAGGACCACATATCCAATCCAGGCCCTACTGCCTGGCACCAATTGCAATCCAGGTCCACCGCCTGCAAACCAACTGCAATCCAAGCCTACTGCCTGGCACCAACTGCAATCCAGGTCCACCGCCTGGCCCAACTACTAATCTGAGTCCAGTCCACCGCCTCAACTAATTCACAATCCGTGCAACCGCACAACCATTTTCTTTTTATTTTCTTTTTTTTCATCATAGACTTACAATCTGCTCTGATTCCATGTTAAATCTTTCTGGGCTGGACCCTACTTGTCCAGCCCAACAACTATCGGGCTTAGTCTAAATCTCCATAGTAGTAGTGATATTGTCCGCTTTGGGCCTGAGCTCGCACGGTTTTGTTCTTGGTCTTAACCCAAAAGACCTCGCTACTAATGGAGATATGCTTTATTACTTAAACCACTACACTTTTTCTTCAACAACCAATGTGGGACTTTGTTTGATTTCTAACATCCTCCCTCAAACAAAGGACCGCATCTCCAATCCAGGCCCTACTGCCTGGCACCAACTGCAATCCAGGTCCACCGCCTGGCAACCAACTGTAATCCAAGCCTACTGCATGGCACCAACTGCAATCCAGGTCCACCGCCTGGCCCAACTACCAACTGCAATCCAGGTCCACTGCCTGTCAACCATTTTCTTTTTCTTTTCTTTTTTTTTTCATCATAGACCTACAACCTGCTCTGATACCGTGTTAAATACCATTAAAAAAGAAAGTTTAAAACAAAATCACAGAGAAATACACAAAGAGAGAAGATCTCAAGAGACTCATAGCTTCCTGACGTCCATTTGGCGTCGCTTCTCCTTAGACGACATGGTTTCCGATCAAGGTTGGTTGCTCGCTCCAAGACCTCAGCTTTCTTCTTTCGTTCGCTTGCAATGTCGGATGAGACGAACGCGGCAAAATGGGTTCTCATTTATATACTTAAAAAAAAAAGGATTTTTTTACATATACACCCCTGTAAATCTCTGTAATTACACATGTATTTTCGGTAGATTTACGAATAAACCCCTAACAAAATGCATACTCATGTATAAAATCCATAAATATTTATTTTTTATATATACCCTCACAATATATAAAATATAAATTTTATATACTGAAAATATTATATAATTTATATTTTTATTATTGTGTAAAAGTATTAAAAAAATAATAAATTATAAATAAACTTTTAATTTTAAACTAAATTGAGCTAACTCAAACTTAAAATTTAATCAATTTTATTTTAATTTTGAACTAAATCAAGTTAAGCTTGAACTTTTGAAATTAAAATTGAATTGAGTTCAACCAATGCTATTCAAATTAATCAATTTTGAGTATGAGCTGAGCTCCAACTGAGCCTAGCAAGATCAAGCTCGGCTCATTTAGAGCCCTATTTACAAGAGTTTATTTGCTTCAATGATCTACAGATAATTTAAAATTTTATAGTGATATATATACAAATAACTTAAATTTCTAATATAAATTATAATATAAGCTACAACAATTGGAGTTTGATCAATCCTCTAATTTTGGTTGTTCATCTTGTTCACTCCAAAACTGGAGCCTTTTTTCAGCTTGCACAACCTGAAAATGAAAATTCATATCATAAATTGCTGATTAGTTTAATTGAAATGAAGTAATTCTTTTTTTAATTTCTTTTGCATATATAAATACCAACAAAATGGTATAATTAATTGCTTGTATACCCATGTAAAACCAAGAATCTCAACAGGATGAAGACAAATATCACCCGGAAGTTTTTTTGGGGCATATCAAGCCTAAACAAGAACTTTTGGTTAAAATTCTCAGTTATACAAAATTGAAGATGTTTATCGATTGTTTGGAGCCTCTAGATAGATGCGGCGAAGACACAGGGGAAGAGAAGCCTCTTTCACCGGAGAAGAGCCTCCACAATTCATCTTTGAAGATGAGACACCGGGTGGACCAAGCCCGAGCAAATAGGACACTAGTGTATTGGAGGTAGTAGGTCTTACACAGTTCTTACAGTGTCATCTATTCACATTCATATCATGTAACGCAGAACTTTACTAGTCTCTGGTAATTATTAATAAAACGTGACTTATCCACTTTTATATAAAAAAAAAAGATAAACACGTGGCTTATAATATCAAAAATACATTCAAAGACATAGTTTTGAGGTATGGAAAGCAATTTCAAACATCACAAATTTCCACAAAATTTCATAATGGTATATATGCAAACTGAAGAAAAAGCCAACTAATTTAGAAATTTTTTTATCTCAAGGAGTGAAATCAAAGAAGAAAATACATGATAAAAGATGCAAGAAAATACATGATAAAAGATGCAGAGTCTTACCTGACTCTTCCAGTTGATTTTCCAAACCATGATTAAAAGAATCAATGTCTGAGATATGCATCCACACAGCATTCCACCCCATATTCCCTAAGTACAAACAACTTTCACATTTCAGAAAGAGAAAAAAAAAAGTTGTGCTAAAAGAGAGAGAAAGTGAGAGATAGAGTAGAGAAAGAATAACAATACCTGCATTCCCCACTGACAAAGATATCCAAAAATAACACCAAGAGGAATGCCAAAAAAATAGTAACAACCTAAGGTAATATAAGCAACAACACCTTGCCATCCTCCTCCAATGGTGGCTCCTGATCATAAGAAAAAGTATTTTCTCTCAATTTGCTTCTATAAGTCTATAACCCAACAAATCCTTTTTTTATCAATATACTTCTGTGATTAGAATGATGAATGAGAATATAGAATGAGAAATGAGTTTGCAGATATACTCATGAGAATATTTTTAACCTGTTTTTGCTAATAAAACCCTGAAAACTCTAGGGGCATTTTTTTATCTTTGCAGGACATAGTTTAACTATAGTCATTGGATGATGACAGGTTTATATCAGAAAAAAATACAAGATTTGAGGGGTTATATAGTTTTGCAAGAGAATATGAGCAATATCAATTTTTGCTGGGGTTAGAAATAATATTCTACAAAAACCTAAATCAATCATAAATCATGGAAATCAGTGAAAGAAATTACCATATAATGTAGATTGGAGGCCGAGAATCACCAACATAATCGCAAGAAGGTAAACTGCAGTAGAAGCTGAATCTTGCAGTTCTTTGCTGTCAGTGAACAACAGTGAGAACGTGTTCCTGGTTGCAAGGATTAGTATAGATGAGACAAGACCGATGATTAGTGTTGTAAAGCCGGAGACGATGATTGCGTACTTCCCCGCCCTTGGCCGGCCTGATCCTAGCTCATTTGACACCCTTACACTGATGGAAAATAAAGAATACATTGAATTATGATTATATATTTAAGCCAACATATATTTAATTAACCGATGTGAAACTTACTAGAACTACTAAATTTTATAGTGTTTTGCATACCTTGTTGCTGCCATGAATCCATTGAAAAACATATATTCCCAATCACTTATGTTCAACCTGAGCAAACAATAAGCATTTGTTGGTCATATAGATACCATGATGAATAAACACTTACATACTTGAGATCTTTCATATTTACAAGAATATTGTTTTTCTCAACATGACACATTACAAATTTTAACTCAAAATAACCTTCTAGCTTATCTCTTCTTCATTGTTGTCCGCCAAACTTAATTAGAAAATCCTAATGTATCTGACGACCAATCGAGCCAACCCACCATTGAAAGAGAAAGTTTGAGTACATAAAGATCTTCAACATATATTTGGAATGAACTTTTAGAAAAAATATGAAAAGTGTCACTGAGAACATCTATACAAGCAATATATCTCTCTTTCCTTGAGTAATTCCATGAACCATATTCAGTTTTCATAAATTTCAGAAAACATCAAGTGCAGACGTGACTTCTCCCATATCATAGAAGAACTTAACCCCAACTCAATTAGATTTTCGAATAATAAATCCTGAAGATTTCATTCAGTCATATATGAAAAGAAAAACACTCCACTTAAATTTAGAAACCATACCATATGGATAGCGATCCAACTGCAACCTCTGCATTTTTTAGGTGGCCAGTGATACCCACAGTAAAAGCAGCATACCAATCATTCAATAGAATCATGAGAGAAGATGAAAGAGAGAGCTTCACAAAAGGCCATAAGTCCTTGAATGCATACCATGAGAAACCATTCCATGCATCCTTGCACCAAACATCAATGTAGATAAATTGCAACAAAGCCATTGTCCATGCAGACACATTAAAAGCTGCAGCTGCTCCGGTTAAGCCCCATTCAAAGACAAAGATGAAGAGCCAAAGCAAACCAACATGGACAATAAGAGCAATGAAGGCAATGCAAGCAAGAGGCATGACCTTGCTCTGAGTTAGGAGGAACTTTTGGCAAGGGTAGGAAAAGGCCATAGCAAAGAGGTGGGGGAGGATGAGCAGGGCAAAGTGACCAGCGAGGGTGGCGATACCAGGTTGCTGACCAAGGAGGGAGAGAATGGGGCCCGCAAAGATGTAGACTGGTGACACAAGGATGGAGGAGATGACAAGAATGATCCATGTACGTTGCATATAGATACCAAGCATGCCTACTTGCCCTGCCCCAAATGCCTGGCCACATAGCGTCTCCAGAGCACTTCCCATTCCGAGCTATTAACAGTTCTTTGTGTTAAAAATACAAGAGCATAAATTGGATTAATATTATACAAAATACAAAATACAAAATCCTAAATACATAGAAGCTCAATGTTAATATATAAATAGATAAGGATTAAAGTCATTTTTCATCCTTGTATTTTGACCAATGTTCATTTTCATCTCGGTACAACATTGAAGTGGCAGCCAACTACCATACAATGCACAATGACTCTATTTGAGTTTAATCATGCAAAGATAATCCAATTCTAGCTATTTCTGTTTCATATTTAAACTGTTGGAACAGTTAACAATTCAAGTTCATCAAGCTAATTAGATCAGAGCACAACCAGACAGTCATCAAAACTGATTCATTCAAAACAACTGAAATTAAATTGAGAAATCAGTCAAGTCTGGGTAGGACATACATAGCACTTAGCACAAGGAATCCAATAAGCACTTTGATAAGTAAGGCTATGAGAATATATAAGTAGGTTACATGTTTAGTTCCCAGCAGATGTGGGATTAAACACTGAGATATAACAGTCCCTCTGTTTCCAACATCAACCAGTCCATCTGCTACAATGTGATGTAAAAACCAAAAAGATCTATATATATTTCGCCTTTGACTGCCTGAAATTATCTAAATCACTGTTATTTATCATCCCCAGCTTTAAAACTCAACAAAAAAAATATATATAAGAGTAAAAAAAAAGTAATTTTAATAGTGACAATTTCACTATCTTTTAAATAAAAATCATGTCTTTTGATTATTTATACTCAAGCTTTTCAAATCAGTATGTTAATTAGTATTAATTAACTTGAAAGAAAAGAAAAAAAAAACTGGATTCAATTCAAACTTTAGAACTAACCTTCCAAATTAATCAGAAAAACAAGGAGAAAACAGAGAGAGACGAGGGGGAGTGGTGAGCCCTAACCAGGAGGCCGGAAGCGAAGTTGGAATCGAGAGTGAGGGCGATGGAGACGGCAGATAGCTGGAGAGCGCTGAGATGGCCGGCGAAGATCTGGACGGAGGAGTTGAAGCCGAACGTCAATAGCGACGTCACGGCGATCGGCGCCGCCACCATCCACTGCCTCCTCGATTCCTCCATCCCCACCCTAATCGCATCCCTTATACTCCTCACCTTCTCCTCATCCTCTCCTCCCCTCTTCCCCTTCTCCACCAAACCCCTCTCCTCCTCCATTGCCTCTCTCTCTCTCACTCTCTCTATGCTTTTATCTATACTTATGCTGGGACAGGGGTTGTCGGAATAATAATGATAAAAGCCAGGGGGTTAAATAAAATGTTACGTAAAAAATAATTAAAATTAATATAAAATACGACGCCTGTAACCTAGTACCACGTGGCACATTTCCGAGGATCAGGTACCACTTATCGTACCAATCATGCGTCTTAACTTAGCCGGGTCGGGTATAAACGGGTTTGGATCCGATGTAATTGATTCGTTTAGACTTTTCCTATGATTGAAGACTTGAAGTAGACAAGTGATGGAAAATCTATATATATATATATATATATATATATATATATATATATATATATATATATTATTAAGTAAAAGTGAGACTAATTTTTATTTTAAAATATCTAAAAAAGAAAATTAGGTTGAGATTTTATAAATTTTTTTAGAATTTTAGATTATTTAATTTAAAAAAGTATTTATCTATCTATATTACTAAAAAATGGGACGGTTACAAATAATTTTAATTTTGAAATTTAAAAAAAAAATCAAAAAATTAGATTAGGATCTTGAAATTTTTAAGAATTTAGAATTATAAAATAATATAAATAATGAAACTATCAATATCACATGAAAAGAAATTAGTTTTTGATTAATTAACTACTCCAGTCCCAATTTTTTGATAATTATCAAATGGACCAATAATCGTAGGATTATGCAATAGGGTTAGTGTATGCTAAAAGGATTTGGGTGTTGTGACATACACTAGAGGGTTTGGCGTGTTGTTGTGGGAGTTAATAAAAGGGGTTTAGGTCATGATTGTGGGATCCACTGAAATTGTGGGATCCACTGAAAGGCCTTTTTCAATAGATGAAGAATGATGGATTGATGGAACACATGTCATAGGGGCAGGGGTAAGTGTCTTTAAGGCCATATGTGAGAGATTTAATAGGATTGTGATTGGACAAAAATAGGTTAAAAATATAGGATTTTTTAATTTTTTTAATTTTTTTTTTAATTTTTTGAAATTTACGGTATGTGGTTTGTTCAAATTTATATAAAGTTGATTTATTACCATTAATTTCATATTTGCAAAAATTAAGGCATTATTGCTTGAATAAATATATATTAACAATGGCACCACAGGATATATATATTTAATCTTATGCAATGTGAAGGGTCATTTGGTAGTATGTTATTTAATTAAACGTCATGCCAAATTATGTCTTCTGTGATAATTTTAAATTTTGATTTAATTAAAATTAATTAAATAAAAGTTTTAATTTAATATTATATTTTGTAACTAATAATTCATATTTATTATTTACTATTTAAAAAAATAAGAAATAAAATATATTATCTTTTAAGATGAGGATATGTAGGATGAAGATATACAATGTGAGTTTACATCAAGTGTTGGCTTGTTTACTTGTTCTTGTCTTTTACTTTATTTTTAAATAGTGATGGTGACCTTAGAAAAATTTAAATGAAGGTCCCCATCACCTTAAAAGAGATCATTGAGCTCCTCTCCACCTCCCTAAAGTTAAGATATGATTTTCTATCATTTTTTCAAATAATATTACACATAAATTATAATAAAATATTATTAAAATATTTAAATATTTAAAAAAAATGATAGAGAGAAAATCAAATCTAGTCTTGTCACTTGTGGACGCAGGGAGGAGAACGTTGTCTCCTAATAAATAATTAATTAATAAATAAATATATATATATTAGACTCAGACTTTGCATCTTAATATCATAATTTATTCATAGAGATAAGAGTGATACATAAATAAGTCTTGGTGGAAAGGATTATGCTACATAAAAAAAATATTAAGTGTAAACGACCTGCATTGAATTAGAAATTTTATTATTTAATAATAGAAAATCTTTTATTTTATTATATAATATTTTTTTAATATTTTAATTACCCCCGTTTTAATTATATGAGTTATGATAGCGACATTTATATATTCATCCCTACAAAAATGTATAAATATATGGTTAATTCTAAGATACCTTGGGGGTTGAACTCAAGGTAGCATACCAATTTGTGTGCAAGTAAAAATTAATAAGTAGTAGAAATTGTGTCGATTGAATCAGAAGGCATAGTGTGAATTATGAATTATGTGCGTACAATAAGAATTGTGTCAAGTGTGTGTAAATTGTGTGAGGTATCTTACCTTACACCGCCATGAGTATCTTAGAACGCACCATAAATATATATACATTCTTACAAAATTATATTTACATATTCACCCCCACAAAACATTAATATTTATGTATAACTCTCATGATCTGAATTTTTTCGAAAATCCTATTTCAGCCTAAAAAATTTTCCTATTATCTGATCTAATATAATAAAAAAAGTAAAATAAAATTTACTTAAAAAATAATTTTACTAGTTACTCCTGACAATTGGCCAAGCAAATATAACTTTTATGTGGTATGTGCATTTTATAAAATTTTATTTGCCACCCTTATCAATAATTTCTGGCTCTGCCACTGCCACTAACACTAGTTAATCATATTACAAGATAATTAAATCACAACAATTTGAGTTTGATTGTTGAATCAAATCAGTCTTTCAAGTTTTGTTCTTCATTTTGGCCACTCCAAAATTAAAGCCTTTTTTTTTTCAGCTTGTGCAGTTTGAAAAATGAAAATTCATACCATAAATTACTGGTTTAATTTAATAAAAAGATAGTAATACATAGATTCTATATATATTTTTTTTTACATGTATATCAATAAAAATGTAATAATTAATCACTTGTATACCCTTATAACACCGAGAATATCACTTCTAAAAACACAAAACGAATACCAATTTTTTGGGGCAAGTTTGGCTTTTCTTCAATAAAAATATTCTTTGAAAAAAAATTGGTAAAAATGGCTCTCTTATTAAAAAAAAAAACAAAGAAAATTACTTGTGTACCCTTCAAAACTATCCTAATTGCTTGAACACCCTTATAAAACCTATAATTATAGATATACCCCCGAGTTTCCCTTTACACTATGTATACACCACCATCATTAAAATCTATGTACAATTCTCAACTCAAAAGCCTTAATTACTGTTAAATGTAAACCATGAATTAAAAAAATACCTCTTATACCCCTAAGGGACATTTCAATATTTTAAATTTCATATTTTAAGTCCTTTCACAGGTTGCAATATGCTAATAGAAGGCTAAATACATAATGTTAATCTCAGGATATATATATATATACATAATGAAACGGAAACCAGAGCTATACTCGCTATTATGATATTCTAAGATCTATATGTAATATCAATATTTTTCAAGGGTATCTATTTAAAAACCTGAAAAAAAAAACATACCAAGCGTAGATAAACAAAGGAAAGCTTTTAATGGATGAAGAATTTTTTCTAGAATTGACAAAATAATGCCGAAATCCAACATGGTGCGCACACACGTAATAATGCCGAAATATCAGAAATTTTCCTAAGGTCGGCATCCCTATTAAAAATAAAGTTCAAGACAAGGACAAGGCTTTCCTTGTCCTTACTTATTCAAAAAAACAAGCAACAATTGATGTAAACTCACATTGTATATCCTCATCTAAATTAAGGATGAACATTTACAACACGCCTTCTTTGAATCGACTATATATATATATATATATAACTAATAAAAATAATATAATTTATTAATTATTTTTTGAAAATATAAATAATAAATATCAATTATTAGTTACAAAATATAATATTAAATTAAACTTTTTATTTAATTAATTTTAATTAAATTAAATTCTAGTCACTTAATTCCAAACTTGCGCTCCAAGCTTCTAAAGCCTATAAAAGGCAACAAACAGATCTCATTTGGACGATTCGAATTTAGAGATATTGAAACTTTGCTCCACTAAAAGACTCAAGCTTCTCCATTCTTTTTGAGATCCAAAGCTTTTCTCTTCTTTCATTTTTCATCCTAGCATCTGTAAAAATGATTGATCATAGTGAAATTCTCTCTTCCCGTGGTTTTTTCCCGTTTCTCAAGGGTTTTTTCACGTAAATCTGCCTCTATTTTCTCTTTCCTTGCTCTCTGATTGATTTTCCCCTAATTTAGCCTCACAAATCAAACAAATTCAATTGCTGAGGTGAAATTAGGGTTTCATCCTGATTTCTCATCAACATCATATATCTATCACTAATCAAAATGTTTGAGAGTAAGAAAGATTAAAAAGTAGGAATCATCATCTTATAAAAAATAAAAATAAAAATTACCTTTTTCATAATATGGTAGACCTAAAAAATGAGGTTTAGAGTAAAGAATAGAATGGATGGCAATATGCACATGATCTTGCAAAACTTGGAATTTCGTAAGGAGTTTGCCAAATTGAATCACAGTACATGTATGCTACCATGAAAGGGAGAGTGCATAGTTATTTACAGTAATGCAGGAAGCTGGGGAATGAGAAATTGATCCCAGATTTTCCTGAAACTGAATCACAATGTACAAGAGAGGATGATTTGCAGCTAATGATCTGGTTTTGCCACTACAGTCTCATTACTGGCATGAGATTCGCCTTCAGTCGGCTCTTTGTATGTGGTTTTCTTCTCTGAAGACTCAGCTTCATCCTTCGGCTTTGCGTATTTTTCACAGTATTCTGGACAAAAAATCGTATCAGATAAGAACACATGAAGTTTTTTGTTAAACAGAATTCACAAATATTGACTAGTAAAAATTATGTGCTGTTTCTATGTGATTTTGTTTTAAACTTTCTTTTTTAATAGTATTTAACATGGTATCAGAGCAGGTTGTAGGTCTATGATGAAAAAAAAAAGAAAAGAAAAAGAAAATGGTTGACAGGCAGTTGCCTGGATTGTAGTTGGTTGCCAGGCAGTGGACCTGGATTGCAGTTGGTAGTTGGGCCAGGCGGTGGACCTGGATTGCAGTTGGTGCCAGGCAGTAGGCTTGGATTGCAGTTGGTTGCAAGGCGATGGACATGGATTGCAGTTGGTGCCAGGCAGTAGGGCCTGGATTGGATATGTGGTCCTTTGTTTGAGGGAGGATGTTAGAAATCAAACAAAGTCCCACATCGGTTGTTGAAGAAAAAGTGTAGTGGTTTAAGTAATAAAGCATATCTCCATTAGTGTGAGGCCTTTTGGGTTAAGCTCAAGAACAAAACCGTGCGGGCTCAGGCCCAAAGCGGACAATATCACTACTACTGTAGAGATTTAGACTAAGCCCGATAGTTGTTGGGCTGGACAAGTAGGGTCCAGCCCAGAAAGATTTAACATGGTATCAGAGCAGGTTGTAGGTTTATGATGAAAAAAAAAAGAAAAGAAAAAGAAAATGGTTGACAGTTAGAAATCAAACAAAGTCCCACATCGGTTGTTGAAGAAAAAGTGTAGTGGTTTAAGTAATAAAGCATATCTCCATTAGTGTGAGGCCTTTTGGGTTAAGCCCAAGAACAAAACCGTGCGGGCTCAGGCCCAAAGCGGACAATATCACTACTAGTATGGAGATGTGGACTAGCCCGATAGTAGTTCTGGCTGGACCAGTAGGGTCCAGCTCAGAAAGATTTAACAGTGTAGAATGATGGATTACAAGGTGGAGTCTATCAATGATGAAATGGATGACTTCATTGTTGATTTTCATGGGCCCAAAGACAATATGCACTGCTAACTCTTTTCTTGGTGGTTTCTTGTTGATTTTGCAAACCAAAGTCTTGATCTTTGTTATATTTCGTTCATGTGGTTTGTTGCAAGTGATTATGGTTTATTTTTGTTACTAGATCATTTATTTATGATAAAGATTTGATCTTTTATTGATTTCCATGTCAAAGTTATGGAAACCGAAATGTGGTGATTATTGGGTTAGGGATTTTGATGATTCTGATCTTATTTCTTGGATTTCTTTTGGTGATTTTATTTATTTTGTTTTTGGATTTTGATAGGTTTGTATGAAGGGGGACTGTGGAAGGTGAGAGTGTTAATACCTGATGGTTATCCTTACAAGCCTCCAACCATTCTCTTTACCAATAAGATATATCATCCTAATGTTGATGAAAAGTGAGTTCTTGATGCAAATCTCACAGTATTTCACTAATGTGACTAAGAGTTCAGAAAGATGATAATTGGATACTCCCTAATTTCCTTATTTTCCTTTATGTCTGAATTTCAGAAATGGTATGGTTTGTTTGAATGCTATCGATGAAGCTTGGAGCCCTATTTTCTGTGAGATAATTTTATTAACCTCTGTTTAGCACGCAGGTTACATAGATAGAAATTGTCTATTTGTTTCTTCTGATCATTGAAAGTGTTTCTGATTGTTTCTTTTTTGAACCTATCAGGTCTTCTGAATGCTTTCGAAGTGTTCCTGCCACAACTGCTGTTGGATCCCAATCCTTCGGATCCATTCAATAAAGAGGCTGCAGCCCTGATGATGAGTGATCTAGCTGTTTATGAGCTAACGGTGAAAGGTGAAGTTTAAATTTGTAGTTTTTTTGTTGCTTTGTGAGTAAATGATCATAAGGTTGAGCATGCCATGTTTGGTTCCTTTTTGTATGATAAATTGTGTTTTTATGTGTCATTAAGTGAATTAATTGAACATAACATGAACATGGATGCTTCCTATGCATTTAGACTTGATCAGTTTTTCCAGTCACCATATACGAACCTTGGTTTTGTACTTAATTGTAGAAGAGCCTCCATTCTCTTTGTTGTCAATTTAAAAAGCTAGGTAAGGCTGCGTACAATAGACCCGATTGGTGTGACCCTTCCCCGGACCCCACGCATGCGGGAGCTTTGTAGCACCGGGTTGCCCTATGACAAGTTCATTTTCCGTTGCTGAGGGAAATTCCAAATTAAAAAATTAAAAAAAAAACCAACGAGGTTTATTCAACCATAGTGCTTGATCTATATACTTCCTTAAATTTGCATTACTTGGAAGAAATGCATAAAGAAATTTATCGTCTCTTCTGTTCCTAAGCACTGATATCCTGGCATTCTGATTCATGTTTTACATTTCTTACTTTAGAAAAATAAAATCTCATGGTTCATTTTTACATTCCCTTGTTTGATATGAGAATAAATGGAAGTTTGGTGGCATCACACTCTCTTTGAATTTTACAAATTGGAAGCCTGGTTAACTCGTGCATCTTCCCTCATCTTTTGTCAAGTTTTCGTTGATTTATTATGGAGGCATGAAGATAGATCTTATGTTGTTGCCAGATGACAGTGCATCATATGGGTTTCATTTTCCATAATATCTGAAACTATAATGCTGCTGACACTGATAATTGAATCAGATTATTTCTGAAAACTCTGCCTATCCTTTCCTTATCTCACTAAACATTGTTTGTGTGCCATATTAGACTGAAACAGCACATGGTTTTTAGTTTTACTAGTCATAACTTGTGAATTCCGCTTATCAGAAAGCTTGATGTGTTCTTATCTGATATGATTTTTTGTCCAGAATACTGTGAAAAATACGCAAAGCCGGATGATGAAGCTGTGTCCTCAGAGGAGAAAACCACTGACGAAGAGCTGAGTGAAGCCGACGCTCATTCCAGTGATGAGACTGTGGTGGCAAAACCAGATATTTAGCTGCAAATCATTCTCTCTTGTACATTGTGATTCAGTTTCAGGAAAATCTGGGATCAATTTCTCATTCCCTAGCTTCCTGCATTACTCTAAATAACTGTGCACTCTCCCTTTCATGGTAGCATACATGTACTGTGATTCAATTTGGCAAACTCCTTACAAAATTCCAAGTTTTGCAAGATCATGTGCATATTGCCATCCATTCTATTCTTTACTCTAAACCTCATTTTTTAGGTCTACCATATTATGAAAAAGGTTATTTTTATTTTTATTTTTTATAAGATGATGATTCCTACTTTTAATCTTTCTTACTCTCAAACATTTTGATTAGTGATAGATATATGATGTTGATGAGAAATCAGGATGAAACCCTAATTTCACCTCAGCAATTGAATTTGTTTGATTTGTGAGGCTAAATTAGGGGAAAATCAATCAGAGAGCAAGGAAAGAGAAAATAGAGACAGATTTACGTGGAAAAACCCTTGAGAAACGGGAAAAAACCACGGAAAGAGAGAATTTCACTCTGATCAATCATTTTTATAGATGCTAGGATGAAAAATAAAAGAAGAGAAAAGCTTTGGATCTCAAAAAGAATGGAGAAGCTTGAGTCTTTTAGTGGAGCAAAGTTTCAGTATCTCTAAATTCGAATCGTCCAAATGAGATCTGTTTGTTGCCTTTTATAGGCTTTAGAAGCTTGGAGCGCAAGCTTGGAATTAAGTGACTAGAATTTAATTTAATTAAAATTAATTAAATAAAAAGTTTAATTTAATATTATATTTTGTAACTAATAATTGATATTTATTATTTATATTTTCAAAAAATAATTAATAAATTATATTTTTTTAATTAGTTATATATATATATATATATATATATAGTCGATTCAAAGAAGGGGTGTTGTAAATGTTCATCCTTAATTTAGATGAGGATATACAATGTGAGTTGACTATTAGGGTTTCAAGTATTTATCTCTTTATATTTTGTATTTATCTCTATATATGTTTAGTTTCTATTTTAGCCCTGTAGTGGTATTATATATACCCCAACTTCTTATGAATAATATTAAGATCTTTTCTTATTATGGTATCAAGAGCCAAGATCCAAAAACCCTAATTCTAATTTTTTTTTTCCTCTCCCCTTCAACGTCAGCCGCACGCCGGCCAAGAAGCGCCTGCCGCCCGCCGGCCTTACTGATCACCAAGTTCTCCACCGGTCACCAAGTATCCAAGTTCCTATCATCAATTGCTAGCCGGTCAAGTTCTGGTCAAACATCACCAGCAACAACACAACCATCACCAGCCGGTCACACCACCAAGGCTCCGGTCAACATCCAAAATTTCCGGTCAACAACAGGCGGTCAACACCAATTTTTTACCACAAATTTTCGGTCAACCACCCCAGCTGGTCACCCAACAGGCTGCACATAATCACCACACTCATCAATCATCACCACAATCATCATCACATCACCACCACTACATAATCACCACAATCATCATCACTTCACCACCATCACTTCACATCACCACTACAACCCTCCACCACCAATCATCACCGCAATCATCACCACATCACCAATCATCACCCAATCATCACATCCTCACCTCAATCACCACACCATCCCAACCCATAACTCTATAAGCCCAGCCGGTCACCATATCCCCTCAGCCAAATAGCACCAAAACCTCACCCGCTAATCTGCTGCACAGCGCCCACGCGCTTCTCTGATCATCAATTGCTATTCCAATTCAAATTCCAATTCGTTTCCAATTCAAATTCCAATTCAAACTACAACAAGTTCTGGTTCCGCGTGGACGTCACCATCTAGGTCCAGTCAACACAGTCTTCAACCGGTCACCGTCAACAAGTTTCAAGCTTCTATTTTCCAAGCGAGCCCCTACTGCGACGCCCAAAGACACCCCTCAGGCTCACCGTGAGCCGAAGCGCCTCACGCCACCGCATACCTGTGATCTTCCCTCCCCCTTTTGGTCTGCCATGGCCCGTCATCGCCGGTCCAACAGCTCCACCCGATTCTCCCCACAATCTTTGGCTTCACGTCCACCATCTTCATTGCTCAACCATGGTCGTGGCTCTCATGGCAAGTGTCAGATCTGTGGCACTATGGGTCACTTTGCTCGCCAGTGCCGTCTTGTTCCCCCATCTACATGGGATCACATTCCGATGCCACCTCGTGGCCCTCCTCGTGTACTCACTGCCACACACTACCCTGCTCCAGGTGCTTCCTCTGTTTGGGTTGTTGATTCTGGTGCTTCACATCATGTCACCACCGCCTTGTCCAACCTGACGCATCCTCACCCTTACACAGCGTCTGAGACTGTCGTCATTGGTAATGGTACATGTCTCCCCATTAAGCATAGGGGATCTATGCTTCTTTCGACGTCACATGGCTCTCTTATTCTCAAGGATGTGTTGCATGTTCCATCCATGTCCTTAAATTTAATATCGGTTTCGGCTCTCTGTGCTACTAATGCCGTCACAGTTCAGTATTTTGCTGATTCTTTTCAGGTGCTGAATCGTCACACGGGGGCAATTCTGGTCACAGGATGGCGTAAAGATGGTGTCTATGTTTGGCCGACCACTCCACCACATCTACCGACTTCTCCTCCCAGCTTCCCCGCTCTTAGTTCGGTTCGTTCCTCTTCACCTTTGCTTTCATTGTGGCACAGTCGTTTTGGTCATCCTTCTGTTAAAGTCTTCAAACAACAATTGTTATCCTCCGGTATTTCCTTTTCGCATTCCGACTTACTCAATTTTTCTTGCCATTCGTGTCATATTAATAAAAGCCACAAGCTTCCTTTTTCTCAATCCTCCGTCTCTTCTTCCTCCCCTCTTGAAATAATATATTCTGATGTTTGGACGTCGCCTGTCCTATCTCTTGATGGTTACAAATATTATGTTATCTTTGTTGATCACTTTACCAAATATATTTGGTTTTATCCTCTTATTCGAAAGTCTGATGTCCATGCGACTTTTGTTGCCTTCAAAAACCTTGTTGAAAAGAAATTTCAGCTACCCATCCGCACATTGTACTCTGACAATGGTGGGGAATACATTGCTCTTCGCCCATTTCTAACTGCCAAAGTATTTCATCAGCGTCCCGGCATTGATTTTCATGAGACTTTCAGCCCAGTTGTTAATCCGGTCACTGTTCGCACTGTCTTGAGTGTAGCCTTGCATCACAGGTGGTCTGTCCGGCAGCTTGATGTCAACAATGCCTTCCTTAATGGCCGTCTCACTGAGGAAGTTTACATGACTCAACCTCCTGGCATGCGTGATCCTCAGTTTCCCGATTATGTTTGTCGTTTGCAGAAGGCTCTCTATGGTTTGAAGCAAGCCCCGCGAGCATGGTACCAGGAGTTGAAGCTCTTTCTTCAGTCTCTTGGTTTCGTTACTTCTCGCGCAGATACATCACTCTTCATTCTTTCGGTGGGCTCTACTCTTATCTATTTTCTTGTTTATGTTGATGATCTTCTGATTACTGGCAGTGATCCTCATCTAGTTGATCATATTATTCGGCAACTTGACTCCAAATTTTCCACCAAGGATCTTGGGTTGCTCTCTTACTTCTGTGGTGTTGAGGTTACTCCGACCTCTGATGGTGTGCTTCTTTCTCAGCACAAGTATGTTGTTGATCTTCTGCAGAAACACCACATGCTTGATTCAAAACCGGTTTCTACGCCCCTTGCTGTTGGTGCATCACTTCTTCTTCATGATGGCTCCTCTCTGGTTGATGCCACCAAATATAGACAAGTTGTTGGTGGTCTTCAACATTTGCGCATGACTCGCCCTGACATTTCTTTTGCTGTCAACAGACTTTCTCAATTCATGCATCAGCCTACTGCGAATCATTGGGGGGCTGTTAAGCGCTTGCTCCGGTATTTGAATGGCACCAAATCTCTTGGCATTCGGCTTCGGGCGAATTCTCCTCTTCAGCTTCACGGCTTTTCCGATGCCGATTGGGGCGGTAATCTGGATGATCGTTCTTCCACGGGTGCATATGTTATGTTCTTGGGTGCCAATCCCATCTCCTGGCGGTCTACAAAGCAACGACCGCTGTTCTGGCCATCTATCGAGGCGAGTATCGCGTGCTATTGCTTCTGCTTTGTTGAAATTCAATGGATCAAAACACTTCTTCACGAATCGTGACGTCCCCTCGCCTCTTGACCCACTATCTACTCGGACAATCTTGGTGCCACTTATCTATGTGCTAATCCTGTGTTTCATTCACGGATGAAACATCTTGCCATTGACTATCACTTTGTCCGCGATCTTGTTCAGTCTTCCCTTCTCCGGGTTGTTCATGTCACTGCTGCTGATCAACTTGCTGATGCACTAACGAAACCATTGCCTCGTCCTCGGCTACTTGACATTTGTGACAAGATTGGTGTTGCTTCTCGTACACCATCTTGAGGGGGCCTATTAGGGTTTCAAGTATTTATCTCTATATATGTTTAGTTTCTATTTTAGCCCTGTAGTGGTATTATATATACCCCAACTTCTTATGAATAATATTAAGATCTTTTCTTATTATTGACATCAATTGTTGCTTGTTTTCTTGAATAAGTAAGGACAAGGAAAGCCTTGTCCTTGTCTTCAACTTTATTTTTAATAGGGATGGTGACCTTGGGAAAATTTCTTCAAAGGTCGCCATCATTAACAGAGATCATTGAGCTCCACCACCACTGCAAGGTTAGATATGATTTTATCCTTATCATTTGTTTAAAATAAAATTACACATAAATCATATCAAAATCTAGTTAAAATACTTAAATATTTGAAGAAAATGACCAGAGAAAATCAAATCCAGTCTTGTGGCTGCAGGACCGGATGAGTAGGATTGTAAACAAGCCGAGCTTGATCGGACTGGGCCCAGCTCGAATTTGTCTCGAAATAGCTTAGCTCGAGAGCTCGAGCTCGGCTCAAACTCGAAATTCGCTCGAATAAGTTTGTTCGAACTCGGCTTGATTTTAATTTCGAAAGCTCGAGTTCGGCTCGATTTAGCTCAAAACTAAGAACTTAATTATAATTTTGAAATCTCGGATTACGTTTGAAATTAAAACTTATTTATAAATTAAATTATTATATTATATATTATATATTAATACTAAATATTAAATATTTTATTCATATATTATATTAAATAATAATATTTATTAATATTTATATTATATATTAATATATTAATATTAAATTTTGAGCTATCGAGCTCGACTCGGCTCAAGCTTGCCTTCAAATTAATTTTGAGTTCGACTCGAAAACTCGAAATTCTGAGCTGAACTCAAGCATTTACCGAGTCGATCTTGAACTGTTCAAGAACAACTTGATCATTTGACAGCCCTATCTCTGACGCTCTCCAATAAGCTTCAACCAGTCATGGAGGTATGACAACCTTACAGGAGATCATTGAGCTCCTCTTCAGTCTCCACCTCCTCAAAGTTAGATATGATTTTCTCCATATCATTTTCTTGAAATAAAATTACACATGTATCATAACAAAATCTAGTTAAAATACTCAAATATTTGAAGAAAATGATAAAAAGATGGCAACCTTTGGCGACGGAAAACATAGATTGCGTCTTCTAGTATTATTACAACAACAACAACAATAAATAAATAAATAAATATATAGACAAAGACTTTGCATCTTTAATATCATAAATTATTCATAGAGTGATACATAAATAATCCTTGGTGGAAAGAATTATATTATATATAAAATATTAAGTGTAAAACACCTGCACTAACACTAGTTATATTAAGAGATAAAATCACAACAATTGGAGTTTGAATGTTGAATCAAATCAGTCTTCCATGTTTTGTTCTTCATCTTGGCCACTCCAAAATTGGAGCCTTTTTTCAGCTTCTGCAGCCTGAAAAAATGAAAATTCATACCATAAATTATTGATTTAATTTAATAAGAAGTTATTAATTAATAGATTCTATATATATATATTTTTTACATGTATACCAATAAAATGTAATAATTAATCACTTGTATACCCTGATAACACCGAGAATGTCACTTCTATAAACACAAACTGAATACCAATTTTTTGGGGGGCAAGTTTGGCCTTTCTTTTAGAAAATATTTTTAAACAAGATTTTGGTAAAAATGACTCTTTTTATTAAAAAAAAAAGAAAAAATTACTTATATACCCTTCAAAACTATCCTAATTGCTTGTGTACTCTTATAAAAACCATAAGTATAGGTATAAACCTGAGTTTCCCTTTTCATTGTGTATATACCACCATCGTTAACATCTATGAACGATTCTCAACTCAAAAGCCTTAATTACGGTTAAATGTAAACCATGAATTAAGAAAATACCTCTTATACATGTAAGGGACATTTCAATATTTTAAACTTTTTATTTTAAGACTTTTCATATGTTGTAATATGTTAATAGAAGGCTAAACACATAATGTTAACCTCAGGATATATACATAATGAAACGGAAAACCTAGAGTTATACTCGCAATTATGATTTTCTAAGAGTATATATGTAATATCAATATTTTTCAAAAGTATATCTATAAAAAAAATTCCTAAAACAAAGGAAAACATTTAATGGTTGAACAATTCTTTCTAGAATCGACAAAATAATGCCAAACATGTACCAAACAAAGAACCATCACAACTCTTAATTTCATATAGAAATAAAAAAAGGGCAAATAATTCATTTATTTATTTTCATGAAAGAGTGAAATCAAAGAAAAAATAAAGATATATCCTTACCTGACGCTTCCAGTTGGTTTTTCCAACCATGGTCAAGAGAATCAATATCTGAGTTATGTTTCCGCACAACATTCCAACCCATATTCCCTAACACAAGAACAAACAGTTTCACATTTTAGTGTTTGAAAGAGTTTAGAGGTGTTATAACTTTTGAAAATTAAACTTAATTGATGAAGGGGTGTTTGAAAAGCTACATATATTGAGCAAGTATTTGATTAATGTATTTAGAGATGCATGTATCTTTAAATGATGCTTAAGAAAATGTGTTATGGCTTCATGAAGATGTGTTTGAAAAAAACTAAGAGCCTCATAACTATATTATAGATGTATTTGGACTAGTTGTAAAGTCCTATATATACCCTTGTTCTTAAAGTTATTTCATGATTGGAAATAATTTTCTATTCATTATCCCTTACTTCCTCTCCTTTGTGAGTGTAGTTCTATTACTATTTCCAACAATAACGGGTTGTTGAGTCGGGTCACGTTTTACACCAAACTCACCCGTTTGTTTATATTGATAGGAATGCCAAGAAGATAGAAAGCAATACCTGCATTCCCCAGTGAAGCAGGAATCCAAAAGTAACGGCAAGAGGAATGCCAAGAAGATAGTAGCAACCGAAGTTGATATAAGCAACAAGAGCTTGCCATCCACCTCCAATGGTGGCTCCTGATCATGATTCAAGTAAATGATATCAATCAATATAAAAGAAAAGGGTTTTCATCATTATGAATTTGCTAACATAATGCTAAAAATGATAAGAGATCAATATGTTTAAGTGGACAAAATAATAGTGGGCAATGAAAGGTGCATATGAAAGAAAAAAAAGGATTTGTGGGTTTTATACTGGAATATATTTCAGAAAATATATATGTTTTAGGGGTATATAAACAATTCTAAGAGTAAAACAAATTATGATAATTAATGTAAGTAATTACCTGACAATGTACATTGAAGACTGGTAATCACCAAAAGAATGGCAAGAAGGTAAACTGCAGTAGAAGTTGAATCTTGTACTTCTTTGCTGCTAGTGAACAACACTGCAAACTTGTCCCAGGTTGCTAAGATCAGTATGGATGAGATAAGGCCAATACACAGAGTTGTACATCCAGAGATGATGATGGCATACTTCGCCGCCCTGGGCCTGTCCGATCCGAGCTCATTCGACACTCTTACACTAATGGAAAATGAAGAACACTCAAACCAACATATATTTAATTAACCGACATGAGACAATTGAAACTACTATCACTGCTAGTGTCTTGGTGTACCTTGTTGCTGCCATAAATCCACCGAGCAACATGTACTCCCAATTACATACGCTCATCCTGAAAAAACAAGAAGCAATTTTCTTTGTCAGATTGATATCATGAGGAACTTAAGTTCAATGGTTTTTTATTTTATAAATCATACCATACGGAAAGTGATCCAAGTGCAATCTTTGCATTATCTAGGAGGCCAGTGATAAGCACAATGAGAGCAATATACCAATCACTGAATAGAAGCATTAGAGCATTTGAAAATGAGAGCTTGATGAAAGGCCACAAGTCCTTGAATGCAAGCCATGACAGGCCATTCCACGCACCCTTGCACCAAACTTTAATGTAGATCACTTGAAACAAAGCAATTGCCCATGAAGACACATCAAAGGCTGCAGCTGCTCCAGCTAAGCCCCATCCCAAGACAGGGATGAAGAGCCAAAGCAAACTAACATGGAGAATAAAACCAATGCAGGCAATGCAAGCCAGAGGCATGACTTTGCTCTGAGTTAGGAGGAACTTTTGGCAAGGGTAGGAGATGGCCATGGCAAAGAGGTAGGGGAGGATGAGGAGGTCAAACCAGCCGGAAAGGGCTGCAATATCAGGTTCCTGCCCGAGGAGTG
This sequence comes from Dioscorea zingiberensis, assembly GCA_026586065.1. Classification (NCBI taxonomy): domain Eukaryota; kingdom Viridiplantae; phylum Streptophyta; class Magnoliopsida; order Dioscoreales; family Dioscoreaceae; genus Dioscorea; species Dioscorea zingiberensis. The sequence goes on from CM048823.1 coordinate 49,944,155, forward strand.
AGAAGATGGTGGATGCAAATATATAGACCGGTGACACCATGATGGAGGCGAAAAGAAGGATGATCCATGTGCGTTGAATATAGATACCGAGCATGCCAATTTGCCCGGCCCCGAATGCCTGCCCACATAGTGTCTCCAGAGCACTCCCCATGCCGCGCTGCGTTCAAGAGTTCTTTCTATTAAAATTAGAAAATACTAGCAAATGGCCCTTGTATTGCTCAAATTTTCTAAAAAATAATAGTTATATAATAACAAGTGTCCCTCATATTATTAACAATTTTTATAAAAATAATAGTTATATAGGATAATCTTAATTCATGTCGGTTAACAAGTTAACAAGATATAACCACTGGTTTAAAACTAGTTACTCAAAGTAGTAGTTTTTTTATTTTTAAAATTAAAAAAACCAAAATTCTAAAATTTTTTTTGAAAGTATGAATCTAATTTTTTTTTTAATAAGGTAGCTTCCCATTTGGCCACTTTCACAATGTTTTAAAGATTTCCAACCGTATGGATGGAAAGAATATCGAAAAATAAGCTAACATGTCAATTTTCATACAATTTGAGAACTTGTAGAGTCTTCATCTTAACGGGTGAAAATTTATAGAAATCTTATCGGTTCAAAATTTCACCTTTTAAGATAAAGGCCCTACAAGTTCCCAAATTGTATGAAAATTATATGCTAGCTTATTTTTCGATGTTCTTTCCATTCATACGGTTGGATTTCCTCAAAACACTGTGCAAGTGAGCCAAAACGAAACGACCGCACTTGCATAGTGATAAGGCCAAATGTGATAAGACGTACTCAGTATATATATATAGGGAGATGTTCTTTGTCGGTCGCACTTCACGCCGACCGCTATGTGAGACAAAGATATCGGGGGACCGGGCCGCCGAGACCCGTCCGATAGTAGTAGCCGGCCAGCCACAAGAATAACATTTCCCTATATATATATATATATATATATATATATATATATATATATATCAACCAACCAACCTATTTCCAACAATTAGATGTAAAAACATATATGTGTATGTGTTTCTTGTTTGATTAGATAACATTATCTAAATCATTATTAGCTTGTTACCTACATCCCTAAGTGTTAAAACCATCCAAAATTAATTATTTACATGGTTTGTGATAGTTTCACTACTAAGCAAAGTATGCATTATTGTAAAACAAAGCTAGTTTTTATAATTAAAGCAAACTCCAAGGTGATCTTTTGTTATGCTCATGGGTATGTTCTATGTTACCATGGGTTTTCACCCACATTGGGTGTCCACTTAGGTGGCTGTAGCCTGTAGGTGTTGGGTTATATTCTTTTGGGTTGACATAGCACACATCAGTTGCATGCCGTGTCGACCCCCAAGCCGCACAAGACAGGCCCAACAACATGAACTATAAATATTTTTTTGTTAATAATTTCTTAACAAAAAATACAACAATCTTCCAAATCTATAAATATTTATTTCACTAGAAAATTTATTTATTTGATTTTTCCCCAACCGAATCATGTTCCCAATAATTCTCCCATTCTTCTCATATATATATATATATATATATATATATATGCAAAATCGAATTCAAACATTAGAACTCTTGGTTTCCAGATCATTCGAATGGCGATCAAGGAAAGGGAAAGAAGAAAAAGGGGAAGAGATGAGAGCGCTAACCAGGAGGCCGGAGGCTAAGACGTTATTGAGAGTGAGGCCGGTGGCGACGGCGGAGAGATGGAGAGCGCTGAGATGGCCGGCGACGATCTGGATCGAGGAGTAGTTGCCGTAGGTGAAGAGCGACATCACGGCGATCGGCGCAGCCACCTTCCACTGCCTCCTCGATTCCTCCATCCCAACCCTAATCGCATCCCTTATACTCCTCACCTTCTCCTCATCCTCTCCTCCCCTCTTCCCCTTCTCCACTAAACCCCTCTCCTCCTCCATTGCCCCTCTCTCTCTCTCTCGCTCACTCTCTGAGTGAGACTATTTATAGTCACGTCCTGGGAAACGGGAAGAAGGGTTTGTTTGAATAATAATGATAAAAGTTTTATTTGATTTTTTTTAAAAGTTGGGGGGTTAAATGCAAAATGTGTGTTGTGACTTGTGGGTCCCACCGATCTTCGCCTAGCAAATGACGACTAATTTCACAGTGCTGTCTACACTGCCGTGAAGGCACCATATACGATTTTGAACGCACAATATCATATGAGAGTTTACCCTCATTTCACCTGTGTGGTTCATATTCGTGAATCCCACCAATCATGACGTGACAATGTTGTCGCTTCAAATGACCAATAATTTCACTTATGTGGTTCATATTCGCACAATAAGTCAATGATATATATGCAATAAGTCAATGATATATATATATATATATATATAACCATGATTTATGTAGCATCACCGAAAACATCAAGCTTATTTACTTCTACCTCCTACTTAATCTATATATATATATATATATATATATATATATATATATATAAAATGATGTGTATATCCTCTCAAAATTTTCCTAATTATATATATATATATATATATATATATATATATACCCATATGAAAATCATAATTACAGGTATGTTATAGAGAAAACATTATCAAATGATCAATATGTCGCATTATCGTAAGTAATCAGATGAGGGATCAACGGTCTCAAAACTATAAAAGAAGGACCTCAGCTCACAATAAAGGTAAATCCAGAATCTCAAAGAAACTAGATAACTCCACTAACATTGAGCCTACACCCTCACCCTCACTCTCACTCTTTCTCTCACTCTCATCTTTGCTTTCCCCTCCATTGGGAGTCTCTAACTTAAGTGTCGGAGGCTACCCAAGGCACAAGCGCTTGACCCTCCTCTCTCTGCAAATCCTTCTCTTGCTAAGGCTTGATTCCTAAAGGTCTAATCTCTGGAGGAGACGTTGATCTGGTGAGCACAAAAGAGTTTGTCTGAGAAGTTGGCTACCACAGTCGATCTCTCCCTCTATATCAATTGAAGCTCTACAACCATCATCGACTTTTCCTACCTGTTAATCTAGATTTGTTCTAATCCCCAAGAGGACCAGATCTCAACATCAACAATTGTTGTCGGTTGTATGAAAGATCGATCTTCTTGATTAATGGGGGAGTTTGGTTCAATGTAACTGTAAATACAATAGATTAATTTCCAGTTACTGGAAATACGTGAATTTTAAAATCGAGTGCAGTTAAATATGGTGTTTGGTTAGATGTAACTGAAAATATTGTAATGAATTTATTACTATATTGATTATATTTATTAAATCTATTACTATATTTATTTAATTTATTACAATATTTATTTAATTTATTAAATTTATTACTATATTTATCAAATTTTATTATATTTATTAATTATTAATTATATTTATTAATTTCATTATATTTATAAAGTTTTATTATATTTATTAAAAATTTAGTAACTATATTTATTATAGTTATTAAATTTATTACTATATTTATCAAATTTTTGTTATATTTATTATATTGACTAATTTAGTAACTATGTTTATATTATTATGTTTTGTTTAGTTTTGCTATTTTATTATTTATTTATTTATTTGTTTACATGTGTTTAGTTCTCACCACAATTCAATCCAAGCTCCTTGATTTAATAATCCAACAGAGAATTTACATGATTTAGGAGCTTAAAATAATTGCAGAATAGTCAAGATTTCACAGATGATTACAGAGTTAGAATCGAAATTTGGTCAGATGCCCAAAAAAATGATTGGCATTGTGAATCCCACTGCATCTTGGCCTGCTGAAGACGTTCAATTCTCTCGGTTCGAAGCCTTTGTTTCCCATATTCTGGGCAATTGCTAAAGATACCATGCCATATTTTAGCATATACTGTTTTAAGCAATGCATGAAAACACATCTAAAAAATTATGCACCTTTTTCACATAAAACGTTCAACTTGTCAAGCTCACAACACCCTTGCGCACCCCTGCGTGCGATTTTTCCTTCAAGTATATATGTTTATGGGTTTTCCCTTTCAAAATACCCAAAAAAAAAAAAAAAATCTCAGAACATTATGTGACAAAGTAGAAAAGAAACAGAGTATGCACAAGCCGGAGGAGATGGCAAGGACGATCGGGATTTCCCATCGGGGTCAAGGGAGTTGACGTCAGTGCTGGTGGAGATGAGGGCGAAGAGGATGTCGGGGCCTGGAGGATACGGCAGCGGAGCGGCAGAGGAGGGAGGCAGCCTTGGAGATGAGGGAGGAGATATTGAGGGTTTCCAAAAAAGGGAGAGGAGGAGGGTATGGAGGACGTGAGGGAGACGCGGAGGATGGTGTCGCGGAAGAGGTGGGGGGCAGGAAGGGAGAAGAGGCGAAGGAGATCGGCGGTGGAGGCTTTGTCGTTGGAGAGTTGCCGTTGGAGAGGAGGGTGGAGTGGAAAAGGAGGGAGGCGGAGACGGGGAGAGGAGGGGGAGGAGGTTGGGGAGAGAGAGAGGGAGAAGAAGGCGGACGAGAGAAGGTGGAGGACGGCGAGGGCACTATACAGTGGCGGAACCAAGATTCACTGATAAGGGGGCTAAGGTACAATGTAAAAGAAAAAGAAAATCATTCAACAAAACAATTGTCTCAAATGTAAAAAAATACTATAATATAACTTTTGATTAAAACAACCATAATTTGAATACACACCAGAAAAAAAGCATAACAAAGGCTATTTATGCACACTTGAACTAGAACGGACACCGATGCTAGTGCTAGTGCCGGACATGCGAGGCATGCAATTAAGAGGAGGTGATTGCATTCGACGAGTTCACATTTCTTCCATAATTTGAATACATACCGGAAAAAAAGCATAAAAAGGCTATTTATGCACACTTGAACTAGAACCGACTTTGGTGCCAGTGCTAGTGTCGGACATGCGAGGCATGCAATTAAGAGGAGGTGATTGCATTCTACGAGTTCGCATTTTTTTGAAAACGTTGTAAAATCGCTTCATTGTCAATAGTTGCACAAACCTCTCACTCGATATAGATTACCCAGACTATCGTTCATCTGCCCGATCTCGAGTTGTTCAGGAACAACTTTATCATTTGCAACCCTACTCATAACCCAAATTAATTACTCATTTATGTTTTATTTTCAAGCTGAGTTCAAACTTTTATTGAGATTCTTTTATTTCTCTATAAATATCATTTTTTTAAATTATATAAATCAGTGAAACATGATGATTTTTTGGCACTTTTCGGTGTAGTAACAATTCTTTTTTACTTATAAATTATGATTTATCAACTCATTTTAATAAATAAATGAATAAAAAAATCAAGAGCATGTCAATACACTTGTAATTTGATAGTTTTATAAGGGTGTAATGTATAAAAGAATATAAAATAAAAATAAAATAAATGATTTTAACATTTTGACTGAATATAAAATAAATAAAGCAGTGTTAACTGTGTTACCTAAATAGGAGGAGAGCAGTAACAATCATGAGGCATTAGCATCTCCATTGATACTTGGTTGTTTGCCCGTTCCCGTTCCTTCCTTCTCTCTCTCTCTCTCTCTCTCTCTCTCTCTCTCTCTCTCTCTCTCTTCGTCTCTTACTTCTCTTCTAAGGTGGGATCGATCCACACTTACGGTCTCGACTTGAGGGGGGCTGAAGCTAAGGGCACCTTCGGCGAACTTCGATGAGGTCGCTCGGCGACGACCTGACCCCAAAGGCAAGGGGGCTTGAATCCTCCCCTTGCCCCCCTAGATCCGCCTCTAGCACCACATCTCCCTCTCTCTCTCTCTCTCTCTCTCTCTCTCTCTCTCTCTTAATAGCATGTTTTCAGGATTACAAATAATCCAGGGACATCATTAGATTACTCGCCCATATATATATATATATATATATATATATGGGCGAGTATGGGCCTTCATCAAATCTTCAATCATTACCATATTAGTCTTCAAATCTTTGCTCTTCACTAACTATGATCTTCAATCAAATCTCCACTTTTCAGGATACACCGTATTTAGTCTCTAATCACAACAAAATATATTATTTAAGATCTTTGCCTTTATTTAAGATCTTTGCCTTCCACTTGACGAAACGGGTTACACCATCTTGCTCTCCAAGTCACCTGCGGCCTTTCCAAAAATATTTCTAATAATATCTTCAAAGCCTTCCAAAGATAGTTCCTTGAGATCTTCATGCACATGTGGAATCTTCCCCCTTTGACTTGTCAACCTTGTTGCGACCTCTTGTGCCACGTCATTATTGTGTCAAATGATACCAACGAGGTGTTTCAACACTAATAAATCATACTCAATATCCTTTCAACTATCGTCCTAGGGCAATAGGTGTCCGGAATCAAAGTATGATAAATTAATAACTTGTTAATTACAATGATAATCTTAGGTCAAAAGAAACTATTATATCACATTTTTCAAGAGAATATCCTATTAATAGTTTAATGGTAATTTTAACCATTAGGAATTCTTAATTGAGTCGGTTCAATGATCATATCTCCATATGCATCATCTATATATGTGATTTAGTTAATGAGATTATACTAATATTTATCTTATAGAAACTATCACACATGATCACTAATGTCCTATTTTTAATGATCCTATGATCAAGAACAATTTAGATTAAATAGTTTAAGACTTGACTCTCATTATCATGATTTCCATCAAAGTGACAAGTCTCCAAATTTAATCAAGGGCATCATCATATTAAACAATTAATATGATAACAAAAGAAAGTTAATGCCATATAGTAATTAAACCGCATTGTTTGGAATGTGTTCAAATTATTACATAAGATATTGGATCTAGGACATATCAACTATATCTCTAACATGAACTCCTCTCTACCTCCGCAAGATTAGATATGATTTTCTCCGTATCATTTTCTTCAAAGAAAATTACACATAAATCATAACAAAATCTAGTTAAAATATTTAAATATTTGAAGAAAATGATAGAGAGAACATCAAATCTAGCCTTGTGCACACGGGGAGGAGCTCAATGTGGCGTTGTCTCTTACTCTCCAATAAGCTTCAACCATATATATATATATAATCAATCAATCTTCTAAGTTTTGTTCTTCATCTTGGCCACTCCAAAATCGGAGCCTTTTTTCAGCTTGTGCAGCCTGGAAAATGAAAATTCATACCATAAATTATTGATTTAATTTAATAAAAACTTAAGTAATTCGTAGCTATGTATACCAATAAAATGTAATAATTAATCTCTTGTATACCCTATAAAACCAAAAATATCAGTTTTATAAACACAAAATGATTAGTGCCAATTTTTTGGGTGGCAAATTTGGCCTTTCTTCTAGACTAGAAAATATTCTTTAAAAAATCAGGTTTTGCTAAAAATGGCTCTTTTTTATTAAAAAAAAGAAAGAGAAAAATACTTTGGTACCCTTCAAAACTAACCTAATTACTTGTGTACTCTTGTAAAAACCATAATTGTAGATATACGCCCGAGTTTCCCTATGTATATACCACTATTGTTAAAATTTATGATGATTCTCAACTCAAAAGCCTTAATCATTGTGAAATATAAACCATAGACTAAGAAAATACCTCCTAAACAAGGGAAATTTCTGATAGGGATGAAAATGGTAGGACACGTGGCTCTCATCCGAACACCCATGTGTCAAGATCATATGGTCTCCTACATGTTGATCGGAACTCCTCTCAACTCATTCCAAGATCCATAAAAGCTTGCCCGTTCTATGGCGTCAGGCAGTTTATCCGTTCAACAGTCCTAGAACATTCCATCGGTTCTATGGTTCTAGAGTATTCCATCAGTTCTATAGTTCCAGAATAGTCCACCTATTCCACTATATCAAATGGTTCATCCGTCTTATGGCTAGAGATCTTATTATTAGGGTTTCATGTATTTATCTCTTTATGTGTTTAGTTACTATTTTACCCATGTAATGGTATTATATATACCCCAACTTATTATCAATAATATTAAGTTTTTCCCTATTATGGTATCAAGAGCCAAGATCCAGAAACCCTAATGTTTTTTTTTCTCCCTGCCGTTGTCAGCCGCACGCCGGCCATGACGCGCCCGCCGCAAGCCGGCCTTTCTAATCACCAAGTTCTCAGTAGGTCACCAAGCATCCACGTTCCGCTCATCACTTGCTAGCCGGTCAAGTTCTGGTCAAACACCAGGTTTCAGTCAACATCGTCAAGTTCTGGTCAAACATCACCAATAGTAGCACATCAACGCCTCACCAAGTTCCGGTCAACCCCACTACACCACACTCCACATCACCGGTCAACAATCCACAAAAAAAAAACCAGATCCCACATGCACACCAACGCCTCAGCCGGTCAACACTCCACATCACCATCACCGGTCAACAATCCAAAAAAACACATCACCATCACTGGTCAACAATCCAAAAAAAAAATCAGATTCCACACTCCACATCAACGCCTCAGTCGGTCAACATCAATTTGCTCAGCCGGATCCAAGCATCTGGTTGCGCGCGGATATTAGTTACTCAGGCGGTCAACATCACCATGGTTGCTTCCTCTTCCTCATCATCCGGCCTCGCCTCTCGCCCTCTTCTCTCCACCACCTCCTATCTGTCTCCAAATCTCATTGCTATCAATGTTAACGTTACAGTGCAAGTTCCTCTAAAATTGACCGCTGCTACATGTTCTTGGGTGTGAATCCCATCTCCTGGAGGTCTACCAAGCAACGCACTATTGTTCGATCATCTACTGAGGCGGAGTATCGTGCTATTGCTTCTGTTGCGGCTGAAATTCAATGGATCAAAACACTCCTTCATGAACTGCATGTCCCTGTCTCTTCAGCACCCACTATTTACTCGGACAACCTTGGTGCAACGTATCTATGTGCTAATTTCACGAATGAAACATCTTGCTATTGACTATCACTTTGTTCGTGATCTTGTTCAATCCTCCCTTCTCCGGATTGTTCATGTCTCTTCTGTTGATCAACTTACTGATGCACTAACAAAACCTCTGCCTCGTCCTCGGCTACTTGACATTTGCGACAAGATTGGTGTTGCTTCTCGTACACCATCTCGAGGGGGCCTATTAGGGTTTCATGTATTTATCTCTTTATGCTTTTGAATTTCTCTCTTTATGTGTTTAGTTACTATTTTACCCATGTAATGGTATTATATATACCCCAACTTATTATCAACAATATTAAGTTTTTTCCCTATTACTTATGACCATTCTTCGGTCTCATATAGTCTGATCATTCCCCAGTTCAGTTCAATATATACCCGTTCTTCCGTCGAAAGCGATTCATCGGGTCCCTTAAAGCATGAATAGCTTGTTGATTCTTCGACGTAGATGTTCTAGAAGAACTACAACTGTCTCCAACCTGACTCTAGCTGGTTGCTTAGTTGGCGCCGAGCTGGATGCTTAGCTGGAGCCAGCCTGGCAAACATATTGAAGACGTGGAGAAATTCCAAGCCTGCACCCCAAGCTTCCGAAACCTATAAAAGGCAACAAATGGAACTCATTTAGAACATTTGAATCTTCAGACACCGCAACTCTGCCTCTCTAAAGACTCCAGTCCTTCTCCATTTCCTTTTCTGAAAGTTTTGAGCATTTAGTTCTTTCCATATTTGATCCAAATATCTTGAAACTTGATAATCATAGTGGAAATGTTCTTTCCCGTGGTTTTTTTACCCATTTTTGAGGGGTTTTTCCACGTAAATCCGTCTATATTTGTTCTCTCCCTGTTCTATGATAGATCTTCCCCTAATCTCTCCACACAAATCAAACAAATTCAATTGCTGAGGTGAAATTAGGGTTTCATCCTGATTTAGCGTCAACAATTTCAATATTTTAAATTTCATATTTTAAGTCTTTTTACATGTTACAATATGTTAATAGAAGGCTAAACACATGATGTTATTCTCAAAATATATACATAATGAAACAAAAAAAACCTAGAGCTATACACGTAATTATGACTTTCTAAGAGTATGTATGCAATATCAATATTTTTCAAGGACATACCTGTATAGATAACCAAAGGAAAACTTTTAATGGTTGAAGAGTTCTTTATAGAATGGACAAAATAATGCCAAACATGTACCAAACAAAGAACCATCACAACTCTTAAATTTATAAAGAAAAAAGGCCAAATAATTCATTTATTTATTTCCACAAGAGAGTGAATAAATCAAAGAAAAAATAAAGATATATCCTTACCTGACTCTTCCAGTTGGTTTTTCCAACCATGGTTAAGAGAATCAATGTCTGAGTTATATTTCCGCACAACATTCCAACCCATATTCCCTAACACAAGAACAAACAGTGTTATAACTATTGCAAATTAAACTTAATTAATGAAAGGGTGTTTGAAAAAATGCATGTATTGAACAAGCACTTGGTTAATGCATCTAGAAATGCATATATTTTCAAAGGATGCTAAAACAAAATGTATTTGGGGTTTCATGAAGAGGTGTTGGAAAAAAACTGGATGTTTGGTTTGTTTTCCGTTTTCTGTTTTCTGAAAAGGTGGAAACACAAAAAGAAAATGATTTTCTGCTGCGTTTTCAGAAACTGGAAAATGGAAAAACTGTTTGGTTTGGTTTATTGGAAACTGTTTTCAGAAACAGAAAATGGAAACTGTTTGCAGAAACAAAAAATAAAAAAATGACGAATATGATATTTTTATAAAGTTCAAAATATAAAAAATAACAAACATGATATTTTTATATATTTTTATAATAACAAATGTTCAATAAAATATATTTTAAGAAATAAAAAAAAGATAAACATGACATTTTTATAAAGTTCAAAATACAAAAAATAACAAACATGATATTTTTATAATAAAAAAAATTCAAGAAAATATATTTTAAGAAATAAAAATGATAAACATTATATTTTTATAAAGTTCAAAATATAAGAAAATGACAAACATGATATTTGATATATTTTTATAATCACAAAAGTTCGAGAAAATGTATTTTAAAAAATAAAAAAAATGAAAAACATGATATTTTATATATTTTTATAATTATTTTTGGAGTTTGGTTTATTTACAGTTATGTCACCGTGTTTTCCAGCAGCAGAAAATGACTTTTTGACGTTTTTCGTTTTCTATTTTCCAACCCCATTTTATTTTCCACCTTTTCCAAAAAATCCTCGAACCAAACGGGTTTTCTGCATTTTCCATGTTTTCCTGGAAATGGAAAACACAGAAAAGGCGGAAAACATAAAAAATAGGCAAACCAAACAGGCCCTAAGTCTTGTAATTTATTTCATCATTGGAAGTAGTTTTATGTTCATCATCTCCTACTTCCTCTCTTTTGTGAGTGTGGTACTTTTATTATTTCCAACAATAACGGGTTGACGAGGCAGGTCAGGTTTTACACCAAACTCACCCTTTTGTTTATATTTGATTCAAATTCAACAAGAGAAATGCCAATAAGATAGAAGCAATACCTGTACTCCCCAGTGAAAAAGGAATCCAAAAGTAACAACAAGAGGAATGCCAAGAAAATAGAAGCAACCTAAGTTGATATAAGCAACAAGAGTTTGCCATCCACCTCCAATGCTGGCCCCTGATTATAAGTTAAGTAAATGATATCAATCAATATATAAAAGAAAAGGCTTTTCGTTATATCCTACATAAAAGTGCATATATACCTATACGGATATTTATACAGATTTAGCTAAAATAATAAAAGATCATTATGAGTTTGCTAACATAACACTAAAAATGATAGGAGATATGTTAAGCAGACAAAAAAAAAAGAAAAAAAGTGGGCAATGAAATGTACATATGAAAGAAAAAAAAAAGATTTGTGGGTTTTATACTAAGTATATCAACAATTCTAAGAGTAAAACAAATTATGATAATTAATGTAAGTAATTACCTGACAATGTACATTGAAGACTGGTAGTCACAAAAAGAATCGCAAGAAGGTAAACTGCAGTAGAAGCTGAATCTTGTACTTCTTTGCTGCTTGTGAACAACAGTGCAAACTTGTCCCAGGTTACTAAGATCAGTGTGGATGAGATAAGGCCAATGCATAGAGTTGTACATCCAGAGACGATGATGGCATACTTCACCGCCCTGGGCCGGTCCGATCCGAGCTCATTTGACACTCTTACACTAATGGAAAATGAAGAACACACAAACTAATATATATTAATTAACCGATATGATACGATTAAAACTACTATCAATGCTAGCGTCTTGGTGTACCTTGTTGCTGCCATAAATCCATTAAGCAACATGAACTCCCAAGTATATACACTAAACCTGATAACACAAAGAACTTAAGTTCAATAGTAATCAATTTTCATAAAGAAAGTTGACTAGCCCATTTACTCTTACAAGAAGAGGTTGAGTGTTCAAATCGTGCTAATGATGTGTTTTTAACGGTTTATTCGCATATATCTAAAAAACAATTGAAAAGTTTTTTTATTTTATAAATCATACCATATGCAGAGTGATCCAAGTGCAATCTTTGCATTGTCTAGGAGGCCAGTGATGAGCACAATGAGAGAACTATACCAACCAGTGAATAGAAGCATTAGAGCATTTGAAAATGAGAGCTTGATGAAAGGCCACAAGTCCTTGAATGCAAGCCATGACAAGCCATTCCATGCATCTGTGCACCAAACTTTAATGTAGATGACTTGAAACAAAGCAATTGCCCATGAAGACACATCAAAGGCTGCAGCTGCTCCAGTTAAGCCCCATCCCAAGACAGGGATGAAAAGCCAAAGCAAACTAACATGGAGAATAAAACCAATGCAGGTAATGCAAGCAAGAGGCATGACCTTGCTTTGAGTTAGGAGGAACTTTTGGCAAGGGTAGGAGATGGCCATGGCAAAGATGTGGGGGAGGATGAGGAGTTCAAACCAGCCGGCGAGGGCCGCAATATCGGGTTGCTGGCCGAGGAGTGAGAAGATGGTGGATGCAAATATGTAGACCGGTGACACGATGATGGAGGAGACAAGAAGGATGATCCATGTGCGTTGAATATAGATACCGAGCATGCCAATTTGCCCGGCCCCGAATGCCTGCCCACATAGTGTCTCCAGAGCACTCCCCAAGCCGAGCTGCGTTTTCAAAATTTCATATTGAAATTAGAAAATACTAGTAAATGACACTTGTGTTTTTCAGGATTTTCTATAAAAAAAATAGCTAGTTATATAATAATAAATGTCCCCTGTATTGCAAATGACTTTCATAAAAACAATAGTTACACAGGATAATTATAATTCAATTAAGTTAAGAACTACTATAAAAATTCGAAGGTATGAATATAATTTTCTAATTTTGTTTAGAATTTTTTAAAATCAAAATTATCTATAAGACTATAATCGATTTACTCATGCTTTATAAATAGATGAACTGGATGTATTATAATATATATATATATATATATATGAGGTTGATCTTATCGCGTGGCTTTTATAAGCTGTCAAGTCTGGTCGCTTTGGTTTTCTACACAGATATTTTGAGAAAATCCAACCGTATGGATGGAAAAAACGTTGAAAAATAAGCTAGTATGTTAATTTTTATACAATTTGAGAATTTGTAGGGTCTTCATCTTAAATTGTGAAATTTTGAACCGGTAAGATTTCTATAAATTTTCACTCATTAAGATGAAGACCTTATACGTTCCCAAATTGTATGACAATTGACATGCTAGCTTATTTTTCGATGTTCTTTCCATCTATACGGTTGGAAATCCTCAAAACACTGTACAAGTGGCCAAATGGGAGGTGACTTTATTTGCACAGTAATCCAACTGGTCTTATAATATTGGCATATATATATATATATATATATATATAGAATGTAAAGATTTCGACAATATTGAAGAAAAAAAGATAATGAACTAGAATTTGATATAGAATTAGAAAATTATTCTATAGAAATAATATTTTTAGACAATAACCAATTATATGACGAAGTACCCATAAAAACAAAACCTCAAACTCCATACACAGAAAAAAAAAATCTATATACTAGAAAATATTAATCCAAAAGGAAAATACAATAACCAGAACAACCAATTAAATTTCAAGGATAATACGCTCTTGTAGTTTAATAGTTCATATATATATATATATATATATATATATATATATATATATGTATATAGCCTCCCTGTGAAATAAAAAAATCATTATATCTTTTACAAATATATATATTCCTAAATTTGACTTTAAATTTATAAATATATAAATATGAAATTTTAAATAATTAAAATGATTGAGGTATTTTCTTCTTATATAGTTTATATTTAACCATGGTTAAGGTTTTTAGGTCGACAACCTTTTCAACCATGGGTTATACATATAATTAAATGGGAAACTTATGGTATACCTACAATATGATTTTTTTTAAGAATATATTTTATACACAATTAGGAGCAGTTTGAAGACACATGGATAATTTCTCTCTCTATATATAGTTTTCTCTATTTCTTCTCAGTCAGTTATGAGACCCTTCAATCATACTTCTAACCTTCTAAAATAGATCTAATATCCAATTTAGTCCCTCTATTATATCGAACCGGTCCTCTTGATCTCTCTAATATAATTTGATATTTTTTTGTCCCTTTATTTCCTCAATTGAGAAATGTGTATAGATCTTTTTTATCCCTATATATATATGTCTTTCAAATCTTTTTAGTCCCTACATATATACCTTTAGGGACTAGATTTTTATAATTATGAAATTAGAGAGACTAAAAAAGCTCAATTTATAATGAAGGATTAAAAGACCGATTCGATATAATAAATAGACTAAATTGGGTATTAAACCTCTAAAATATTTAGGGACTCCCATTTGGCCTTCACAACAAAATTGACAGCTCTGTTCATTTCTTAACAAAGAAAACAACCTTCCAAATCTACAAATTTTTATTCCACTAAACAAAATTTAATTAATTATCCTTTTCGCCAACCGAATCATCTGAGAAGTACGGGAGAATAATAGGGAACAAAATGAATAATTTTTTTAGTAGAATATATATATATATATATATATATATATATATATTTCAAAATCAAAACATTAGAGATCTTGGTTTCCAGATGATTCCAATGGCGATGAAGGAAAAGGGGAAGGAAGAGATGAGAGCGCTAACGAGGAGGCCGGTGGAGAAGATGTTATCGAGAGTGAGGCCGGTGGCGACGGCGGAGAGATGGAGAGCGCTGAGATGGCCGGCAACGATCTGGATGGAGGAGTAGATGCCGCAGATGAAGAGCGACATCACGGCGATCGGCGCAGCCACCTTCCACTGCCTCTTCGATTCCTCCATCCCAACCCTAATCGCATCCCTTATGCTCCTCACCTTCTCCTCATCCTTTCCTCTCCTCCTCCCTTTCTCTATTAGTGCCCTCTCCTCCTCCATTGCTCCCTCTCTCACTCTCTCTCTCTCTCACACTCTAGTACATTGCTTATTTATAGTCTCTTTATGGGAAATGGGAAGATGGGTTTGGTAGAATAATAATTGTAAAAGTCAAAGGGGTAAATAAAATGAATATGGAGTTGGACAAAGAGGCCATACCAGGACAGACAAGGAATGAAGACGACGAAGACTTTGAGAATGACTCTCATGATAGAAGACAAAGGGAATTAAAGAAGATGCACAATTGGGTAACAAAATGAGTTTGGAGTTGGATGAAGAGATGGTATCAAGACAGATAAGGAATGAAGACGACGAGGACTTTGAAAATGACCCCCTATGAAAGAGGACAAGGGAAAATCTCTCTCTCTCTTTTACTCCAAGTATGTCATATATAATTGAGACAGACAAGGGATGAAGACGATGAAGATTTTGAGAATGACCGCCTATGAAAAAGGACGGAGGGAATTTATGACGAGATCGATCACAAATTCTCTCTCGAAGAATGTTGTACATAATTGGGTAGCATTTATAATAATTTTTTATTATTTTTTTTAATTGTAAGGACATGTAATTTATTAACAATATGAGTCTGGAATTGGACGAAAGAACTATATCAGGATAGACAAAGGATGAAGACGATGAAGACTTTGAGAATAATCCCTCATGAAAAAGGATAGAGGGAATTAAAGACGATATCACAAATTCTCTCACGAAACATGTTATACTTAATTAGGATCATTCATAAATTTTTTTTATTTTTTTTAATTATAAGGACATGTAATTTATTAACAAAATGAGTCTTGAGTTGAACGAAGAGACTTTATCGGGAGACAAGAGTGAAAGAGGACATAAGGAATTAAAGATGATATCATAAATTCTCTCTCAAACCATGTCATACATAATTGGGAGCATTCATAATAAATTTTTTTTTAGTTTTTTAATTGTAAAGAGATATAATTTATTATCTAATTTTAAATAAAACATGATTTTTTATTAAAAAAATTAGGGGGTTAAATTACCAAATTTGCGTTGCGGGTCCCACCAATCATGATAAGATAACGTTTTCCTTTAGCAAATGACCACTAATTTCACCGTGTGGTTCATATTTGTGGGTCCCACCAATCATATTTGTGGCTTAGCAAATGACCAATAATTTCACTCGTGTGGTTCATATTCGCACACGCTTAAATAAATCCAATATATATATATATATATATATATATATATATATATATATATTTGAAAAACCTTAATTATTTATATATTATTTATATAGTTTTGAAAAAATTCTTAATTTTTTTTAAATATCATCATTTCAAAAATTTATAAACTTTTTTTGATATTTCTCAAGGATACACATGTAATATCCCTATATATATATATAGAGAGAAGTGATAGAATTAGGCCGACCGTTAGTGCGGTCGCCTGATTGTATCACTTCTAAATCATATATATATATATATATATATATATATATATATATATATATATATATATATATATATATATTATTTTTTATATTTAATATATGTTATATGATTTATAGGATATATGTAATATATCATCTTTAATATTATCTATTATATGATAGATAATATTATATATAAAATATAAAATATTATATATATATATATATATATAATATATGATATATACATGATACAATTAGGCGGCTGTACTTGCGGTCGGCTTGATTGTATATATATATATATATATATATATATATATATATATCTGGTAATCTTCTTATCGGTATATTTGTCGCAAGTGTTGTATTCCATTTGGCCTACTTTGCGCGGTGTTTTGAGAATAAATCAAGTATTGATGGAAAGAACATCGAAAAATAAGCTAGCATGTCAATTTTCATACAATTTGGAAACTTGTAGGGTCTTCATCTTAACGGGTGAAATTATGAACCGATAGGATTTTTATAAATTTTCATCCGTTAAGATGAAGACCCCACAAGTTCCCAAATTGTATTAAAATTGACATGCTAGCTTATTTTTCGATGTTCTTTCCATCCATACGGTTGGAAATCTTTAAAACATGCTCCAAGGGCCAAATAGTATGACCTTACCTAACAACAAATGTTCCAACCTACTTTATAGTAGCATATATATATATATATATATATATATATATATATATATATATATATATATATTATAAATATATTAAATAAATAAATAATAAAAGGTTTAAAATAGGTTTAAATATCAAAATGGTCCCTCTATTATACTGAATCTGCCCCTTTAGTCCCTTTAATATAATTTGAGCCTTTTCAGTCCCTCTAGTTTACGAATTTGGCAATCTTAGTCCACCTGGTGACGTCCGTCATAAAAGAAAAAATTAATAAAATATTCCATGGATTCGGATCCAAGTAACCATGGATCCGAATCCATGAAATTTTACTTTACTCTCACATTACCATAAATTCGACACTCGACTCCGGCAAAGCCCCCTCCCCCCCTATCTCGCCACCGTGCCTCAAAAAATTCAAGCGCCGATCCCCCCTCTGATCCCCACCACCATGCTCCAGGTTGTTTAATGAATTTTGTGAGTACTCTTCCATTTTGGATTAAATTTTGTATTTATTTGTTACATTGAAGACATTCTCTGTTGCAGGCATCACCAAAGCTACTAATGGAGGTCCAGTACGTCACAGTGAACAAAGGAACAAAGGATGATTAGTCAAGCAAATACAAAGGCTATTAGGGACATATGCTATTAGAGACATTATGATTTAAATGTGCTTTGTAAATTAGTCAAGATGTGTATTGTAAATAAGTCAAGAATCATGACCATGTAAAAGAGTAGAATGCACAAGAGGTGTTTGTAATTATGCCTGTGAAGAGTAGTTTGTTACAAAGTTGTTCCAATTATGTTCCCTGTGAGAGTAATTATCCCAGTTAATTCTAAAGAAATTGTTCCAATTCTGTTCCCACTTAATTAGAGTATGTAATTGAGTTGATTAATGGATAATAAACATCAATAATAAAGCTGGATAAAATAGTTATACCATTAGCAGATTTTTTTAAAATAATCTCTGCACATAAAACCATCCATTGTTGAAGTTGCAAAAAGATGGAATTGATCAACTTCATCAACCAGATATTATATATGTTTACACACTATTAGAGATGCAATTAAAATTATAATTCTAGGATCATGATCTATGAATAAAAAACCTTGTGAATATCAATCTGTTCATTACTCAAAATGAATCCATACACTTCTACATTCATTGCTCAAAATTGAACTTTGAATTTTATACCATCTGTTAATTCAAACACTTGTAGCTTCATTGATCAAAATTAAAATCTCACATTTGATTGTGTTCTTCATATCTGTTTGACACATTAAACAAACCAACAAAGTGTAAAAGCAGAACCATACAATTTGTTCTTCATATTTGTTGAACACATTAAACAAAAAGACCCCTACACCTATGCTTCCTTGCTGCAAATTTAGTCTTTTTCTTCAGCTGCTGTAGTTGTCATACTCTGTTGTGTTGGGAAGTCTGGAAATTCAGTTGTGGAGGTTTGCTGACTTGCTTCAGTCTGGATTTTTGCTGCAACAATTCTTCTATTCCTTTGACCCTGACAGTAATATATATATTTGTCACTAAGCAATGACAACCAAAGAATACATATTACTAACTAATGACAACCCAAAAATGAGAAGAAATAGTACCATTAATTCACTGGCAGTAATGAATGATGAATTCTGTGGCACTTCCCTTCCAATGATTAGTCCTCCAGTGTGATGACCCTATAACATTCAAGAAACATATTTCATTTCTTTGTAACTCACACACACAATTGATCAAAACTAATCAACTATTGAGAATTATTAATTCAATACATTACTTACCCTTAAAATAGTGATTGAACCCCTTTCACTAGCAGTAACTCTCTTTTATTTCCCCTTTGATGCACCAACTACCTTTTCTCCTTTATTTGACTTGCTTCCTTCATGATTTTTCTGTCACTCACACAGACTTGTCAAATTTTCAGAATTATTAATTCATTAGTATAGGATTATAAACATTACTTACTCTCTTCTCTTTCCCCTTTGATGCAACAGCTACCTTTTGTTTCCCCTTTGACTTCCTCCCTTCCTGTGTCTTCTGGCCACCTGAACCAATATTATCTTTAGTGACCTGCATAGACAGTAAAGTCCTTATTATGTTTACTAAATTAACATGGAAGTAATTAACAAATAAATCATGGTAATAGTAATGAAGACTTACAACATTAACTCTTTGTGGACAGCACCGCTTGTTGTGGCCTTCAAGATGACACATTCCACACTTAAAGATCCTACCTTCTCTAGAAATTTTTGTGGTGCCTCTGTTCTTTCCTTCTAAAGGTTCCCTCCTCCTTTTCTTTGATGGTCGACCAAGCATCCTCTTAGCTATAAGTGGCAGTAGTGGACCTTCTTCACTTGTTGGCCAAAACCTTCTCCCTTTCACTGGGTTAATAGTGAACTTGTATGCCCAAAGGTACGGTATGTATCTTTTTTAAACCATTCAGAAATACAACTAAGTGGATCTTCTCCATTGACTGCAATTGCAGCCAAGGCATGCTGACAAGGTATGCCAGTTTTGTCCCACTTCTGACAGGAGCAACTCATGCTTGATATCCTCACATCATAGCTCTCCCTTATGTGCATCACTGGATCATCCCAATATACCTCATGGCTTGCAGCCCCATTCCAATCAACTTGCCATTTTTTTACTTTTGTGCTTCTCTTTTTCAAGCTTAGAAACAATATTAGGTCCAAAATCAGTCTGTCACTTCATAACATAATCTCTTTTGGTAACAATCCTATTCATCATATAATTTCTTCAAACATGGTAATGATAGGTCTACTTCTTGCTTCTACCATGACACCATTAAAAGTCTCACACATGTTGTCATTACAATCACACTTAACACTAGCGTTAAAAAATGCTTGACACCAACCACTAATTGGCCATTTATCTAATAAATCCTCCACTACCCTCTCTCCTCCCTTCACATTTCTCATGCAATCCAATTGCTTGTGCATCTCAGGCTCATTACTTGACCTAGCAGTGTTCCAAAATTGGAGTTGGAGATCTTTACCTGGGTGTTGCTTCCCCCACCTTGCATATATGTGCCTTGCACACATGCGGTGCTCAATAAATGGGAAAAGAGAGCTAACTGCATGGATTAACCCCTACAAGAAAGTAAATTTAATAGTTAAAATACAACTATGATTAGAAGAAAAAATTTAATGAAATTAATTCCATACCTTTTGCATGTCACTAACAAGTGCCCAGCCAAGGCCATCCCCAATTCATATATCTGCTGCTAGATGTTCAAGAAACCATGTCCAGCTTTCAGTAGTTTCATTTTCAACAAGTGCCCATGCTATAGGGAACATTTGATAGTTTCCATCTCTTCCAACAGCCACTAACAACTGCCCCTTCAATAAGCCTTTCAAGAAGCATCCATCAATACCAATTATCCTCCTACAACCAGCTATGAACCCTTCTCTAACAGCTGTAAGACAAATATACATTTTTTGGAATATTGGTAGCTCATTAGGGCTTTGTCTTTCAGATATAACAAACACAGTGCTGCCAGGATTGGTTGCTTTCAATTCCATTGCATAGTTATTCAACACCATGAAATCATCCTTAAATTGTTGTTCAACTTTTTTAACAACCATTGCCTTAGAATTTCCGCACACCTTATCTGTTATAAAGACACCTAGTTCTCTTCTTACCAAGGCCTTTAAATGCCTAGGCCTAATGAAAGGCATATTGCTTATAACATCACCAAATCTTCTTGCAATTACATGAGTTGTCACCCTTTTATTCCTACTAGTTCCAAGAAGACATGAATGGTTTGGTACATAGTGCTTCACAACATACCATTTCTTGCCACTACACCATGAACACAAAATTTACCATGTACACTCTTTTGCAGAACACTTGGCTCTCACCCTCAATGAATCATTCTTTGTATAACTGAATGCAAAGCCTTTCCTTGTTGAAAATTCCACAAGTTCTTTCTTGAACATTTTCAGATCATCAAACCTAAGGTCCAGGGAAAAATCTAGCAAAGGGATACTAGGGTCATAATACTTCCTACTTGACTTATGTCTCCTTGCATCATCTGTATCAGAACCACTCATATCCTCAAAACTCCCTGGGTTTGATGATTCAATATACTCACTTTCATATCCAGGAACCTTCCCATCCTCAGTCACAGGAGGTACCTCACTGGTTCTAGCAAGACAGTCAACAGGTCTTTCTCCATCTCCATCCTCATTATCACTTTCATCAACATTGTCTTGTATAGATCTTTTCAACTGAACATATTTGTTGACATTATCTCGAGCTTGTTCCCTTTCTTTATCATAATCTGAACTGTAATTAATAAAAGTCACATCTACTAGCCTCTCTTCAAAGTCCTCACCTGACTCACTTCCAATGTCACTACCATTATCCTTCCTCACATCCAAGTCCACAGCACTATTAGTTGCAGATTTTAATATTTCTGGCAAGCTTGAATCATGATCAGCACCTGAAAACTCCACATAAATGTCTACTGTCGACTGTTTCCTTAATTAATCAACTAGACTTAGTATGCTCTCATCACCACAAATAGGTTTTAATTTTCCCTCACCATCAATAAAGAACAAATTCACAGATTTTTTAATGTCATACCCTATCTCCTTGATGTCTCCCAATAAATCCCAATAAGAAATCTTGTCAAGTTCAACTACATAGTCAACCATAGACCCATTAATATAACCAATCTCTCCTTCTTTTACTAGTGTTCCTCCATGATGATACCTAACAATATGGACAACCCTACTAGCCATGCTATCCTCCCTAGCAAAGAAAAACAAAATAAATACCCAATGTAAGAGGAATTCAATATAATTACAAATGGTATGTAATAAATTCATTTTAACAAATGTAGTTTAACAAATGCAATGCATTCAAGCAGCAACACAACAACCACATTGCAATCAAGGAACATAAGCAACAACACAACACCCCAACTCCCTATCTATTCCAAAATAATCTCCCATTACCATATAACATAACATAAAACAAAAACAAAAAAAAATCATATAACAGAATAGAAACATAAAAAAAAAAAATGCATAGCACTTCATCAATCTATTGAGAACAAAAATTAGGAACATAAGAAATAATTGATCCCATAATTAATAATTGATGCCATATAACAGAACAAAACAAAAGTTGATCCATACAATTCATCAAATTTTCATTGAAAGAAGAATAATTCTTTCCATTTTTTATTAAAGTAAACAAGAATATCCCTACACTTCATCAATCTATCGAGAACAAAAATTATGCATAGCACTCATAAATATATAAACAAAACACTGCTTTTATTTCATTCTAAGTTATATATAAGAACAAAGCTGCAATATGCTTGAAAAACATACCTTTAGTGAAGCCACAAGATAATCCAACAGCTAATACTTTTAGTGAAGGCACAAGATAATCCAACACCTGTAAACGCAGACAAAGTTGAATATAATGAGATATTATTATATGAGCATAAGAAGTATGACTGTTAAATTATCATAACATCAAAAACTCTCATCAACTTCAGCTCAATTCTCAATCTTGACAAAGTTCTAAAAAGTGGCTCACTATTTAATACTATCACTAGTGGTAGTAATCTAACAACTTTCTTAAATATAGATTAATAATGAGCAAGATTTAGTTAATTAACAACTTGGGTAACTTGTAATCTAACAACAGTTGCATCATCACTATCTTCATTAAATTATTCACTTATGAACAGTGGCTTAGATTTTAATACCATCACTACTGGTAGTATTCTAACACCATTCTTCAATATATTAATCTATCATCAAGAAGGGTTGATTTTAACAAATTGATGCACGGTGGGCCCGAGCCCTAATTTCTACAAATACCTAACAACATTGATTTTAAGTGGAGCATATCAGGGCAAGGCAAAGAATCAAATTAAGAGGCTAGAGATTTTAATTATGAAGTTATTTTGTAAATAGGCAAGGTTGGACAAATTAAGAGGAACAACTCTAAATTTAACAAAATAAATACCCAATGTAAGAGGAACAGGTCAGGGCAAGGCTTTCACATGGGCATGAGAGACAGGTCAGGGCAAGGCTTTCACATGGGCATGAGAGATAAAGCCCTAATTTCTTCTCAAATCTGAAAACTTAGATCATCATGTACCTTATGAATGCAATAGCTGTTGAGTTGATCTTCGAGAAAGTGAGAGTGGGGACCGACGGCTTGAATTTTTTCAAGCATGATGGCGGGGACCAGCGAGAGTGGGGGCTTCGTCGGCTTCGAGGGAGGATGTCGGGAGCTGGGTGTCGAATGTCGGGAGTTGTGTGTCAGATTTAGGGTAATGTGAGGGTAAAGTAAAAATTTCATGGATTCGGATCCATGGTTACTTCGATCCGAATCCATGTAATATTTTATTATTTTTTTTCCTTTTTTTAGAAATTTTTATTAATTATTTTAATCAAAATAAAGCCACATCAGCGTAGTCCGACGGCAAATATGACGGATGTCACCAGGTGGACTAAGATTGCCCAAATTTATAAACTAGAGGGACCAAAAAGGCTCAAATTATATTAGAGGGACTAAAAGGGCAGATTCAATATAATAGAGGGACCATTTTGATATTTAAACCTTTAAAATAATAGCATCTAAGGGTAATTTTGTCATTTGGCCCTACAATACATGAATAACTAGGTAACTACTCTAAATTGTGTTTTAAAAAAATATGGTTGCTTGGTTATTGAATTTTAATAAAAAATAATTTATAATCAATTAGTTTATTAATAAGAACTTTGATCATAATGGTTCTCTTGCAAGAGATTGCAGGGAAAACGGGGAAGCACCCAACTATTTTCTGCATAGGATTGTAAGCATTAGACATCTTCTACGTACCTAGCGGTCAGTTGAAGTCATCCCCAAAGAGGAGGTGGAGAGGGCCAAGGACAAGAAGAACAAGAGCCCTCAACTAACCACTGCGAAGAATATGTATAATGTTTACGGGAAGTTCCGCCAGGGTGGTTGTGTGGTTTTAGGGTATCACTTTCTCTCAAAAGAACACACATACACAATCAAAACAATCCAAACATGAGGAGAGGAGACACAGAAGTTGGTAACTCAGTTTGACTTCCAAGCTTATGTCTGGGGGGCCATGCCCGGAGAATACAATTCACTAAAAGAGTAGTAAGTACATGAGTACAAGAGTATTGCTCACACTCTCTCAACCAATACAAGCACCTACTCAAGATTGACTGATGACCACTATCACCCTCTACCCAAGGGGACTCTCAAGTGGCTCATCCTAAATCCTCAGAATTGGGCCTTGTATAGACGTCTCCTTGTCGCTGAAATCGAACCTGTCTCTTTTAGAATATCCAAAATCTCCGCAACAACTAATTTGGACACCTTCCAAATTTAGTTGTTGCAATTCCTGTTGCAGCAGAACTTGCAATGTGGCTCGACTGCTGAACTGACTAAGGTTGCAGCTTTCGTTGCAATGCAACCTCAAGACGCCTCCAACCCTCCCAGTTGTGCTTGAGTTGAATACTGTCGGGTCCTCCTGATCACGAGTACGACAACTAACTGGACCCCTCTTCAACATGTTCACAATCCTCTCAAGGTTGCACCTTCCAAGGCGTGCCAAAACTCTATCCAAACTTGATCTCCATGCATCCAAGTTTGGTCTTCAAAATCTCCATCAAATCATACCATATTTAGCCTCCAATCACATCTTCAATCAAGGCTTCAATCAAATCTCCAACCCGGTTGGATTCTTGTTTCCATACAAGTTGTAGCTACTTTCCAAACTTTGACTTGCACAAATCTTGCTCTCCATATGTAGCATGCACCTATGTGAAATCTTCAATCAAATATTCAGCTCTTCCCATTTCCAAGTTGAGCATGTTGCCATATGTGTTGCAGCCAATTTCCAATATTGAGCTTGCTCTTGCCAAGCATGTCTCCAGCAACCAATCTTAGCTTCAATTATATCCCCCGTTCCTAGCTCTTTGCCAAGCATGTCTCCAAAAAATCCTCTCCATAGATATGTCCAATAGCCTTTGTTGGCGTCTTCCAAAGATAGCTTTTCACTAAGGATACTTTCATGAAATCTTCAAAGCCTTCCCATGTAAAGTACTCCATGCTTTTACTTGTCAACCATGTATTGTCGTCGTGCCTTGGTCAATCCACCATGTCACCATGGTGTCAAATGATGCCAATAAAAGTGCTTTTGCACTAACACTTACAAGTAAGTAAATGCAGACAATAGTTGGGTGTCTCCATGCTCTCCCTACGATCTCTTGCGAGAGAACCATTATGATCAAACATTTATAATGCAGACAATGGTCCATAAATCTTTGCTTGCAAAATACATTTACTCAACTGAAACAATTTTGATGACTATTATCATTGAATAGCCTCTGAGTGAAGTGGGAAAAGAAGAGACTCATGATGAGTTGGTTATGAATGATGAATCTAAGAAGGCAGTCACATTCACTAGTCTTATGAATTGTTTTGTGAAGATTGTAAAGCATTTGATTGTATTCCAAAGTCAAACCAATATTTAGTCATATGAAAATTGAAAACATTTATAATGCCCCATAGATGTTGGATGAAATGTGATACGACCCTGAGTGCTAGTCGTATCGGATAAACACCGCTTTGAGTGAGTGTGAACTCCAGCGAGGTTAGAGAGGAAGAAGGAGATAAAACTCAGCCTCTCCTATGGCCTCATTGAGAGAGAAAGAGAGAGCTACCGAGGCCTCTCGAACTCAACCTCTCCGACTCTCCCATCCTCTCTCGAACTCAACACTCTGCTCTTCAACTCTTCCAGTGGCCCAGTGGAATTGAAAAGTAGAAATTTAGTTTTTAACTTTTTATCAATATTTATGATCTTAATTCAAATTTCTCAATTTTAATACATTGAAAAATGTTAAAAAAAAAGAAAAGAAAAATCAGTGTGTGAAATCGGCAGCAAGGACCTCATCGAGACAACACCAGGATTCATCCATAATTGAGAGCACCATCTCCATCCATATCCCCCTCTCTCATCATCGCCATCAGCTCCTCGTCCCTCAGACCCCCGGCCCCAATACCAGCAGCCCCTCACTAGCTCCTCTTCAGGCTCTCGTACGTGATCACTTCCCTCTTCGGATCCATCAGCAGCTAGAACCCATTGCACAACTTCTTTGCCATCTCCGGCAGGCAATCCTCGAATCTCTCGCTCACTCTCTTCGCTACTAGTAGACGATGATGATGATGGTTGGAGATTGAGGAGGATGTGGAGTGATCTGGGGGATTAAAATTGAGAAGTAGAAGAGGAGGGATTCGAGGAAGGAGGGCATGAATGCCAGCCGAGATGTGCGTGAGATTTGGGGTAGGAGAACGCGGAGGGAGGTTGCTCAATATTACACCGGATTTTGATCCAACGGCTAATCTAGGGACTTCATTAGATGACGAATCCTCTCTCTCTCTCTCTCTCTCTATATATATATATATATATATATATATTCCACATAGGCTTTGCATCTTAATATCACAATTTATTCATAGCATGATACATAAATAAGTCTTGGTGGAAAGACAAGATAAAATTACAACAATTGGAGTTTGAATGTTGAATCAAATCAATCTTCCAAGTTTTGTTCTTCATCTTGGCCACTCCAAAATTGGAGCCTTTTTTCAGCTTGTGCAGTCTGAAAAAATGAAGTACCATAAATTACTGATTTAATTTAACAAAAAGTTAGAACTTCATATTATATATAATTTTACATGTTTACCAATACGTACAATGTAATAATTAATCCCTTGTATGCCCTTATAACATGGAGAATATCACTCCTAAAAACACAAAATGAATTAACAATTTTTGGGGGGGCAAGTTTGGCCTTTCTTCTAGCAAATATTCATAAAAAATGAGGTAATGGTAAAAATGGCTTTTATATTAAAAAAGAAAGAAAATTACTTGTGTGCCCTTCAAAACTATCCTATTTTTATATTTGCTTCTAGCCAAATAATTCATTTATTTATTTCCATGAGAAAGTGAAATCAAAGAAAAAATAAAGATATATCCTTACCTGACTCTTCCAGTTGATTTTTCCAACCAAGGTTAAGAGAATCAGTGTCTGAGTTATGGATCCGCACAACATTCCAACCCATATTCCCTAACATAAGAACAAACAGTTTTTCACATTTTACAGTGAAAAAGAGTTTAGAGTTATCCTAACTGTTGGAAATTAAACTTAATTGATGAAGGGATGTTTGAAAAGGTACATGTATTGAATAAGCACTTGGTTAATACATCTCTAGAGATGTATGTATATATCTTCAAAGGATATTTAAGAAAATGTGCTTGAGGTTTCATGAAGAGGTGTTTGAGAAAAACTAAGAGCATTGTAATTTATTACACATGTATTTGGATTACTTGTAAAGTCTTATATATACCATTATACTCAAAGTTATTTCATCATTGGAAGTAGTTATCTATTCATCATATCTTACTTCCTCTCCACGGTAAGTGTGATCCTATTACTATTTCTAACAATAACGGATTGGAGAGTCAGGTCAGGTTTACACCAAACCACCCGTTTATTTATATTTGATCCAAACCCAACAAGAGAAATGCCAATAAGATAGAAGCAATACCTGTACTCCCCAGTGAAACAGGAATCCAAAAGTAACGGCAAGAGGAATGCCAATAAAATATAAGCATCCTAAGTTGATATAAGCAACAAGAACTTGCCATCCACCTCCAATGGTGGCTCCTGATCAAAATTCAAGTAATTGATATCGATAACATATAAAAAAAATGACTAAAATGAGTTTGCATGTATACTTGTACGGATATATATTTATACATATTTAGCTAAAATAGTAAAAGATCATTATGAGTTTGCTAACATAACCCTAAAAGTAATAGGAGATATGGTTAAGCGGACAAAATAATAGTAGGCAATGAAAGGTGCATATGAAAGAAAGGAAAAAGGATTTGTGGGTTTTATACTAGAATATATATATGCTTTAGGGGTATAGAAACAATTCTAAGAGTAAAACAAATTATGATAATTAATGTAAGTAATTACCTAACAATGTACATTGAAAACCGGTAGTCACCAAAAGAATGGCAAGAAGGTAAACAGCAGTAGAAGCTGAATCTTGTACTTCCTTGCTGCTTGTGAACAACAGTGCAAACTTGTCCCAAGTTGCTAGGATTAGTATGGATGAGAGAAGGCCAATGCATAGAGTTGTACATCCGGACACGATGATGGCATACTTCACCGCCCTGGGCCGGTCCGATCCAAGCTCATTCGACACTCTTACACTAATGCAAAATGAAGAACACTCAAACCAACATATATTTAAGGGTCAATTTTTTTTTAAAAAAAAATCCATATGGTTTCACAAATTCGCAAAATAGGGAAAGTGCTTTATTTTATTTTTTTATAAAAACTTATGGTTTCTCTAGTTAACAAAAAAGAGAAAACTGTTAACTCCTATTAACGGCGTTAATCCTTGCTTAGTTGGCAGTGGCATTTTTGTCAATTTTTTTGTTGTGATCTCTCAAATAGATGGAGATTTGAAAGAAATCCAATTTAAGGCAATTTTCATGCAATTTTCATATAAAATTTGATGAAAATGCCCCCGCCAACTAAGCGAAAGTTAACGACGTTAGCGAGAGTTAACGGTTTTTCCCTTTTTTGTTAACTGGAGAAAGCATAAGTTTTTATAAGAAAAAAAATAAAACACTTTCCCTATTTTGCAAATTTGTGAAACCATATGGATTTTTTTTTAAATTTACCCTATACTTAATTAACCGATATGAGACAATTAAAACCACTCTCATAGCTAGTGTCTTGGTCTACCTTGTTGCTGCCATAAATCCATAAAGCAACATGAACTCCCAATTACATACACTCAACCTGAAAAAATAAGAAGCTTTTCTTTGTCAGGTCAATATCACAAAGAACTTAATTTCAATATTAACCAATTTTCACAAAGAAAATTGACTAGTCCGTTTATTCCCCAATGACGTGTTTCTATCGGCTTATTCATATATATAAAAAAAAAATCAATTTTTTTTTATTTTATAAATCATACCATATGGAGAGTGATCCAAGTGCAATCTTTGCGTTGTTTAGGAGGCCAGTGATAAGCACAATGAGAGCACCATATAAATCACTGAATAGAGCCATTAGAGCATTTGAAAATGAGAGCTTGACGAAAGGCCACAAGTCCTTGAATGCAAGCCATGACAAGCCATTCCATGCACCCTTGCACCAAACTTTAATGTAGATCACTTGAAACAAAGCAATTGCCCATGAAGACACATCAAAGGCTGCGGCTGCTCCAGTTAAGCCCCATCCCAAGACAGGGATGAAGAGCCAAAGCAAAATAACATGGAGAACAAAACCAATGCAACCAATGCAAGCAAGAGGCATGACCTTGCTCTGAGTTAGGAGGAACTTTTGGCAAGGGTAGGAGATGGCCAAGGCGAAGATGTGGGGGAGGATAAGGAGTTCAAACCAGCCGGCAAGGGCCGCAATATCGGGTTGCTGGCCGAGGAGTGAGAAGATGGTGGTTGCAAATATGTAGACCGGTGACACGATGATGGAGGAGATAACAAGGATGATCCATGTGCGCTGAATATAGATACCGAGCATGCCAATTTGCCCGGCCCCGAATGCTTGCCCACATAGTGTCTCCAGAGCACTCCCCAAGCCGAGCTGCGTTCAACAGTTCTTTGTATTAATTAGAAAATACTAGCAAATGGTCTTTGCGCTACTTAGGATTTTCTAAAAAACAATAGTTATATTGCTAACGACTTTCATAAAAATAATAGTTATATAGAATAATCATAACTTGCGTTTGTTAGCCACCACGAAAACATAACAATTGGTTTAAAAAGTGTCGTTCCAAGTAATTGTTATGATTTTTAAAATAAAAAATTCAAAATTCTAAAAAACCTAAAATATGAATATATATTTTTAGTTTTTTTTTAATTCAAAATTATCTATAACCGATTTACTTAATATGATGTTTGATAGCATGACTCAATCCCACAAAAGATTTCTTTTTTTATTATTTTTACTTATGTTTTATTCTATTTTTTAATTTTATTCCAATAATTAACATCATTTTTATACAAGTCAAACGGCTCGGCTCGGCTTGACACAACACGGACTCGGTGCCATACACTATGCATGTTCATGCCGGTATGACTCATTTGCCAATCTTGCCTAGCCAGACGGCCCACTAACTTTTGGGGGCTAGCCTGGCATGAGGCACGACACAGCCTGACGAATTAGCCCATCGACTACCCACCAAATTAAAAAAAAATTAAAATATATATTAAAAAATTTAAAAATTCATATAAAATTTCAAAAAAAAAAAAACCAAATACCTGCAAAACTTTTAGAAAATATATACCTAAAGAAAAATATATATTTCTAAACCGACCAAGCATGGGCCCACGCTTAGGCCATTCCTAAACACGACCAAACACCTTAATGTCGGAAAGTGCTTAGACACGGCCCGGTTGACAACTCTAATTATATTACCAAAAGAAAACTAGCTTTCCAAATTTACAAATATATATTTCAGTTAAAAATTTTATTTATTTGCTTTTTCCCCAACCAAATCATTTTCCCAAATTACTCCCATTATTCTCAGATATATATATTGAAAATCAAAACTCTTGGTTTCGATCCAGATCATCATTAGGGCTAACCAGGAGGCCGACGGTGAAGATGCTATCGAGAGTGAGGGCGGTGGAGACGGCGGAGAGATGGAGAGCGCTGAGATGGCCGGCGAGGATCTGGATGGAGGAGTAGATGCCGAAGGTGAAGAGCGACATCACGGCGATCGGCCCAGCCACCTTCCACTGCCTCTTCGATTCCTCCATCCCAACCCTAATCGCATCCCTTATGCTCCTCACCTCCTCCTCATCCTCTCCTCCCCTCCTCCCCTTCTCCATCAGTCCCCTCTCCTCCTCCATTGCTCTCTCTCTCTCTCTCTCTCTCTCTCTCTCACTGTCTTATAGTACATTGCTTATTTATACATGGCTTATTTATAGTCATGTTCCGAGGAATGGGAAGACGGGTTTGTTAGAATAATAATGGCAGACAAGAGATAAAAGGTGATGAAACCTTTGACAATTGACAATGACCCTCATATGAAAGAGGATTGAAAAAAAATTAAAGAAAGCAACACAAGTACTTCTTAAGATTATGTCATTAGGAATGGGTACGCACTGGATGGGGACGGGAAGTAGGGCTGGCAACGAGCCGAACTTGCCCAGCTCGAGTTCGGCTCGAATGCTTGTAATTCAGCTCGAGTTCGAAATAGCTCGAAATGTTTAAATTCGAGTTCAGCTCAATAATATTATCGAAGTTCGAATTCGAGTTCGAAATTAGACAATAATTTAAAATTTTAAATTATAATAAAATTTTTGGGTTGGCTCGAACCGGCCGAAGCCGTCCAAAGCCGGTGAACCAGTCACCAGGCAAGTGTGTAAACCTCTTGGAGGGCTCAACATGAAATTATATAGGATGTTGATAGCCTCCTCTTTCATTCCTCTCCGATGTGGGACTAAGTTGCTTCTATATATATTGTGTTTTGCACACACACACTGACCGGCACACACTGTGACACTGAGTCACTGACACATATATAATCTTATATATTTTTTTTTATTCTAATTTGATTTGATATAATATAAATTTTAATAATATAATATAATATATACTGTTAAATTTATATATTATAATTTTAAATTTATGTTACATCAAACGAGACTATAATATATATATATATATATATATATATATATATATATATATTAAATTTAATATATATTATTTATTTATTTATTTATTCGAACTTCGAACCGAACTCAAACGAGCTGACTCTGGTTTGAGTTCGACTCACTTATTTTTCGAGCTGAAATTTGAGTTCAAGTTTAGTTTATTATTAAAATAATCGAACCGAACTCGAGCCAATATCAAACCGAACTCGAGTTGCTCGCGAACAGTTTGATTGTTAGCCAGCCCTAACGGGAAGTCCCTTCTCACTCACTGCTTAGTGTGGGAATTCCCCATCCCCACCTGTAACCGGCCTCGCAAAATATGTCGGATTAACCAATTTGATGGGCCGGGTCGGAAAATTGTAACCAACACGCTACTTACGGATTGAGAAAATCATAACCTGTGACCCGATGGATTGACCTAAGTCGACTTGTCTGATCACTTTGGTGGTTGATCTGGTGAGTTATGACCTGGCCTGTCAGATCCATTAAGTGTCCCTGGCCGGTTATGGGTCACCCGAAGGTGACCCGTGACCCGTCAGGTTCGGCGGGCTACTATTATAGCCCATGCCGGTTCCGAGTCAGCAGGTCCAGCCCGTCGAGCTCGATTAATCGGCCGGTGCCCACCTCTAATTTGGGCAATCGAGAAAGGGAGAGCCCCCACTCCCTTCTCTGTAGGGATCCCCAACCCCAACCTATGTTTTTTTTCAAGAAATCCAATTATTTAATACATTTATTTATAAAATTATTCTTTATTAATAACATCAATTAAAATGTGAAATAAATTTAGGTTTTATCTTTTTTTTCATTTAACCCCATGCATTGTTTAAATTTATATATACATTTATTAAAATGGATATTTTAAAAAATATTTTCATATATATATATATATATATCGGGGCGGGGAATTTCAGGGCAAGGAGTGCTCTCTCCATCCCCGCCCAGCTATAGTGATCGGGGATACTTTACCCACATCTTCTCCCACCACACGGGGGAGAAAATCAGGGATTCCTTGCGAGCGGATCCCCACAGGGAGTGGAAATTCCCCGCCCTATGCTCATCCCTATATATCATACATAATTGTGACATGAAAATGGTTTTCTAAACTGATTGAAAAAATCTGTAACATATTATCTAAATTTTAAATAAAACATGATTTATTTAATTTTTAAAAAATATTTTAAAAAAATTAGAGGGTTAAATGTAAAATGTGCTTATAAGGGTCCCACGAATCGTGATAGGATGACCACTAATTTCACACTCACACGTCATATTTGTGGGTTCCACCAAATAACCAATAATTTCACTCATGTGGTTCACATTCCCACGAGCTTGAATAAATCCATGATAGATGAAAGATAGAAAGATAGAAAGATAGAAAGATAGAAAGATAGATATGTTAATATGACCTTGCGAAAACCATAATGGTAACATGTCCTTGAGAAAATGAGTGATGATCCCATAGGATCAGTCCCATGGTGGAATCGAGATGTAACAACATCATAGTGGTAGTATTGCCTCAGGATATGTTTTTTGTTTTAAGTTCGAGGCAAGTCCACTACTGTGATGTTGACATGTCTCGGTTCCACCATGGGACCGGTCTCATGATGGAACCACTCGAAGAAAATCATAATTATAGATATGTTATGTGAAAAAAATAATATCAAAGGATATGTGGCATTATCACAAGCGCTTGGATGAGGGATCAATCGTAATTATAACCACTTAATTATTCGATAGTAGAGTGAAAGCTAGCAACTAACTGTCTCCAGGCTCGCATCCAAGTGTCTCCAAGCTGGCACCCTGCTATCCTTAAGGTGACCAATGGTCTTAAGGCTATATAAGGAGGACCTCGGCTCACAATGAAGTTAAGTCGGTAAATCAGCAAACTAGAGAACTTCACTGACTGCGCCTCACCTCTCACTTGGAATCCTCTTTACTCTCTCTCACTCTCCTCTTTACTCTCCCCTCCATTGGAGTCTCTAACTTGAGCATCGTAGGCTACCCCGGGGAACAAGCACCTAACCCTCCTCTCTTTACGGATCCTTCTCTTGGTGAGGTGTAATCCTTGAAGATTCGAATTTTGGAGGAGAGTTGATCCTGTGAGCACAAAGGAGTTTGTCCATGAAGTTGTCTACCACATCCGATCTCTTCCTCAAGATAGTACTTCATGATGTTCTTCCAAGATGTCGGGTTCTTCATTAGCACAGGCCACACCAAGATCTTTTGGTCTTGGACCTGCATCAAGATTTACTCCTCGATGGAGTTAAGAGGAGCATAACCTCGGTATTGTGCCTGCTCTTCGGCCCTGCGGGTCTCCTAAGGTTGGAGCCTTTGCTGTTTGGGTCAAGGTGGAGGTCCTCGACCCAAGTTTGCTTCTCTTCTGGGCCCTTCACGCCTGGGCTCCTCCCTCTAGGTCTTTTTAGGAGCTTCCTACCCCCGAGACGCTTCCTTCCATCCGACTTGGATCTCCTCGGTGTTGATATATTTCTCCACCCGGGCCAGGAGGTCAGAGATATTCTCTGGCTGCTTCTTACTGAGGGAGAATCGAAAAGTTGGGTCGAGGAGTCCCTCCATAACAATCGCGACGACAAATGTTTGGTTAAGGTTGACAATATCTAGCGCCTCCATATTAAAGCGGCGAATATAGGCACATAGACTCTCTCCTTCTTATTGTTTGACCCTCATCAAAGTGGTTGAGCTCTTCTTCAGCCTTTTGTTGTTGACAAAGTGGCTAGCAAAGAGGTCGGTCAACCCCTTGAAGGAGGAGATGGAGTCGGAAGGGAGGCTGATGAACTAGGTATGGGTAGCTCCACATAATGTCATAGGGAAAGCTCGACACATAAGAGTGTCTGTGGTCTCGTGGATCAACATCATAGCGCTGAAGATTCCCAAATGATCGTCCGGGTCCGAGGTGCCATCATATGCTGGCAATGAAGACATCCAGAAACCGGCAGATATATATAGGCGCTTCTAGGATCTCCTGAGCAAAAGAAGATATTATTTGTGACTCATACCTCAGGTACTTGCTCCTTCCCCAAGAAGGGGTATGGAGTCGGGCCCTTAGAAGAGTTCTAGGTCACTACTGGACCTGGGGCAGCTCCAAGCTACCCGACGAGGCGACCGTCCTTCTCTTCCTTTCGTTGGGTCTTCCTTCCAACCCAGGTGCATGAGCAACAGACCTTGGTCGGCTCTTTGAGGGCACTAAGGATGCACTCGACGACAGCGGAGGTTATGAGACTTGGCATTGCACCACACTCGTCGATCTTCTGCTCGAGGGCTTGATAGCGCTCCCCCTAAGCGTCTTCATCATGGGACTTGTTAGGAGGAGTTTCCATAACCTCTTGATCTCTGTTAAACCTGGTTCGTCTCCTACCCTCGGTTTTGCTTAGTTCTCCTTATGCTTGCACAGCTTCTTGTTCGGGTCCCCACGGACGGCGTCAAACTGTTGGTACAAAAACCTCTCTCCTAGAGATCAACACCGATTCTTGATCAATGGTTAAGATTTATAATGTTGAGTGACATCAGCAACAACCGGAGAAGATGACTGGGAGCTCCTCTAGTTTGTCGGCAATCCTACATAGAAAGTAGAGTTGAGAGGGAGCGACCCTTGTTCCCTGAGGTAGCTCCAACACCCAAGTTAGTGAGAGTTCATAGATGGAGGAGAAGAGGTTTTTGAGTCAAAGATCATATGCCCTTCTTTCTTTCCTTCCTCTTATCTTCCCTTCTTCGGGTTGGCAGTTGTCCCCTCAATATTAGAGATCTTTCATGTTGTATTTTATCTTTGACATCTTATCTCTCCCAACCATAACTTTATATGTCATCTTATCCCTTTCCTTGATTTCGGTGACCTTCCTTTTGCCAAGGGGGTTGTCCGGACTGGGAACTTGTGTCATTTGTTTGGACATTCAGGATTAGGCCATGTGTCTATCTAGATTTATCCATATCATATATGCATTCATAATCTTGATAATTTTCAAAGAAATAACATATATCTATATCTAAATGAGTTAAATAGATTATAAACAAGTCATAAGATTAAACCCGAATTTGATTATGATTTAAATATATATATATAAATCATAAAGAAATCAAAATTATTAGATAAAAAATAATGATACTCTGAACCCAAAATCGAAACCTGTTTAACTTTGTACGTACTCATATATCCTTCCAAGTGTTGTGTCCCTTTTTAAATTTTAAGATGGAACATAGACTTCACCCATGAAAGGGACTTATGTTCTTGGTTGATATTTGCACCTACTTTTATTGGTTGATATATCTCAAAACTATCTTAATTGTGTATATACCCATAGAAAAAATTACATGTGTATCTCTCAAAACTATCCTCAACAACAACAAGAACAACAACTAAGCTTTAATCCCATACTAGATGAGGTCGGATATATAAATTCTGTCTTTTGTCAAAGGCAATATCTTAATTGTGTATATACCCTTGGACACTATCTCTCTCCACATAATCCTAGACTGCTCTTAAACGTTATTCTCTTATTTTATCCTCAATTGGTGCAACATGCATTTGTCGTCGGAGGTGTTCATACCCCCAAATTTCTATTTAATAGTGTATATACCCCTTTATTGAGGTGTGTCAACTAAACTTTTCAGGTGTATACATAAAAAGGTAGAATGGTTTTTTTCCCAAGACTACAGTTTGTTAGCATGTGAACATATTCTATTCGTAAATCCAAAGGTTTTTAACTATGGTTAAATTTAAACCATGGACTACGTAAATATCTTTTATACAGTTATGATACTATCAGGCCGGTCGCACTTGCGGTCGCCTGTATATATATATATATATATATATATATATATATATATATATATATATATATATGAGGATTCGTCATCTAGGGACGTCCCTAGATTTGAAATCTAGGGACGTCCCTAGATCAGCCGTTGGATTAAAATCCAACGGGTGCTGTCGAATCCCCCATGAGAGAGTATTTTATCAGCGAAAGAGAGAACGAGCGAGACTGATGAAGAGCACGCGTCGCGTCCCTCCGTCTCTCCCCTCCCTCTCTCGAACTCCACCGTCCGCCTCCGCCCCCGACCTCCTCCTCCTCGCCTCCTCCCATCCACCATCCTCAACCCCCGTCGTCCCCGCCCTTCTAAGCTTTTACGAGCCCTAATCGCAGGTTCTAAATCCTTTACCTCATCTTCCTCTTCCGAGCTTTAAGAAGGTTTCAGCATTGGAAACCTGTGGATTTAACAAGTCTCTAATGAATCGAGGAGTCAAAGAAGGTGACACAGTCATTGTGGGCGATGTATAATTTGTTTTATGAGATGTGAGATTATTGTCTAATTATTTCGTGTTTTTTCAATCTAAATTTCATTGATATTGTTTTTTTGTTTTTTTGTTGTTACTTTAGTTAATGTATTTCTTGGTGATGGATGAGTTTTCCAACAAGTATTTAGTTTAGTGAACTAATCTGATGTTTTTAGGATTAATACATAATCATCACATTTTAGACAGAAAAGATAAATGATTTTCCCATTTTGCTTCGTTAGCAACATCACTCTTACTTGGTGCTTATTTATCTGTTGAATTGTAATTACTTTCCTTTAATTTATATAATTTTTTCTCCATGTTTGTTTCAGTGCAAATTATAAATAAGGTTTGATTTTTACCCATTTTGATAGGAATTTAGTCTTAAAGTAATGTGAAGAACAGTGAAATCTTTTGTGCTTCTTGGAGACTCAACACAAAGTTTTGAATTTCCTGGATCTGTCTTTCTATGGCCAAAGCCGTGGAACTCAACAAGGAGCACATGTCTAAGTTACTTGATTATGATGATGTTGATGCTGTGTATTCTGACCAGAAGTGAAGACTGAGAGATGGTTCAACCATTAGGTAATGAGAGGATGAAATAAGACTTCAACATTTTCATTCTTCAAATCTCTCTTTTACGGGGTATGAACAACTCCTTTTGCCATGATGCCTTCCCTCATTGATACTTTGGAGAAAAAAAAAGTTGGTTTGGTTAATTTCACACTGATTAAATTTGAATGTTCTTCACCTCTTTTAACTGACTGTAATCATCTTATTTGCCAGATACATAGAAAACAATTGGGTGGATAATGCTGCAGCGAAGTCATGATCATCAGATTTGTTTTCTCCTCTGATAAAGTGTTTTTTTGGAAATCCTTGGCTACAATAAGCTTATAGGTGTATTATTTTGTCCTCTTTATTGTGGTTGATATTACTTTCTGATTTGATAAATGTAACATTTTGTACAAGCTAGTATTTGAATTCAGGATTTATATATCTCATCTTCAGTAGAGCTAGAAGGTTTATAGTTCTTCCTTTTTACTCTTAATAAAGATCAATAAACTCAAAAAGAGTTGTTTTGTTTTGTTGTGTTATGTTTGTGAAAGAAGCTTGGGAAAGAATGAGTAGTTTTGAATTATCATGATCTAAGTTGTGTATTTTAAAGAACTTTCACAAGAAAAGTTGGCTACAACACCCCCTCTCAAAAAATAATTGAGAGGAGCATGGCAAAGTTGTGCATTTTAAATAGGGACTTCATGTTCAACCTGGAAAGTTTACAGTTTATCTGTTCTTCTCATAACAGAGATCAAATAAAAATAAAAAATAAAAAAAAAACTGTTTTGTTTAGTATGTCAAAGAAACATGGGAAAGATTTTAGTACTATTGGATTATCTTGATGAAGATCATAAAAAATTACACTGAAAAATATATGGAAAGAGAAATTATATTAGCAAACTGTCTCTAAAACTAAAAATAAAATTTGGATATAGCTTTACAATGATGCCCTGTAAAACCTCGTTTCACAATCTATTTAACTAACTATAATATTTCCTTTGGCTCCATTTATTCACCGAATGAACTTTGCACTTCTTTAAACAGGATCATTGACCGAGACCATAGTGTTTTAGCAAGTTGGATATTGTAAGGGAGCTTTGAAGATCAGATGGTCCTACTTCCAAAGAAGTATTCTCTTGATGCATCCTGAGATACAGACGATTTGCCAAGTTATAAGAGCTTAGAATCTCTTCATAATATTAAACAAATAACATGAAACTTGTGGGATAAAAGATTGATATGACTAGCTCACAGGTGGTGCCAAAGCAGCATCAATGATAGAACCCACACATCTCGTGTGATTGCAGAAGTCGCATGATTCTCAGAGCTTTAAAAGCCAACTGAGAAAGGAATCGAGGGATCTCCTGCATAATGTTGGTTCTACTGCACCAGATCTGCACCTCTAAACACGCATTAACTTGATACAATTAGTCCTTGCTACCCTTGGGTTATGTTAATGCCACTAAGTGGTTTGATATAAGAGTATAAGACTGACCAAGGGCCTCTTGGCCTTTTGGTATGGTATTGGGTCCTTTACATAGGGTGTTGTTGGTTGGGAGAGATCCCTGGTTCAACACCCCATGACCGCAAGGTGAGGGCACGTGTGTTCTTCACGTTGTCCGCCCCTGATGGGTTGATGCCTGTCGCCTTTGCCAAAAAAAAAAGAGAGTACAAGACTAGAAAAGTTTTCTTTATCTTGCCTTTAGAAATTTTGATTGGATCAAAAAATAGTTGTAAGCTAAAGATCAAATTTATGCTATATTAAGTTATGAACTTCTTACATACTGAAGCATGAGGTACAAAGGCACAGAAACTAAGAGCTGCCAACCTGATGTGTATTGTCAATTGGTCTACGTACTAAATAAGATACTAGATTGTTTTTTGTTCATGATGCAAGCAACTATTGTTGGCCTTGAACTAAAAGATGGCGGGCAATAAACAAACTCAAGCATTACAATTTATGCCACCAAAGTCTGAGGATACATACATGACAAAGATATCAAGAGATGGGTCCACATCATGAAGCTGCCGATGAAGCTTATAGGAGAATGGCAATAAGCAGAGTGTCACATAAATAGCCAATGGTCAGAATCAAGGATATGATAAATGAGAAATTTTCTCTAAACTATTCTTCCTCAAGGGAGGTCTTTCATTTTGAAAGCTCATAAGTATAAGAAGAAGGATAATTCCCTGAGGTTTTC
Source organism: Dioscorea zingiberensis (assembly GCA_026586065.1). NCBI lineage: Eukaryota > Viridiplantae > Streptophyta > Magnoliopsida > Dioscoreales > Dioscoreaceae > Dioscorea > Dioscorea zingiberensis. Next base: position 49,984,441 of record CM048823.1, read on the forward strand.
AAGCAACCAAAAATCTTCCTACATAAAGTCTTCTCATTCATGGCTATATCAGATACGAAAGCAAACAATATCTTTTAGTGATAAGTACAACAAACTAAATATACAGCTATATCTTTAACTGCTAAGTTTGTAATTCTATCATATGATGCAAAACAAAGGAAAGATCCCAGTTTACAAATAGAACAACAATAGTTGTGAGATAGAAAGCAACAAAAAGGAAAAAAAAAAGAGAAAAAAAAAACAGAATCTCTATAACAATTATAGCAATTAAAATATTGCAAAAAGTTGAGAAATTTGAATGCAACAAACAAAAGGTTCTTTATACATAGCAGCTACGTCCATACAATCGGTACTTATTTTTCTCTTGAATTTGGTTTAGAATACAGAATCCAGGAAATTCAAAACTTGGTGTTGAGTCTCCAAGAAGCACAAAAGATTTCACTGTTCTTCACATTACTTTAAGACCAAATTCCTATCAAAATGGGTAAAAATCAAACCTTTTTATTTATAATTTGCACTGAAACAAACATGGAGAAAAAATTATATAAATTAAAAGAAAGTAATTACAATTCAACAAATAAATAAGCACCGAGCGAGAGTGATGGTGCTGAAGAAGCAAAATGGGAAAATCATTCATCTTTTCTGTCTAAAATGTGAGGATTATGTATTAATCCTAAAAACATCAAATTAGTTCACTAAACTAAAAGCTTCTTATCCAAAAGATTTAAAACTCCTTTTTCTTTGACTAAATACTTGTTGGAAAACTCATATCCATCACCATGAAATACATTAACTAAAGTAACAAAAAAAAAAAAAAACAGAATCAATGAAATTTAGATTGAAAGAACACAAAATAATTAAACAATAACCTCACATCTCAGAAAACAAATTATACCTCGCCCACAATGCTGAAACCTTCTTAAAGCTCGGAAGAGGAAGATGAGGTAAAGGATTTAGAACCTGCGATTAGGGCTCGTAAAAGCTCATAAAGGGCGGGGACTGCAGGGGGTGAATGGGAGGAGGCAAGGAAGAGGAGGTCGGGGGCTAAGGCGGACATGTTGAGTTCGAGGAAGGGAGGGAAGAGACGAAGGAATGCGACCGCTTGAGCTCCTCCGTCTCACTAGCTCTCTCTTTCTCTAATAAAATACATCTCTTATGAGGATTCAACAGCAGCCGTTGGATTTTAATCCAACGGTTGATCTAGGGACGTCCCTAGATGATGAATCCTATATATATATATATATATATATATATATATATATATATATATATATATATATATATATATATATATATAGCGGCTTGATAAGATCAGGCCGGCTGGACACTGTGCAGATCCGGCCTACCTCCCATTTCGGCCCTTAGAGCATGTTTGAAGGATTTCTAACCATACGGATGGGAAGATCACTGAAAAATAAGCTAACATGTTCATTTTCATATAATTTGGTGACCGTTTGGTCCTCCCATTTAACGGTTCTTATTTTAGGAAAATTTAACGGTTCAGAATTTCAACCATTAAGTGGAAGGACCAAGCGGTCATCAAATGGTATGAAAATGAACATGCTACCTTATTTTTCGATGATCTTCCCATTCGTACGGTTGGAAATCCTTCAAACATGCTCGAAAATGAAATGGGTGGATCTGATAAGAATCCTGGCCGACCGCGACCGTATGTCGGGACCCTATATATATATATAAGGATATAGTTGTGATACTATCATGCCGGCCGCTATCAGCCATCCGCAAGTACGGCCAGCCTGATAGTATCACAACTAATCTTTTATATCCTTTCTTTTACTCTTTTTTTTAATTTATCTTTTCTCTTCTCATTTCTCCTTCTAAGTAGAGTTTTACCAACTGTAACAAAAGCCAACCTTTTGCTTTGGACCTTAATCCAGGCTAAGAATTCTAGCATCCTTTTCCAACAAGCCAAATAACGAGGCAAAGTTTAATAATTCGGCAGGCCGAGATGAACAATCTAGAGCTTGAATCTTCTCCAAAGAATATCAATTGGATTGATTGAGCATTCTTTCACACTTAGCATAAAGTGGTAAGTTAGTCGCCCTAAAGCCTTCAAAGCCATTATTCTCTTATTTATGGCCTAATTTATAGTCAAACAAAATTTTCAAGAGTATATATGCTGATAAGGGCAAAAATGACTAGCCACGTGGACATATCTAGACCATCCGGCTAGCCAACCTGATCTACCCACGTGGCAATCCCTCATCCACTTCACACATGCCTAATAAATCCTATCGCCCCTAATGCTTCTCTAGCTGACCCAAGTCTCCCTCACTCTGACAAGAGATGTGAGCCAAAGTCAGAGCATAGGGAAAAGCAACGATAAGGAATTAATAGATCGAATGACTTGTGTCATAATATAAGTACGGTCAGCAAGGGATCTGAACCCAAAAAGGACGAGCGCCCATACTAACATAGGGAAAAACAATGCCCCCACTTGCATCTCGACTTGACGGGAGGAGCGATCCACTTGAATCCCGACTGGACGGATGCGAAAACCCACTTGGCTCCTGACCGGACAGACGGGACAACCACACCGGGCCCTCGGCTTATGAGTCAGGGGAAAATGGCCTGGTTCTTGATAAGACAGGGAAAAAGTTATCCCTGACATCGAAGGGACAGGTCCGAAAAAAGTCGACCCGGCGTAAGGAAGAGCCCCCCCGTCACATCTGCCGAACAAGATGCCAATCACTTCGGTTAAGGTTATAAATATGAGAAGATATCATCAGGGGAGGAAAAAAAAAGCAATAGAAGATAGTATTCGCACCACTTCATACAAAAAGAAGAACCCTTCTAACTTGATCGTTGGAGCTAAACCCGGGCATTCAGCCCTAACTCCGATCGGTTACTCTTCTATGCAGGTTTCTCGATCTTTGGGAGGCGTTCAAAGATTCCCTCGGCGATTGTCAAGGTCACCCCAATCAAATATAAATCGAACCGTTGATCTGGAACCAGTGTTGATCTCTAGAGAGACACCAATTCTAGCCGCAACATATGCTAAAGGGTATAATGGTTTTTTTTTTGTATAGCTACCCTTTGTTAACTTAATGCTAAACACCTTATAATTATAGTTTTCCCGAAATACATACACAATATCGATATTTTTTAAGGTTATCTATTTAAAAAGCTCAAAGAAGAAGGATCCAAATATATATTGTTTTATGATTTTTTAATTTAGTTATTATTTTTAAAGTAGAAATATATATATACAGTCATGTTATAGTGAGGCTGGCCGCAAATGCGGCCCGCTCACTCTAACACCCAAAACCAAACTAAAAAAAAACATAGTAAAAGCCCAAAACCAAACCCACCCCATGGATGAGTGATAGAGTGGGCCGGTCACAAATGCGGCCGGCCTCACTCTATCATTCTTATATATATATATATATATATATATATATATATATATATATATATAGAGGTAACTATTTTTTAGTTTTTGGTAAAGTAAAAAAACCACGTTCATTAATTATCAAAATAGATTCCTAGATGAACCTATAGTACATGCAAAAAACTATATGGTTCATACTTCATAGTGAACTAGAAAAATCGGACGTCTCCCGATATAAATGTGATACATTATGGGTAACTATTCATTGACCGGAACCAACCATATTTTATTTTTTATAAATTTTAACCTACCCATTTTAACTCATTTAACTTAATTAATAATGAAAAATATTTATAATTTTTAGAAATTAATCTGTCACAAGGTTATTATTGCAAATTTAATTATTAAAAATTTTAAATAAGTGATGCATATAGTGTTGAGCTGGCAATTGAATAGGGTTAAAAGGTTATTTAATTGTAAATTAAATTATAAAAATCATTGTTAATATTATAATCCAATCCTGACCGTCAGATTCATGATCAACGGCGGATCAAATTTCCTGATTGCGTGTCACCCAATAACGCCACGCGTATCTCGTGAACACACGTCAGCATCCAGAAAGGAGGGGTAATTTGGGAAAAATAGATATAAATATCAAAAAGTGGGAAAAACTTGGAACACGAAACCAAGAACTCGTTCTCGTTTGATACCTTCTTTTTCTCTCTCTGGGCTCCATCTTCGAGCTCTCGTACTCCTTGAAATCCTCAATTCCAATTGGAGAAGAAGAGGGGGAAGTTCGCGGGGCCCTTCTGCTTCTTCACCTGCTAGTTTTTTTGGTGGATTTCGGCGTTTTTTCGGTAAATTTTGAGCCTGGTTTCTCTTTTACGAGCTGTGATTCTGGCTGCTAGGGTTTATCCGCTTTCTTGGTGTTTTTCTCTTGTTGAATGGATTTTTGACGGTTGTTGTGATGCATGAGGGGCAATACCCGCTTGCTAGGTGATTGAACTTAAGGAAGTAGTTTAATTTCTTGGATTGGATTGATGCCATGAATTAGTTGAGCTAACTGTTGAGGAAACTATATAGATGAGAAGTGATGTATATCTAATTTGAGTTTTTTAGGGAGCTGATGAGAATTTTTTTATATAATCAAATATTAATTCGAATTGATGATTTTTTTTTGTTTTTTGTTTTTTTTTGTTTTTTTTGTTTTCCTTTGGTTAGCATTACAAAAGGTTTAAGCTGAATTTGGCCATCTTGAGTTGATAGATTGGTATTTGTAATTGTTTTAGATATGGGCTAGTGATGGAGCAAGATAAGAAAAAGGATAAGGAAAAAAGAAAAGGGAAAAATGGGTACTGCTTAGTTCAGCCCAATGTATGAAAGGACAGTTGACATTTGTACCCTCATTTTTTGTGTTGAAGTTTTTCACATATGTATGCTTTTAGTTAAATTTTAGACTTTGTTTATGATGTAGAAGTCAATTAAAAGAAGTATAGCCTATAAAACAAGCATTGTAAAGAGAAAATGAAGTTGAAAACTGGGTATAGCCTGTAGAAAACTCAACTTGGCCAACTAATCTCGCATAATGTACTTCTAAGTTCCTAACTAAGTTACGCTTAACCTGCCTAACTAAGTCATCTGCATAATTAGGTGCTTCCAACTTGTCTAATCCTAATAAGAATTTATAAGGCAATCACAATGGAGATAGGCCTTCAAATATGATTGACCTACACTATAAATGTATAACAAAAGATCGGTTATATTTTCATACTTATTTTCAAAATAGGACTCCAATAGGCTGCTGGCTTGCATTCTAAAAAAATAGGAGCTAATTAGCTCCCTTGCATAGCATAATTATCCAAATTTCCGGTTTTGGTTGAAAAACGACTTGACAACTTTATGGACCATTGTTTATTCCTGACAAAGAGCTAATACAATTGTCCATTTTGCAAAAAGAACCAATTAAATTCACTGGTTTCAATTTTCTCAAATTTTGAAAATCAATCAATTGTCAGAAAGTTGTTTTCTCCAATGATTAAGCTCAAAAAGTTGCCAATTGATTATCTAATGGACTTCAGATTTTCTGAAATGTCATATATATTGAAAATATTCTTCTATCATTTTTTTAGGAAGACACAATAGTCGTCAAAACTTCAGGTTTGATCAGCAGCCATGTGGTCCTTTATGATATCATCCTCAAGCAAACTTTGGTCATTCCTGAATATCACCTTGCCGGTAGTCTGCCACATGTTTATACATAGGCCAGGTTATGCCTAGTACAAACATCACAGTCTGGATGTATCTTGTCACCTCTTACGTCATCTCTCCACTATGTCGTCCTTTTGGCCCTCGCAGGCATAGTTTTTATTCATCATGAATCATAGATCATTATAGGGGTTACCTCTCAAAACTATGCAAATATGACTACCTTTGAGTATTATTCTATCAATTGGTTTGATTATAAAAAGTTGATCAGTCCCTGAAGATTTAAGCATATCATGGGAACTGATCCACCATTTTGTTTTGTTGATTGTTTATGGGGGAGCTTCTTTTCATGAGTGAGATATTAACATTAGCGCATGTATCTGTAGTGGTGAAAGCATGCTGACCAAAATTTATCCCCCAATGTGAAATACCTGTTATCTGGGAACTGTTGTTCTTCTGTAGTATTTTGTTCTATTTATTTTCTTTTACATTGTCTATTGCATCAGGGTTTCCTTTCCTTGTTTTATTGTTTTATGCTTATTGCAGAACTTCTCTGAATTAACTTTCCCAGATAAATAGAAATTCTGGTTTGTTATGTTTGTACTATGCAGATGATGTTTGGTTTTGCCATGTATGGAAAGACTATAACATACATGATACATGTGCTTAAACTCTATTAGCCTTCATTTATCTAACCTCATAATATTGGGAACAATGCGCCTACATCCTGTAGTTCAGGTGGACAACAAACTTGAAAAACCAAGATAGAAGAAATGGGTTGCTGCATGTCATCCAGAAGGACTGAGATGGATAGGACGCCAATTTACTTATATGTGCGTGAATTTTGCCTCTTTTCATTAACATAATCAGTCCCTATTCGCATATATTGCTCTTACTTGCTGGTTTTAACTATATCCAAACTTTAATATCGAGCACAATGATATATTGTTGTCTTCACAACCCCATTATTATCTAATGTCCTTTCCTTAAGCAAGTTTAGGTATTTTACATTGAACTCGTATGAAACTGACCAGATACTTGTTTGTTGTCATGTCAATGGTCGACTTAACTATGAAAAATGATCACTCATAGGCCACAAGCTAAAGCATAGCATGTTGTGCACTCTTCTCAAGACATTCTTGTCACACCAGCACATGATTTGGACTTGCATCATTTTACTTACCTACAACCAAAACATAGAACATGTGTTTTCTTGTGCAGATATGGGATGTCAGCCAGACCCTTTTTAAGTGCAAAGATGTGGGTTTTGAATACATGTGAATCACATATTCATTGCATCCTAAATGAACTCTAATTGTGACTTTATTCCATCTATAAAGTTTCAGTGTCCCTGTATATCTCTATAATTATTAATTAATGAGTGTTAGGGCTTCTTATGTTTACATTATTACCTGACCCTTTGCCTTATGTAAAACCTTTGTCCTTGCGATTTACGTAATTGTCATTTTTTTGTTCACTTTTGTATTTTTACTTTGGTGCACAGGCACAGGATGTACCTACCACTTCCACTGTAAATAATGAATAATCACTTTTGTACTGTTCCATTTCAAAAATTTGCATTGTTTGGCAGTATAGTTCTTGTGCCAAAGGAATTGTACCGGATGTTTGCCTGCACATTGTATAATCATATATAACAAGGCATTTGTTTTGATATAACAAATTGAGTATTTCTGCGGGGAGATTTACCTTCCACTCTTGGGGAGAGAATTGGAAGGTAGCCTCTCTTTATGGGAGAGTAAAGAGAGGCGGTGTTCAACTATTGAGTGTGTAGATGACGAAAAACTTACAAGTAGATGCATGTAATAATTCTTGTCCCACATACTATATGTGGATCCAACTTTACTGGTGGTTCAGTGTCCTGCTCGATTTGCTTGTCTTTGATTATTGGATAAATCTCCCAACACTACCTATTCAGTTGGTTCTTTAACTTCCAATGATTTTAATCCTGAGCTGGTGATATTGTGAACTCTTCTTCTATGGTCTGGCAAGACCATAAGAGGATGTTTCTTGTTATTTATTTTAAGCATTTGTGCTTCTTTTATTTTTTGTACTTGGTGTCTTTTCTAGCTGTTGAAATAATTTGATTTGGATTCCTTTTTCAATTTATGATTAAAAGAGTACTTCAAGTCTTGTCCTAATTCTTGTTTCCTCTCTGGTACTAGATTGAGGTTGCTCGAAATTTAATTCTTATTCAGTCTAGTCTTCATGATAACATCTTGTAACGCTCAATTATTGCTGAATAAGTGAGGTTCGGAATTATCTATTATTTTTTGATTTCCAAAATTGAAATTTTGAATCAGTTTTTGCAGGCAATTCTATGGGGATCTTTTAGACATCGACAACAATAACAACTAAATCTTAATCCCATACTAGATGGGGTCGGCTATATGAATTTTCTATCTCAATGTCGCTCTGTCAAAGACAAGATCTAGCTCAATTTCTAATATACGTAGGTCCTTAGACACTAACTTTTTTCCATGTAATCCTAGGCCTACCTCTACCCTTCTTCTTACCTTTTGTTACTAAACTATCACATTTTCGAACCAAGGCGCCTGGGGGTCTATGAAGCACGTGTCCAAAACATCTTAAACGCCTTTCTTTTATTTTATCTTCAATTGGTGCAACATGCACCTTCTATCAAATGTGTTCATTTCTAATTTTATCCAATCTTGTATAATCACTCATCCATCTTAACATTCTCATTTCTATCACACTCATATTATAAATATGTTGAACTTTAGTTGTCCAACACTCACTCCTGTATAGCATAGTTGATCTGACTGTCGTTTTATAGAATTTTTCCTTCATTTTATTAGGCATCTTCTTATCACATAACACACCCATAACACTTCTCCTTTTCAACCATCTTGTTTTGATTCTATATGGATCTTTTAGGAACCAATAAAAATAATCAGCCATATGTCCTTGCTCCAATTTGTATTAGTAAATTGACCTTTCATAAGGTCATGTTGAAGCAACCTGGCCACCAGAACTGAATCTGGTATTTCAAAATGCTGGGTTCAGCTCTTCAGGCCATGACATTGAACCCCGCTTTTTTGAAATACTGGTTTCAGGGCAGATCTGGTTTTTTTTTTTTTTTTTTTTTTTTTTTTTTGAAACATGTGGACAAGCAACTGGAAGCATGCTCTAGGTGTGCTTTGAAAGGTATTTACTTGAACCCACCTCCTCTTATTAACAAACCAAGAATGTTGAAATGTGGATTAAATGTCAAATCTGAGTAGACCCAACATTTTGATGCCAGTTTCACCTGATTCCATATATGCGGTTAGCAACTTGCTATCAGGGCATACTAACTGGACCAATACTAGGTAACTTTGCTAATAAATACTAATTAATTTTATTGATTTTTTATATAAATTCCCCCAATTACATCCTTTGTTTATGAATTAATATAAAAAGGAGAAAAATAAGAGGCAAATGGTATTCTGGTTTCTCATATTTATATATTTTTTTTTCTGTGCTCTTACATTTAGTTTGAAAGCTCTCCAAAACCTCTTATTCATAGATCTATGCTTATATTTAAGTAGGTTGCAAATTGAATTAGACAGAATAAGTTTGGAAAGATTTTGTTTATTGTTTTTCACAATATTATTATATGATAATGAAACAGTAAGATGAGCTTCTACCAAACTTACTTCAATTGGTCTTGATTATGAGTTATGCAAGGTTAAAAAGAACCAAGTGTTGAAAGGAGGGAGAAGAGTGCCTGTATCCTGTGTTGTCTTTATTTTGGCCTTGCTCATTGGAAATTCGGTTTACTGTTATTGTTCTTTCAATCATGAGGATGTTAGTTGCTGCTGCATGGCATTAGAAGTTGGCTTTACTTGATTTCTAATGGGAATCCTATGTTAGCTTCAAGAAGTGTTACTTGCTAAGACAAATTGCCTTAGAAAATGTTTCTTTTCCTTTGCAGTGTCCTCCAACATTGGAGTCAGAACCATTATCTTCTGCCAATGTTGTATCTTCTGTCTCTGCGGGAGTACTTGTTGATACAAATTTGGATACATCAATTCCTGACACTTACTGGGCGCCTCCAGCTCCACTGCCTTATGATGTGGGTTTGGCATGCCCGCAAACTTTGCTTTCAAGTTTTGAGAATTGTCGCAACAAGACTGATTATGTCCCACCAGCAGATTTACAGCCTCCAAGGGATGCTGTAATCGGTGATGTATCTGAAGGCTTAGACACATCTGACAGTTTGGAAGGGTCTGACAACAAGAATAGAACCGATGATGGGTGTGAGCCTGTTAAGGTGATCAAAGATGAACCATCGAAATTTTGTGAACCTGACATGAATGAGGAGGAGGATGTTTGTCCCATATGTCTTGAAGGTAATAAAATCTGGCCTTTTTTATTTTATGCAGGAGGAACTTACTATATTTTTTTTTCTTTCTTTGTTCACTTTATCGAAACTTTAAACGTTAGTTAGCATGAGTGCATTTTTAGCAGATGATGACTGATCCCGCTAAGCTGTGCCCCCCTCTCTAACATATACACATTTTTAATTAAGAAACCAAGAAAGTTGGACACTATTTATTTTCATCTTTAATTTGTTGAGGTCAATTCAAGGGTGACTATGATCTTGATTCACTTTAAGAACGTTTGGTATTTTTGCTTGAGCCATCTGAAATTAGTTCCCTGACAAAAGTAACTGCTATGTTAAATCCAACTGTAATTTCCCCTAGTCTTTTTTGTGCCCAAACCAGAAATGTTAGCTTTCAAGATCAAATGCTTAATTGGTTGGAACTTTTATTTTATGTTTATCTGTCCCCACAAAATCTGATCAATTTTTCTCACTTCCTGCAGAGTATGACTTTGAGAATCCTCGGAATATCACAAAATGTGATCACCATTTTCATCTAGCATGCATTCTTGAATGGATGGAGAGAAGTGATACTTGCCCTGTATGCGACAAGGTTTGTACAGTCCCTGAATTTCACTGATGTCTTCATATCACAATCCTTGGTTACTCTACACTAGAATTGTCTCAAGGCATCAGTTCATTAAAACATCGATCAATGAACTACAAACAATTCTAACAATAGCATTGATTAAGTTGATCAAAATGGATCACATATGATCAGGGCAGGAACATGATTTTTTGTTTTTTTTTTTCCTCCATAAAGAATCTCTTCTTTTTCAATAAATGTGGGCAAGCCTTTGTCATGGATGGAACCCTCAACTTCACAATTTCTTGAGGTTTGTGATAGCCAACTTTCTTTGTGAAAGTTGTTCTCTATGAAGATTCTCTCAGTTCATCTTTGAATATTTCATTCAACTGTAGAGATTACAGTTGCACTATTAGGTTGAAATTCGTGTGTGCATGCATTTTGTCTGTGTCTTGATAGTTTGAATTTGAAAGAGAGAGTTATTAGCTTTTGCTAGAAACTGCTTGCAAGTACTACAAAATTACGTCAAACAATTGATTACATCCTTGCAGATAATGATGCTTGACCAAACCTTCTATGACTAGCACTAAGTGACAGATATTTATTTCCTGATGAAATACTGCGATTTGGTGGTGGAGCTCTGTGATCTCTCACATTTGATCATACAGTCAAAAACAACATGAAAGGATGGAGAAGAGAAGAGGTATGTAATTGCACCCCCAAAAAGGGAAAAAATGAAAAACTTTTTTACTTTGATTATAGCTATATATATACTTTCATTTATGTATACAGTTTGTCTGCACATATATCCTTCATTTTCATAGTGTGAACATGCTATTTTCAAGGTCTTCAAGGAGGAATTTAAGGGAGAAAAAACTATATCATCAAATGTCTCACTTTGAATTCTAATATTATGAATGTTAACCAACAATTTTTCAATATGGGCCCTCGCATGGGATCTAGTTACAGGTTGAGACACGGGAAGGGCTTCATCCTTTCCCTTGGTCGTGCTCTCCTCTTCCTCTGGAGAACCTATGATGAAATCAAAGAGGAAACTGTCTTTCAGCCAAGACCGCACTTTCTTTGGTAAATCTTGCTTGATTCTTTATTGATGATAACCTCTCTTTAAAAAGGCTTCAAGGGATAACAATCACAACCCTAATTAGGACTCCTAATTAGGTAAATATAATCATAATAAAAATGGAAAACCCAAACTTCATGGAACTACTAAAAATATTGAAATAAAATTAGAAATAAAATCAGGCCTACCAGCTGTCTTGTTGGTTTGCCAGCTGCTCTGCTTGTTAGTCCCCTGTAATCATGCTTGCCAGTTGTCCTATCAGTGGCCCTCTTTTGTTATCGCCACTTGTTCGTCTTCGTGAATAAGCTTTGCTCACAAAAGCATCCTCAACAGTACCTCCCTTCCTGACTTGGAGCTTGTTCTCAAGCTCAAGCTCCGGGTAAACCTCCTGAAGCGTTGTGAGGTCTTCCCAAGTCGCATTCTTAGTTGGACTGTTCTCCCAACTCACCGAGGGTCTGCCTCTATTAATCCTGGTCTGTATAACAAAGTGAGGAATAGTTACTAATTGACCATCACGAAGAGGTTGAATACGGCTTCCTTCTGCTAACTCCAACCTATATGCCACAATACCAACTTTCTGTAACACTCTAAAAGGACCAAAATACTTGGAAGACAACTTGTGAAACCTTCGTATCGAATGGAAAGCTGCATGCAGGGGTAAAGCTTCAACCAAACCCAATTCTCTTCCGCAAAGGAGACTTCCCTATTATGAGCATCATATGTAAGTTGCATCTGTTGTTGGGCTTGCAACAAATGCTCCCTAGCGGACTGCAAAATTGAATATCTCCTTAAGAGCACAATCCATCTCCTTTACTCTAGTTGACCCAGCAAGGTAATTAAGCAATCGTGGAGGTTCCCTTCCATACACCACTTGGAACGGAATAGCTCTCAAAGAAGAGTGGAAAGTTGTGTTATAACATTACTCAGCCCATGGAATCCACTGTACCCATCTCTGCGGCCTATCACCAGTAAAACGACAGAGGTACTTCCCAACGGTGCGAATTACAACCTCGGTCTGCTCATCCGATTAAGAATGATAAGCTGACGAAACAATTCCTTCCAAAAGAGACTAGTGAAAACTTTGTCTCTATTAGAAACAACTGTCTCGAGAAACCCATGCAAACGAAATACTTTTGTAAAAAACACATGAGCCACAGATAAAGCAATAAAAGGGTGAGCAAGTGGGATGAAATGAGCATATTTGGAAAATCTGTCGACAACCACCATTTAAACAGATTTTTTGTGGGTCATAGGTAATCCTTTGATGAAATCCATCAAAATATCTACCCATACTTGTTGAGGCACCGGAAGAGGTTGTAGGAGCACTACAGGATGTAAATTTTCCTACTTATTGCGTTGACACACCAAGTAACTCTGTACAAACTCACTACAGGATGTAAATTTTCCTACTTATTGCGTTGACACACCAAGTAACTCTGTACAAACTCCTTCACTGTGGATTTCATACTCGTCTAGAAGAAATCTGCACGCATCCTTTGCAAGGTCTTTTGGATCTCCTTGTGGGCCATGTTATGAATACCCGAAAGAATGGTTTACACCATGGTGGAAGTAGGTAGCAAATAGACTTTTCCTTAAAAAATATCAAGTCATCCCGCACTTCCTAACCAGCTTTGGTTTCTTTGTTGGCTATCCGAGCTCGCAACCACTACAAAGTATCTGAGGTTGCCACCTCTTGTCGTAGGCCATCAAAAATGTCAGCCTAAGGCTGAGAAATAGCAAAGAGCTTGCTAGTTTCCTCATCTCGCCACGAAAGTGCATCAACAGCCAGTTGAATCCCCCTACCTTGTACTCCATCCTGAAATCAAAGCCCTTTAGTTTACTAATCCAATGTTGTTGAGGGGAAGTAGTTAGCCGTTGTTCTAACAAAAAGTTTAGACTAAAATGATCAGTCCTGATGAGAAAGTGTCTCCCCTACAGGTAGGGTCGCCAATGAGCCACTGTCTTAGCAAGACCAATGAGCTCTCTTTCGTAGGTGATGAGCTTATAATAGCAATCCGTCAATTTCCTGCTGAAAAATGCGATGGGATGGCCTTGTTGTAGGACCGCCCCAATGCCATTGCCAGAAGCATCACACTCCACCACGAACTCTTTCTCAAAATTCGGCAACTTCAGAACGAGGGCTTCGAAGAGAAACTGCTTTAATTTGGAGAAGGCAAGGTTAGTTGCATCATCCTATTAAAACACATTCTTCTTCAATAAACTAGTAAGTAGTGCCGCCATTTGACCATAATCCTTTATAAACTTTCTATAGTACCCTGCTAAACCAAGAAGCCCCAAAGAGCTTTGGTTGAATAGGATGTTGCCCAATCCACATTGCCTTAATCCTGCTCACATCGGTCTCGACTCCTGCACCATGAATAACATGAACCAAGTACGCCACCTGTGTTTTCCTAAATGTGCACTTGGATTTCTTCAGAAAAAGATGGTAAGTGTGGAGTAATTCAAAAACCACATGCATATGTTGGATGTTCTCAATCCAAGTTTTACTATATATTAAAATATCATTTTAAAAAAACTAAGACGAACTTACACAAATAGGGTTGTAACACTTCATTCATTAAACTCTGAATAGTAGATGGTGTATTGGTTAAACCAAAGAGCATTACCAGAAATTCAAAATGTCCATGATGCGTCCATAAAGCTATTTTCTCCACATCTCGGCGATCCATTCGGATTTGATGGTATCTTAAACGAAGATTAAGTTTTGTGAAATACCTTGCTCTGTGAAGCTCATACAACAACTCCTCCACTATTGGAATTGGAAACTTATCCTTTATTAAGCGGTTGTTTAGCTCCTTATAGTCCATACAAAATCTCCAAGTTTCATCATGTTTCTTTACTGACAACACCAAGCGACAAAAAAGGGGACCTACTCGGCCGCACAATGCCCTGTTGCAATATTACACCAAATTGCTTCTTTATCTCATCCTTCTAAAGATGAGGGTAACAGTGGGGCTGTATTACCACTGGTCCGGATCCTGATAGTAAGGGAATACAATAATTACATGTTCGGCTTGGAGGCAGCCTTGAAGGTTCTTTAAACAGATCTGCAAATTCAGCCAATAGATTATCCATCACTATGGAGATCAAATGTTGTTCTTGTATGAAGGCCACCCTCGGTGTTGCACTAGGGTCGTGCCCTTTCCACCGTACTTGTTTCCCATCCAACTTGAAACTCATCGTTAGGGATGCCAAGTCCCAAAGTATGGGCCCTAACATGTGCAACCATTTGACCCTAAAACCATATCAATACCTTCTAAAGGAATAGAGTAAAGCTCAATAACAAAAGAATTGGAATCAACTTGTAGAGTTATCTTCTTGTGTAGTTATTGTGACTAGCATGAGAAAGTACCATTCATTTTTTTGGGCGTGAAACCTGGCCTCTACCATAAAGCCTCGGGTCATTCAGCCTTTGGCCATGCCTTAATTCTCTTCCCCACCCTCCGCCCTTCTTCACCTATCACTGTTATGTTAATCCTTTATAGTACTCCTTCCTTGATGAAGTTATGGGTGCTTCCCGAGTCCACTAACACCAATAACGGCCATCCCGCGATGAGGGCTTGTAGTTGTATTGTTTGAGAACTTCGAAGTTCACTTATTGCGTGTAAAGAAATTTCTGGATCCCCCTCAATCTCCTCTCCTGCTTACCGTATAAATCTCGTACCTCAATCCAGAAAAGTCTCCTGCACTTATGGTTAAAGGAATATAATTCATCACAGTTAAAACACAACCCTTTAGCCCTTCTCTCTGTCATCTTTGTCTTTGAAAGTTTCTTTTAAAATCGAAGTTAGAGTGCTTCTGAATCAAGCTACCAAGAGAACTCGATGGTTTCCCTCCTCCAATTTCTCCCTTATTGCTTTGATTACCCTGTAGAGGCAGCAATGGTTACTACTGGTTTAGGGCCTATTCACCCTATCGTGATTCTGGTGCTCACTGGTGACATGCACTGTTGTTTCCTCTCCAAGGACCGTGCCAACTTCATCGCTATTCCCAAGTTGTTAGACTATTGCATCTCAACCTCAATCCGGAAGCCCTCCACAAGTCTTGCAGTGAATAGATTCACTTGTTGGCAGGGTTTCAAGTATGTAGTTCTTGCCAATAAGGATTGAAATTGTCGTTGATAATCCTCTACCGTTCCCGTTGCTTCAAATTTGCCAACTCTCCTAAAGGATTATTGCTAATGGGCAGCCCGAACCTCACATTGCAATGCACCTAAAATCCTTCCCAATCTAAATCCGGCTCCTCCTGCTCCAACCAATAAAACCCCAATCGCGCCTCCCTCACCAAGTGGAAAACCGCCAACCCAACTTTCTATCCTTCTAAGGTTTTCTGATTTCGAAAGAAATGCTCACCCATCCCAGTGGGTCCTCCATTTCATCGAAGGATGAAAGTTTGGAGTACATCGGTACTAGCTGACCACCAGCGCCTATCTATTGTCTCCTCTGAACATCTACGAATTCATCGATTGCCGCTCCTGGAACCTCCAACACCATCTTTTCCTGCCTCCATTCCTGATCTGCGGACATGGCATGTGAGCTCCTCCATTTGCTAGAAACTATCAGCAAGTACCACAAAATTACATTTAGCAATTGATTACATCCTTGCAGATAATGATGCTTGACCAAACCTTCTATAACTAGCACTAAAAAAGGGCAATCCGGTGCTACAAAGCTCCCGTTATATGCGGGGTCCGGGGACCGGGGTCCAGGGAAAGATTGGACCACTTAAGTAACAGAATTTTATAAACTTTTTTACTTCGATTATAGGCATATATATACTTTCATTTATGTATACGGTTGTCTGCACATATAACCTTCATTTTCATAGTGTGAACATGTTATTTTCAAGGGTCTTCGAGGAGGAATTTAAGGGAAAAAAAATTATTATCATCAAATGTCTGACATTTGAATTGTCCTGAATTCTAATATTCTGAATGTTAACCAACAATTTTCTTGCAAGATATATGCCAGGAAATTGCGCTGGTCTTGTTCTTATGGCAATCCATCAAATGTTATCAGTCAAGCTCTTGAACAGGTGTGATTGAGATGTTGTAAGACTTTGCTTTGAAGTTCAAACTCTCTGCATTTTCCTCTATTAATCACTAATCATTTACCTTTTATTATGTAATACTTAACAATGAGATTAGACTGAACCTAAAATAATATGTTTTTTAATAAAAATAAACAGTACTATACAAAGTAAATATTGGTATTTTTATGTTGTTATGTAAATAATTATGCTAGTTTGTAGGGGTGTATATGCAATTTTTCCTATCACTTATTAATAATTAGTATGTTTAATTACCATATGATCCCTGTATAGTTTTGAAATCCCTATTCATTATTTTATATGTTTATTTGAATAATCTATCCGCTTATTAGTCACCATAAGTGTTTAAAATCAAAAAAATATAAATTATCAAGGATTATTTGATAATTTTCTCTAATTAATATTTATATTTTTAAAGAATTTATAACTCCATCTCACAAACTTTTCACTTTAATTTAGTAAATAATAAATTTAAGGTAATGACTGATCTTGGGTTCGTGTCTCCACTTAGACAAGGTAGTAACAGATTCTCTACTTTGAGGTGTTCGGCACGTTAAGTTTGTTATGTGGTAGAATCCTCCTTTATGTAGGGGTGAGAGTCGTGCATTGAAACTGCTTCTACGCAAAGACGTTGAGTTTATTCACCGTATGCTTTTGAATCCCTTGTGGTGTTGTTTGTCGGCTATTTCAAAAAAAAAAAAAATGGATAATGGATAATTCACAAGAAATGGAAAATTTAAGATGAATGATGAAATGAAAGAAAAATATATGTATTAAATATCCTCTCTTTTTTTCTTCGTTATCACTCACTGGTCAGTTGACTTTGACTCCACGTCAGCAAAACATTCCGAAGTGAAAATCCAACCAATCAAATCATGCCACGTCGTAAGTTACTACGTTTGGCACTTGCACACTTGTTGCTCAAGTGCAACCGTAGAACTTTCGAATCTTGGAAAACTCTGCCACGTGTACAATACACACCAAATCTCCAAATCCTGTTCATTATCCCACAGCAGATCACTTTTAAGCCCAGTGGTTGACTTCTTCAGATGACCATGGAACGCGCGCAATCGGCTCACGTTAGCGAAGACCAGGGAACCGTATAGCTACCAACCGGCGCACGTTAAAAGGCGCCATTTTTCGGGATGATAGCCGGCAGCGAAGACTTGGGAGGTAGCCGAGCGATGAGGAGCTCCGGAAGCCGGGGAAGCTCATCTGGTGGGTTGAGGACGCCGGAGAGGTGGGAGTTCTCTCAGAGCTCAAGCTCCTCGTCCTCGGCTAGCAGTAAGCGGTCTGATTCTAGTCGAAACCCGATCCAGATCGCCGCGCGTGCGATCGGCTCGTGCTTTGTGCCGCCGGAGCAACGGTCGCCGACGGGACACTTCTCTGATGGCTTTAGATCCCAGTCTTGTAAGTTAGATTTCGTTTTTTCAGCTCTTGATTCAGTGGAAAAATGAGTTTTTTTCTGGAAAAACTCTGCATTTTACTAGGTTTTAGGAACATTTCGAGTTTAGATGTGAAATTTTGTTTGTATCAAGTTAGGGAGTGAATTCTCTATATGTGATTCCATAGATTGTTGCACCTGTTAGTAAAATTTAGGGTTTTGGATGTGTTCTTCAGCCAGTTGAGTACAATTAGGGGTTTTTTTTTTTCCTTCCTCTAATCCATTCTTGCCTTTCTGTGATTCCTTTAAGATGTTCCTTAACTCAATGTGATTTGATCTATGTTAGCAATAGCATCACCATCTGTGAGCATCCATGCAAGTACCCAGGGTGGGGAGAAGAAGAAGTTGGGTCTTGGAGTGTATGGCAGTGGAAGGGGATACAATACTTCCCAGAGGGAAACCGGAACGATGAAATTCACAATGGATCAAATCCAACGGGCGACCAAGAACTTCTCAGCTTCTCTCAAGATTGGGCAAGGAGGATTTGGAACTGTGTATAAAGGGAAACTTGAGGATGGCACTCTCATTGCTGTAAAGCGGGCAAAGAAGGTCAGATAAAAAATGAATTGCAGTATCTAAAATTTGACTTCTGTTGATTTTTATCGAGGATTATAGCTGATATGAAACCGTGATGTGTGGTTTTTTTGCAGAATATGTATGATAATCATCTCAGTGTGGAATTTAAAAGTGAGATCAAGACTCTGGCACAAGTTGAGCATTTGAACCTGGTGAGGTTCTTCGGATATTTGGAATGTGGGGATGAGAGAATTGTAGTTGTTGAGTATGTTCCAAATGGAACACTTAGAGACCATCTTGATTGTAAGTTTATTGTTGCCTTCACTATATTCTTTTTGCAACCATTATTTTCACATTTCTAATGCCTCTGATATCTAAGATTAATTCCTTGATATGAAATTTTGTTTGATGTTAATATATCTACCTATTGTGATTAGTTTAAATGATATCGCAGGTTTGCGGGGCAATCCTCTTGACCTCGCTGCAAGGCTGGATATTGCAATTGATGTTGCTCATGCTGTCACATACCTTCACATGTATACAGGTACCTTTAAAGAATTTGATGTTTAATTTCTCTTTATGCTAGTATATAATTATAATTGAAATTTACTGGTCAGTAGCTAAAAACTTGTGTTATTGTGCCAATGCATGCTAATAAGTTCTATGAAAGAAATTTTTATATAAACCAATTCCCACCATAATATAATATGCTGTTTGCCATGCAGATCATCCTATCATCCACAGAGATATTAAATCATCCAACATTCTTCTAACTGAGAATCTACGTGCAAAGGTTTCTGATTTTGGATTTGCTCGGCTTGGTGCTACTGAGGGTGATGCAACCCATATTTCCACCCAAGTAAAAGGAACTGCTGGTTATATAGACCCAGAGTACCTCAGGACATACCAACTTACAGACAAGAGTGATGTCTTCTCTTTTGGTGTATTGTTGGTAGAGTTGGTTTCGGGGAGGCGTCCTATTGAAACAAAAAGAGAAATCATAGAACGCATAACAGCAAAATGGGTATGTTCTTCTTCATCTATATCCTGCTTCTACTACTTCGTATGAGGAACTTGTTTTGGTCCAACTTTATATGATATGATGAATGGCCTTGAAAATGATGTCTATCTTGTTTGACATATCAGTATCATCTTTCAAATTTAGAACTATCATATTCCTAGTAGTTGCGTTTGATGGTGGCTCGGTTTTCAGTTATTCACATATGTATCTATGTATGTGCGTGTACAAATTACTATACTGCAGATGTACCGCTATAAAGTCAGTCATTTCACACTTTCTGTTACTCACTTACTCTACTTACCTCAAGGGGATAAAACTATATAAATAAATGTGCAAAATAATATCTTTAATAGCTACTTTTTGTATATAAGTGCTCATTTATCTATTTGAATGACTACGTGGAAATATAGGCGCTAAAGAAATTTACAGAAGGGAATGCTCTCCAGACATTGGACCCGAATCTTCTGCCAACTCCAGCAGCTAATCTAGCATTGGAGAAGATCCTTGAACTTTCCTTTCGGTGCTTGGCTCCAACCCGACAAAGCAGACCCAGCATGAGGAGGTGCGCAGAAATCTTATGGAGCATACGCAAGGATTACCGGGAGCTCTTGTCATCAGAACCCCTCTACCCGCCCTCCCATGAATGAGTTACTTGAAGTATGAGAAGAGAGTATATTGGCATGTAGGTTTTGATTTCTCTGGGATGTTTCCCTTCTTGATTTGCTTGAATAGTTTCTTTTGTGGTTTAAATCCTGGTTTGTGTTATTGATCCATTTGCAAGATAATTGTGCATATATATATAAATGTATATTGTAAGTAAAGAATTGAGTGTATATCCATTGAATTGATGGTGCAAATACATGATTTGTTGTGATACTGTACCATTATTTCAATGCCTTGATTTTAATATTACAAGAAAATAAAATCTGTATGTTGATTGAAATTGCACACATTATCCCTGAGGATGAATTGTTCTCAAAATGGAAGGTTCTTTTGATTTCCATTAAATAAAATAACATTATTCACTCGGCACAACAATTTTGACAGATAATTGAAGAGCAACAATGTTTGTAATGATATATACAAGTTGCATTGCAAGCTTATCTTGAGCAAAAATACATCCATGGCGTTTCTGCCGACATTCTGGTTTTCTGCAGACTGCTTGTCTATAAAGATTTATATGATCATTAGTGGAAGTTGTCTCAACTTCGACTTGATTTTAGCCCAAGGCAATAAATCAATGCAACATTCAATGCGATAAATAGTATGCATCTTTTTTTATCTCCACAACCAATTACTTTGAATTTGGTATGTTTAATCTTTTTATTCAAGTCTTGAGGCAGAGTTCTGCCTTGTGAGTTCATATCCCTGTTGTTGGTCTTCAATAGTGCTCTTTGAAACAGTTGAGCATAGAAAGAAGAAGGATGATGTGTATATTGTGATGTGCCATAAGCTGCAAATGAAAAGAGCCCATTCCAATATTCAAACTTTATGTTACATTAAAATCAAGCAGACGATGAATATCTGTGGTGCTGATGGATGTATTCCTGATTTAAGTGATTCCACCTATCCACTAATTCTAATGTCTCACTGCTGATTTCAGTAAATATGCATTATCCTATGTTAAATTCAGAAACCGGTAAAAATGTAACTGTTTTGAGTTTGAAGGACATCATACCTATGCCAAATCCAGTAATTTGCATTAGTTTCCAGTTTCCAACTAATTGCAGCAGCAGCTAAAGCAACAAATCCCGATAGCACATACAGCCAGCGGAATCTCTTACGGAGGGTATTTACAAGATCGTAAAACCATGCTTTCATACTTTGCCATCTGCATTCTCATCAATATTAGTTGAAAATTTATCAGAAAGAAGTTCTCGAAAAAGGGTTATATACGATGATTTCATACAAAGAAGTTGTTAACCTTTCCAGCATATTCAAATGTAGTTCTTGCGGAAACCAGCATCGGAATCTATTTGTGGTCGTGAACTCCAATAACCATCCAACAATGAGACCGAGTATACCAATGGCTATGACAAGAGCAATATTTGCTGATCTGCAAGTTTTTCAATTACAATAACATGGATCAACATATTGCCACTGCTTAAACACATCCCAAAAATAAGGTATCAATTCCAAAATGCTGAATTTATCAGTACAAATTTAATACCTGGTTGCACCGGTCACAGCTAAGAGAGCGGTGACAATGGACATGCATGTGTGGATGGCTCTTTTCGAAGCATCATCAATTGTGGCCATATAGACAAATGTGCTCACCACAGCCATGAAAGAAAGCCAAAAATCCATAAACTGAAACAAGTTATAGTTCAGCTATCAATCAGAACTAATGCTCGGCAAGAAGATAAACCAGAAAACATATACCTGTAATACACGGAATGAAAGAGCACACCATGTGCCTACATCGCATGCATGATACAATCCACTAGAAATTCCGCTTGATGTGAACAGCACCCATTCTGCAAATGCCTGGGTTCAACAAGATATATAATAAAGCTCATGTTAAATTGGTTCAATAGTAAGTTTTGTGACAGCTTTTACCTCCATTTTACTATTCTTCCTCTGATGGGGATCAAACTTATCACTAGCTTTAACATGTTTTTCTGCTTTCAGTACATCTATCTTTGTAAAGTTGATTGCCTTAACCGTACAATCTAATCGAATTTACTCAAAGTGATACAGTAGTATAAGTTATTAGCACAAGGAACAAGATGGTACATAATCACTAAGATCAGAAGCTTAAAACCATCAGTGTTTTAAGTCCAGGTCTGACACACATGATCAGCAACCCAAGTACCATCGAAATATAGGTGTTCAATATGTGCTCAAAGACGTGAAGAATTCTTATACATCATGCTAAGTACCGACACAAGTTTGTGCAGTTGAATGTGATCAAAATATTTTTAATAATTAAAACATGAATTTTGTTAACTAAGAAATTACACATGAAGATAAAATTTAACTGCTGTAAACACAAGAACATACATTTTATCTACAAATTGAAGACTAAAAAATCAATAAAACAGAATTCACCTTTTGTCGAAGAGCGGAAAATGCGGGCAGTATGGCTGCTGCATTTGAGGCTATCAGGAAGATTGACTGCCAAATGTGCCCTAAATTTAGCAAAAATTCTAATAAGATGTCAGGACTAATACCAGTAATAGATAAAAAACTTACCTTCATGTGTACAAATGCGATTACCTTGGGGTGTGACGAGCACATCACTGCAATCAAAGCCACCATGATCACGATCACACCAACAGTAACTGCAAAGGAAGGAGTACTGGTGTTAAGAAACTGATTTACTATAGGACACAGACAACATATATTGAACTATTTCACAAGTTATGAAAACTTTACCTTATAAATGTAAATCCACTTCCTTCAACAGAATACCGGCAATCTCCGTTAGAAGAACAATGCCTAGGGCATCCCACAAGGGAAATGGACATGGTAGTCTCATATTTCTCACGGCTTTCAGGAGTATGCTTTAATCCAAAGGTCCAAGTTCCTTCCCGGGCGTACAAGATATAGAAGTTGATTTGCCCATCATCTGAATCATCTATTACAGAAATCATTGACCCATTGCTACTGCCTGTACCATTTGAATAATGATCCCATGCATCAATAGATGGCAGCCCACCATATCTGGTGAAGAGTTCATAATTAACTTTTGTGTCCGAGGTCAATTGAACATGCATATTCGCTCCAGCAGTGCCAGGTGGAATATTCAGAGAGAAGTACGTCCAAGAAACATTGTTAACTGAAGAATTGCTCAAGAGGGGCTCCAATGAGAAAAAAGACGACTTTATGGACTCATTCTCTTCAGTTGGCAGAAAGTAAGACTCATAAGGTACACTTGAACCTCTTCTGGGAACTCTCTGCAATAAGGCATTTTCAGGAGCTTGAAGAAGATATACATTCAGAGAAGGCTAAGAGAATTAAATTTGCAAACAAGCAGAACGGAAATTTTCACAAATTTCATATAAATATAGAATATTAAAGATGAAATTAAGATGTATCCAATAAGATATAAAACATAAATATAGTTAATTCTTTATGTCTATCAAATCAATTATTTCTTATACCAGCATACCAGAAAAATGAACGTGGCATTCATTGCTCAATCCCAATAAATCATCACCAGTCAAGTCTGAATCTCAGATCTCAAGAACTTATGGTCAGGTATAAGACACATCTTTGAATCCAAAGGCTCCATGAAGAAGATAAACATATTTATCTAATTATCTTATAAAATTTTAACTAAGGTTCTTGTTAAAATTATGATTTTAAGAGATGATTAAAGAGAACACCTTGAATAACACTTCAGGCAATAAATTATTAGATATGAAAGAAAGGTATCTGACTAATCCCTTGCACTACTTGCAGATTCAAGATACAGTTTAACAAAAAACCAAACTGCAGAAAATCATAATGTGCTTAACTACGTCGTGTTTAACATCACATACGATAAGAGGAAAAGGAACATGTAAAACAATATAATATGTGTCATATAGTGGAATGAAGTGGAGATCAACCTTAAAATTTCTTAACAGCCTTCAGGATGCATTATCCTGAATCCCTGAAGCACAAACTTTCAGAAAAAAAAAAATAAAAAAACGAAAGTTTTATTTGCGCAAAAATACGAATGCAAAATACTTTAGTAGGATCTCTACCCAACTAGGTCAGCCTGTATGTCAAACTTGAGATTTACAAGTTTAACTGCAAATTTAGTTTACAAGAAACACAAGCCAATTAAATGATTCTGCTAGAAAAATACCTGAAGCAAACATGAGTCCCATGTACAATTGACACCGGCCTTTCCATCAAGGCATTCTTGCAACTGCCACATAAATGAAAAACAAACACTGGAATTTGAGTATGTGCTTGATTGATTAGAAGCCTGAATCGCAATATACCAACGTCCCATCTTTGGAGACTTCACAGTTAGAGAGCCTCTGCTTATATCAGCAGAATAATCATATACCGTATGAAGGGGTATTGCGTTGTATCGAGCATAACACATTAGAAGCATTCCGCCAGAGTCCGATGAGTTACCCATGGAAAGAGTTTGATTAGATTTGAACTTGGTGACCATAATAGTGAACTGAGATGTCATACTGGCTATATCCAAACTATAGTACTTTAATTCACCATATCCGACGCATGAAGATTCAAAAGAATTGTTGCAGGTTATCAGACTTTCTGCCATTACAAACACGCTGCCATTTGATGCCTCTTGTTTCCCAACAACTGGATTGCCTACAGCTAGAAAGTTATTGTGAACTAAATGGGTTTTACGGCTGTCTGTGCCACTGTATGACGGCATTCCTAAGAGATTCCTTTCTTTCTTGTAAATAGCAGATTCAGAACATAATGGCATATCCATTGTCTGATTGCAGTACGGACCCCAAATCGTTGAGGTAGTGCACCCTTCTACATTGATCCTGATGCTGAACATGTAAGCTTGGCCTCGACTAATCTGAAAAATTGAAATTTCTTTTCTCACTTAAGTAGGCTCCATCATAAGGCATATGAGAGTATATGAAACCTAGACCAAGATATTAAGACAAACTTCTAAAAAAAATAAGTTTATAATTTCTTTCCAGATATAACAAATGAACCAGGAATCGAGCTAGCAAAATGTGCCAAGGGAAAGATAATTTACCATCTTTGATTGTGTGCGCTCAGGTCCAAGGCCATTGAAGAAACCAAAGTACCAAACTCCTGGAGATATCTGCACAGTTTCGCTCTTAGGTTGGATATTGTTACCTTTAATTAAACAACAGTGTGAAGAGATTGGAAGTTAGAATATTAACCTGCTCATTGGTCAATGCCAAGGTTATGTTTGCCTGAAATGGAATGCATAGATCCAAATCCAAACCACTTAGATTATGGAAAGCTCCAAAAGATCCATTTAGTGGCAAATTTAACACTACGCCAAAAATGCAAATAAAGTGTTTCAGGTAGAAGGAGAAAAGATTATGGCTACCAAGAATGTGCAAAGGTTCAAATATGTATATTTGAATGGAAGCGAAAGGAGAACTAGAATTGTACGATTGATGAGTACATTAAGCATATCAAGAAACATACATAAATTGGTAGGATAAGTGCCTGAGAAATCCGGAAGAGGAGGGCTGCCACCTTTGAGGCATATCACAGGAAGCCTACTCTTAGGAATATGGCTCACACTATCCTTATCCTACAAAATACAAAGCTTGACCATTGTCGGTAAAATGATTAAAAAAAGGTCAACAGTATAAGTAAAGAAAAAGAAATACATGAATCATTACAAAGAAGATCAAAGAATAAAAATCAGGAGGAAATGAATATAATAAAACGACCTCACATGTTGCGCCACTCAAAAGTATTTAACTTTCAAAAACATCTATTCCAAGGCCAAAAAAAAAAAAAATCTTTAAAGCATGTGATGGAACATATAACATGGTGCATATGGGCACATTTTAATATGTATAATCATGCCCTTAATAACACTATTCAAATTGAATTGAAAATTTGCACAAGGGAAATTGTTTTGGATCATGTCGAGTATCTAGAAACAAGTTTTTTTTTAAAAAAAAAATGTTACTTCAATATTTATTGTATGGAAACAGAGTGAATGAGTGCTTTAATGTTCTAAGTTGCCTCTAGTTCTAGTCTACAAAAATGAGCATCACAAACATGTCTGCATTAAATTTTTGTCCACTTGATATTAAAAAGATTCATAAATATACATGCATACAATATGTGTCCAAGCAGTGGAAGAGGAAAACAAGTTCAAATCCATCAGTTGATCTTGGGCAAATCAGAAAAATAACTTAGAGGGTAATAAAACTAGCCATTAATTATTGACTCATGATGTGATTGTGAGGTACACTTACAATGTTTACACTAGAAACAAATGTCACTACCATGGAAGAGAACCAAGGGGGTAGATCAACTGCAAGGAAGTGTAAACATAAGAAATTCAGTCTAATATAAACATAACTTAGCAAAGAATAAGAAGATAACAATCATCAGGCTCTGAAAGAAGTAACTCATGCATTGAATCGATCACAAAAGTAGTGATCACAGTTAAAACTAATGGAATCTTGGTTTTCAAAGAACCAAAAGATAACAAAAACCATGTTACTCATCTAAGTTCGTCATAAAAACTCAATGTCTTCCAAGCAAGTACTTCAACAGCATGTAATTGGATTACTTCAAAGCATTCTCCAAATAAAAACTAACGAAAAAAATAAGCAAATTTAGATAGTTTTACTGAAAAGAATCAAAGAATAGCTTTAACCAGGGACATGTTCAACATGATTTCTAATCATAGCCAACTAAAAAGAGGCTCAAAAGAAAAAGGCAAAAAAAGTTACCACTTTCCTCCACAAACAAAAAAAGATAAAGAAAGTAGAGAATCAAAAAGCATCAGTTCCTAGTAAACTGAATGAAAAAACCATTAAAAAAAAAAATAGTCTTAACAAGGAAGTGCATTGCAGGACCGCAAAGCTACAATTTCCAGCCAAAAATAAAGGACAAAACTCCACCAAAATAGAAGCAAAAAACCAAGGCAACAATTTATCCCTCTATAAACAAACAGAACCCAATCAATCAAAACACTACTAAAAACAAACAAAAATCCAACCTTTTTCACAAAAAAAAAGATCACAAACCTCTCAAATAGGCCCAATCGTAAGGCCGGAGCCATGTCTCCGGGTGGCTATAACTGGAAAGCAAGACGGGCTCTTGGCCAGCAGAGAAGCCAACAAACAACAACCCAAAGAGCAGCAACAATCGCCCATCCAAAGCAGCCATTAACATCACCAAAAAAAAACCAAAAACAAAAAACAAAACGAAACAAAAACACAAAAAGGAGAGATCTTTGAGCAACTCTCTAACTGTTCTCAAGATCCTTATGCTCTCTTTCGATTGTTCCCCGGCATGACGGCCCAAAACGCGAAGAGAAGTGTGGGAATGTTCGCAGGTGCGTATCGAACGCGCGTGCGTGTCCCATGAACACAATAGAGTACTCTTCGTTAATAATAAAAAAATTAAAAATGTCTTTTTTTTGTGGTTCTTTTTGCATAAAACTCCCTCACATAAACAAAAATTAAATTAAAAAACAATTATATATATATATATATATATATATATATATATATATATAAGATTAATTTTTTTTATATATTTTAAAAACTAAACTTGCATTACAAATTGTAGTATTATTTTGTGTATATAACAAAGAAAAAATTACAAAATTTAATAGGGGAGCATGTGCAAAAGGAAAATATTAATTAAAAAAGTAGAAAACCAAGAACATGAGTTCATATAAACAAAAGTATATGAAAATCTAATATGAATAAAGAATATGGAATGATAATGGACATAGATAGAATGGCATTTTCTATGGTCCATTAAAATTTAATAAAAAAATGAGAGGGTTGTTGGGTCAAAATCAAAGTCTACATTGTTTAATGCCAATAAGACTATGGTTTATAAGACTAGTCAAGAACATTAGATCATGGTCTATGGGTGTAGGGGATAGGTTCTTAGTCAAAATATTGTATATGTTCTTGCTAGAAACAAAATTTTTGGCATTTGCCGTGCACACTCAAAGTGAATTATTTCTGTGAATGATGTGGGAAAATAAAATAGTCACACTCAATAACTTATTAAGGAAAAGATGGAAGGACAATCGCACCACCTGCTACATGTGTAAGAACAATAATAAAATGGTTGATCACTGACTACTACACTGCACTTACACCGGTAATTTGGGAACTCTATGGCTTCATGTTTCAAATAGAGGAAATGCCCTTAACGATACAAGTTCTATGGGCAACAACAATTCAGCAAAAAAAAAAAAAAACTTCACAAAGATTCAAGGAGGGGCTAGAACATGATGGTTATGGCGATTACCCGGACCGCATGGATGGAACGCAATCAAAGATGCTTTCGAAACAAACAACGATTTTCTATGAAATTAATCTGAGATATTGCATTCTTGATGTTGTTTTGGGTTAATGCGTAACATGCGACCAACAGGCCAAAGCTTGTACAGATTGAGTCCATTGCGAAGCAAGGCCTGACTTTCGACAAAGAAGCACCAAGGAGCCACCACAGGAGCCACTACAAGAAACATCGGTGGGTGATAACTTCGACGACACCCCATGTGCACCTTAGACGTTGACGAATAAAGAAAAGCGACAAAGCTCCCTAATCCCCTACTATTATATCCCCATGTACTACAATTGAAGTATTCTTAACTTCAATATGTAACTTATCTTTATCTATTCATGAATGTGATTTATCCCAAAAAAAAAAGTAAAAAAATTAATTTTTTTTCCCATATTTTTTATATTTAAACAATGTTTAATTTGTTTAAAAATCATCTTTATAAATATTTTTTTCAATTGGAATAGGAATAAATCTTTTTATAAACATAAATATTTATTAATATTTAAAAAATTAATTAAACTGATATAATGGGTATTAAAAATCACTTATTTTTATTCCATGCAATTTTAGTAAAACACCTCAACTTCTTATTACAACTTTATAGCACACCTCATTTTTTAGAAAAATTTGTGACGCAAACCCTTTTATAAATTGGTTGACACATATATGAGTTTAATCAAATATGCAAATATCCACTCTTCTTTGGGATCTGAATAGATCTTGTGTTGGAAGTAGTGAGTTAAAACAATGTAACCCACATGCACAACGGAATAAAGGAGTGGGGCATTAGGGTTAGGTTTCAAAAATTTTCTTAATCTACTTTATATGTCCCAATACATCTAATAATTAACTACAATATATCATATATATTGTGTAGTAAAATAAACTAGAGAGTACTTGCTTGGAATCGCTTTCTCTCTTGAAACCTTCATTGAAATCAACTGATGATCTTCAAGTTGCACAAATGTATAACCTCTTTCTCTTAATACTTGGACTATTCTCACTAAAGAGGGAACTCAAAAAAAAAAAAAAAAAAAAACCTCAAAAGATCACTCAATTTATCTCACCCAATTGCTTTTTTATTCTCTTGTATCTCTCCTTACATAGATGAGAGTGTCATAGTCTCCATAAATGTTTTATAATTATCTTTATGAGATGAATCTTGATCCAATTTAAATTCAAAGATCAAACCATAATCAAATTATTATTATTATCTCTTTTTATCTCATATCAATCCTTAAGTGGATTACTATAGCAATCGGGCACGTGATATTGAGAAGGTATGAATCAGACATTTGGAGGCCGGCCATTGGATGCCGGGGGTACTGTAGCAATATTAATTGTAGCACCAGTACTATGGCAAAAGTGTTATAGCAGCAGAGATATTTCAGAGAGCTAGTGTCAGGTAGGGGTGTAACTGAGACACCACTACTCGCAAGCTACTCGAGCTCGACTCGAGAAAAACTCGAACTCGACTCGGTCATGGTCGAGCCGAGCTCGAGCTCGAGCAGCTCGAGTAATCCATCGAGCCGAGTTCGAGTATTGTAATACTTGGCTCGAGTGCTCGCGAGCCTAATCGAGTAGTTATATATATATATATATAAATATAATAAAATTACAATTTTATCCTCCAATACAACAGTCACATGACTCACTCACTCACACAGTCACACACTTAGTCACTCACACAGTCACATTGAGTCACACTTGGACTTGGATATATTAAAAATTCAAAACTTAAAAATCTTTTTCAAGAACTGAAACCCTAGCCTCCATCCTCCTCGACTCTCTGAGACGTCGCCGCCCGCTCTGTCCGCCAGCACCGCCACCAGTCACCACCTTCTCCGATCTCCAGTTTCCACACCGTCGCCCTGTCCGCCAACGTCCCACCGCGCCAACAGTTCTCTGAAATTCTTTTCCTCTCTTTCTCTCTTGGCAAAGAACCTTATCTTCTCCGAGTCTGCAACCGGCGACCGCGATCGCGACAGACACGGGCCACGGGCCACGCTGCCAGTCTTCCACAGCCACGGGCCTCTCCTCTGGACCTCCGGTCCTCCGCAACTAGATCCGGTATGTTTCAGTCCTTATCCTATTCTCCAGCATTAATTTGTCTTTTTTTCAATTTAGTTGAAGTAGTGCTCTGTCTTCTTCCCTCCACAATCTGGTATCTAATCGCTGGTTGCTTCTTTTCAATTTAGTTGCAGATATCTCGTTCCAGTCTTCCAGACTTCCAGTCCCATTGAGACAGAGCAAGCAGTGCTCCTGATTCCTGAGTCCTAGCCTCTAGCTTCCTCCAAATAGTCTGGTACCTTTCTTTAATTTGTCTTTTTTCTAGGTTTTAAGCTGTGATTATGTGATTACTCACAGCAAGTTACAATAGTTTTCTTCACAGAAATATTTAACCTGATAACTAACAACAAGTTCATTCACATTAAAAAAAAAAAAGCATGATAGTTCAATACAGAGAACTCCAATCACATAACTTCTAGCATGTTTAGTTCATGTTGTATGTTTTCCATGATAACTTTGCCTTTGATTAGTTATACATAATCATGCTATGCATTGTCATTTTGCATGTTTGGTTCTTTAATTCCTTGTTTATTACCTTTTTAATATATGTTATTTTTTTATTAATTTACTGAAAAAACTTGGATGCCATTTCATTATCAACAGAAATTAAATGTTTTGAAGAATATATAATCTAACTTTTATTTTTTGGTGGTAGTCAACATGTCACAAAATGTTTCTGCACCATTTCAACCTAGAACAAATTCATCTACCAGTCAAGGAATATTTGATGGTGATTCTTCAAGGAATGAAAGTTTAGATTGTGATAAAGCTACTGATCCAAATGATAAGGAATGTGATGCTATAGACCTTGAAGATGGAGAGCAAGAGGAGGGTAATGAAAAGAAGATGGCAAAAACTTCTAGTGTTTGGTTGGAGTTTAAGGAAATCATTCTTCCTGATGGTTCTAAAAAGGGAGAATGTGTCCACTATAAGAGGAAGTTGGCTATAAGTGCTAGCAAAAGCACAACTCAATTTAAAAGACATTTGTCAACTTGTTTGAGGAGAAAAGTGTATCAAAATCAGCAACAAAGAATCAATTTTCAGCCTATAGAAGCAGGAGGTAGTAGAAATGTTGAAGTGCTACCAGCCCTTACAAATGGTAAGCTTGATATGGCAAAAATGAGAGAGGCAGCTGCACATTGGATACTTATGCATGAACATCCCTTTTCGATAATGGAAGAAGAAGGTTTTAATATGATGCAAAAACGTGGGATGCCTGTATGGGAAAAGGTATCACGTGTTACAATCAAGAAGGATTGCATGCAAGTTTATGAGTCTGAAAAGAAGAAATTGAAGGCATTGTTAAAGAATGTAAGTAAAATAAGTTTGACAACAGATTTTTGGAAGTCAAACAATCAAAAGATTGAGTATATGGTGTCGACGTCACACTTTATTGATTCGAATTGGAGATTGCAAAAGCGTGTCATCAGTTTTGTTCACATCCCACCTCCTCGTCGAGGTATAGAGATTGCAGATTGCATTTTCAAGTGTTTGAAGGAGTGGGGAATCGAGAACAAAGTGTTCACCATGTCCGTTGACAATGCTTCAAGCAATGATGTGGCAATTAGAATTTTTAAAGATACCTTTTCAAGAACTAAGAAGTTGCTTTGTGGAGGAAAGTTGTTTCATGTTCGTTGTTGTGCACACATCCTAAATCTAATGGTTCAAGATGGGATTTCTGAAATTGGAGATATAATTGAGGATATTCATGAAAGTGTGAAATTTATTAATCAAAATGAGGCAAGGCTCAACTCATTTTGTGATATTGTACAGCAGCTACAGTTGCCAGAAAGAAAGCTTATTCTTGATTGTAAAACACGTTGGAATTCAACATTTGAGATGCTATCGGTTGCAATAAAATTCAAAGACGTTTTTCCAATGTTCAAAGATCGAGAATCTCATTATCACTGTTGTCCAAGCCCTGAAGATTGGAAGAAAGTGGAAAAATTTGTGAGATTTTGGAGGTGTTCAATGCAGTCACAAAAATTATCTCCGGTAGTGATTATCCAACTTCCAATTTATTCTTGAATAAAGTCTATCGAGTGAAAGTGTTGCTTGATAAAAGGGAAAATGATGAAGATGATTTTATTCGGGCCATGATTGGTCGGAAGTTTGATAAGTATTGGGGGGAATGCAATTTGCTAATGTTTGTGGCCGCTATCTTGGATCCAAGGTGCAAAATGACAGTTGTTGAGTTTTGTTTGAATAGGATGTATTCAGATGTAGAAGCAAGAGTAAGTATTATCAAAGTTCGGGATGCTCTTTATGAGATTTATGAAGAATATGTTTGTGAGTATCAACAAAGCAACAAGCATAGTGGTGAAACTCCAATTATTAACAGTGATGCTATTGGTGGGAATGATAAAGCTTCTAGTTCAGGTTGGTCGGAATTTACAAATTATGTAAGATCTATTGAAAAAGCGCCTCCACAACAATCTGATCTTGATGCCTACCTAGCTGAAGGTTGTTTTATTGTTGAAGAAAATCAACCCGATCAGTTTAATGCTTTAGAATGGTGGAAAAGCAATACTTTGAAGTATCGCATCCTTTCTAAAATGGCTCGTGATGTACTTTCTATTCCTATCACTACAGTGACTTCAGAGGCTACATTTAGTGCAGGAAGTAGAGTTATTGATACTTATCGTGCTTCATTGGCTCCTGAAACAGTACAAGCAATACTTTGTGGAGGAGATTGGTGTCGAAATCCTCATGGAGTGAAGAAGAAGAACAAAGTGAGTCCACTGTCCACATTTGTGTACTTTTATTTCAAACTGATTTTTTTTTATGAGGTATTATTATTGATATTTATTTTGTTTTTACTCTTAATCTAATGCTTTAGTATAGTTTTTGACTATTTTTATTTTACTTTATCTATATTAGAAAGAGAAGAAGCCTGTTGAAATTACACTTCAAATACCTTGAAGTTGAAGTCTTAAATGGTATGAAGCATTACCTTTGCATATTAATAATGTTTAAGTTATTTATTCAAGCCTTACTTTTTACCTTACCATTAGTTATTATAATGTTTTGTTCTCAACTTATTCTTTTGTATAGGTTTGATGGAAAATATGGGGCAAATCTTCACTTCAAGAAGATACTTTGATCCTAAGATGTGTTGGCTAGTTGTTTTTATTTTTTAATGCTATAGACTTTTTTGCTTAAAACTTAATATTATGTTGTATTGCCACTTGCAAGTGGTGGAGTGGAGTTAATGTTGCATTTTGTTGTTGGAAACTTGGAAGTATGAATTGTTATCTTGATACTATCATAATATTGGTTTATGATATTGATGTTATTTTAAATTTTATTTTTCTTGATTGATGGTGGATTTTAATTGGAAGAAGTTAGGACTCAGGAGTCAGGACTGAAGAAGGGGAGCAACTTGTGGATCTTCAGACAGGTATGATTTTAATGTTGTTGTTGGGAGTTTTAATTTTGATATATGCTATGATATTCAGATTTAGGAGTTTTAATTGATCCTATGATATTCAGATTTAGGAGACAGACTAAAGCAAACAACTATGATTCAATTTCAGGTAATATAGCTCCTGTTTGGACTGGAGTTCTGTCAATTTCAGGTAATATAGTTCTGTCAATTTCAGGTAATATACCTTGCAACTGCTTTCAATTTCCCTTTGTTCAAACTTCAAACTTCTATATCAAGATCCTCTCTTTTCTCACTAACTATTGTTGTTTGATTTGAACAACAGGTCAAGTTCAAGTATTGAGCTATCCTGAAGGTTAAGTTAAACTGAGAAAATAACATTACTTTCATGGATCTGTGATGTTTTCATTGATCTCCATATATAGGTAGATCTAAAGGTGTAAAGATGTCATTTCTTTTTGATGCCAGACAGAGGAGGTTGCCACTTGTGTGGGGATTGGTCACACTTACACAATGGTACAGTATATTGAAAATTTTATGGTGCTTTGCAGTTATGGCAAGCTATAATGGAGTGTTGCCATCTGCATCTGAAATAGTTGATTCATAGGAGTCAGATTAATAAATAATTAAAGCTAATGTGTGTGTGGTTAAAGTTGCTTACCTTGTATGTTTATGTTGCAGGCCTACTTGAGCAAGACCAGAACACATTCCTCATAACCCTTGAAGGCTGATATGTACTGAATTTTATTCAAATCAATAGAAGTTATGAGATGAATCTCAAGAGAGAAGAAAAGGTTTCAGATGTAAATATTTTTTTCATCTTACCAATGGTGTTCTTCCTTTTGAATCTCCAACATCAGGATCCATTCCACCCTTGAGAATTCTTCTAGGAAACAACTATTACCAAGGCGACCTACAGCCCACAAATAATAGATTGCATGGTATGTTCACTTCATCACAGTACTCTCCATCCTCTCCAAGCAAATCTTCAATGCTAATATCTTTGAATAGATTGCATGGTAGATCTAAAAGTTTTTTTTATTTTCCTTTTGAAGTATCATGTGATGCAAAGAGTTGATTTCCTGTCTAACTTGATCTTATATATATAGATTTATCAAAACTTCTTTTATATCTTTCAGTTTTTTTTTAATAGCTTTTGGAGGTTCAACAATATGATGCTTTCTTACATCTTCGAGATGGTGCATGAACTGAGATTTAGTGATAACTCCTGTGTGTCTCTTATCTTTCTTTTTGCTTTCTTGAATAACACATGCATATATATTGAATAAACAGATGTAGGGATTTTTCCATATATATTTTGGACTGGAGTTTTAATTTTGATATATGCTCTGTCACTGGAGTTCTGTACAAAATTTGGTTTTATACAGTAGAAGAAAATCTGATGGAAATTATTATGTCATTTCTTGTTGCTTTGAGTTTCTTGTGGTGCTTATCTTTTTTGTTCTTCTTTTAGTGTCAAGTGATAAGTGTTAATTAGGAATTACTTTAGATTATTTTCATGATCTGCACTTTTGCTAGATAAGTTTGGGAAATTGTTTATTCTGTCTATGAAAATTATGTTTGGATTCAGGGTCAGATGTTCTGTCATATGACAACTTAACTTTTAGATCCATTTATCTAAGTTGAGCTGTTAGAGTGTCTCTTTAAAAGCCTTGCCTGATACTGTATGCATAGATGTGATTATATAGTTTTGAATCCACTGCACTGTCAAGTTTATTTGTGTAATCATTTTGGGACACCATTTGTCTAATCCATCGTGATCAGACCTCGAGGTTTACATACAAGAAGAACAAGAAATGATCTCCAGCAGAAGCAGCAGAAGCAGTAGCAAGTAGCAACTGCCAACTAGCAGCACTCTGCTGCAGGCTGCAGCAGTGTCAAATGAACTCCCAAGTTATTCATTGATGTTATTGTTATTGTTGATGTAAATTTGTAATATTATTTTTGATATATAGATGTTATTGTTATTGTTGATGTAAATTTGTAATATTATTTTTGTAATATTATAGGCTGCAGCAGGTATATTATTTTTCGTATTTTTGATGTTATTGTTGTTGTTGTAAATTTGTAATATTATTTTTTATTAGATATATAGATGTGGAATATCAGGTATTTTGGATGGAAAAAGTTTTTATTACATTGATGAAAATGAAGTGTAAAAGCTTTGAATAATCGAGCCCGAGCTCGAGTTCGAGTCGAGCTCCAATCGAGCTCCAATCAAGATCGAGCTCGAGTTCAAATCAAAAAAAAAAAATTAATCAAGCTTAATCGAGCGAGCTCGAGTAGCTCGAGTTATGTATCGAGTCGAGCTCGAGCTGTAAAAACAAAACTCAATCGAGTTCGAGCCGAGTATCGAGCAGCGAGTTTTGAGTCGAGCTCGAGCTCGAGCAGCTTACTACTCGGCTCGACTCGACTCGATTACACCCCTAGTGTCAGGGTCTTTATAGAGAGCTGACGTGGAGAACTTTATGATGCCTAGAAGGCATATAAAGTTAGGGAAAGCAAGAGAAAGGTATGACTGGGAGAAGAACATCAAGCAAGAATAAGAAAAAGGAAAGAGAATTTCAACTAGCGACGGCGGCGTCTCGAGAAATCGAAGGAGTAGTCATCTACATCTTCAAGAAGACAAGTGAAGCTCTACATTGGTAGGAGTTTGGGTTTTGAGCATATGTGCTCAGATTGTTGTCTTCTTGGTTTGTTCCTTTTCTTGTTAGTGATATCTCAAGTTAGGCCTTCAACTTGAGATCTTGTGTACTCTTTGATTAATAGTGGAATTTCTTGCTTGCCGGTGACCCGTGGTTTTGTTAGGAATCTGGTGTTATTCTTTGAGATCGTGAGAGACAAAGCAAGAACGAAAAGTGAAAACAAGCAAGAAAAGACACAGATTTACGTGGTTCACCCCGGAATAGGGCTATGTCCACGGTCGCCGGTTGTTTCCACTATGTTCTTAGAAGAATAAAACTTTACAAAGATGAACAATATATATAGAGAAATCAAAAATCTAATACAGTGGAAATATCCAAAATACCCCTCAAAAAATTTCGCCAAAAGCATGACCAGGTGTCCAGTATGATCAAGCTCCACACAACTCAACAGGTTTTTCCCTCAATTTGGAGGACATAAATCCTGTGTGTGTTGTTCATTCTCTTGGGTTGTTTCACTGTTTGTTTTTCTTCTGTTCTTGGCTTACATACCTGACAACTGCATCCACCCCTTTCTACAAGTAGTAGAAGAATATCCGAGGATCATCCCTCTGAGAGCTCCCTCCAACACTTACAAGGTTAACCCAAGTAGGATGACATGATGAATTAGATCATATTGGTTCAATCATATTAAACTACAATTGTGATCTCTTAATTAGGTCCAACCAATTGGCCCTAATCAATTTAGTCTTAGGGCTATAATGTACTCAAGTCCTGATTGATACCATCTTATAAACCCAAGTAAAATTTTCTATACATGTATATTAGAACGTCTAAGTAGGCCAAGTAAGAGAATCATATGCAGAGCTATTGGTTATGTTTTTAATTAGTAATGACTAATCAACCTTATATGGATCTCATCATGTACAACATAACCAAACATATCAGGGAATTGGGAACTAAGTATAGCATCTGAGTAACTCTCCACAAATATGAAATATTGTAGATCATCTCCTTATCTAGTGTGCAGTGCCCTCTACTATATCAACATCACTGTACTAATCGTGAAGAAAACCTCACACTGTCAAAACTCATAACCAGTACTCATATAGTGAATCAGACCCAATCAAGGTATTGGTGTGATCCCATCACACCAATATATTTTGCCAAATCTCATTTGACATATAACCAACTGGGTTTTACCTAAATCACAATGTTTGTCTTTCACTCTAGATGTTCTCCTCAATTGAGGTGGTAGAATCCTTGTTGGACATCTTATATTATCTCAACACTGATCACAAATACCAAAGGGGAGACTACTTGAAGTGATACACGACATAGTCTGTCTTCAAAGTACTTGATAACAATGCTAGATAGATATAGACCTCTCAAGTAAAGTGCTTGCACTAAGAGGATATTATTATTACCCTGACAGTGTGTTCAGCGACATACTCTCTTGGTTAGCCCATCAATGTGTAATACATACCCATACAATAGAGTGCATACAAATGCTATATATAACCAAGAAAGATTATCACCATCTAATGGTCCTCTATTATTATGGCAACCATATTGGTAAGCCATCCAGGTTCACTCTAAGTTGTGACAAGTTTAGGGTGTCAGGAACTGGCCATTTATTTCTCTCACAGTCATCCTAACTGACTATCTAAATATCCTACAAGATCACCTTTGTATCCTTTTATCATACAACTGCTAGTCATCTCATGCTAGTACATATTAGTTAGAAAAATAAACCTTATTTATGCATAACATAAGATAAATAATGTCTCAAAAAATCAATATCATGGCTTTGCATGGGTACCACTTCTAACATCTTGATCAATGAGAAAGATGATGGGTTGAAGATGGTCAAAATTCTTCTTCTTCTTCTTTCTTTCTTTCTTTCTTTGTTTTTTTTTTGGAGGAAGAGGTCGGTCATGATTGTTGTTTCTCCTTCCTATTCCCATTAGCCTCCTAGATCAAAACTCCTTCTAGGACCAGTCTTCACGTATTCAACCCTATTTTGAAATAGGAGAGAATCGTGGGAAAAAAGGTATACAAGCACTCATGCTCGGGGGGACTCTCCAACGGTCAAGTTAGAACTAGAGAGAGGGAGAGAAAGAGAGGAGAGAGAGAGAGAAAGAGGAAGGGAGATTTCATAGGAAAGCTTTTTGTCCCAAAGGTTTTGTCCCCTTACCATGGAGACCTCCTTTTATAACTCATTGTCCTGACTCGGCAGAATATCTTGGTGTCATTGGAGATTCATTTTCCTCCATTGGATGATTGACTATCTAAGTTTCTTCCTTAGCGGTTTGGATCATACCATGGGTTTATTTAAATTCATGGATATTTTTCTCCATAAAATTTGCCTCCCAACTCTCTAGGTCGACATGCTTTTAGCCAGCTATAGTCTAGAAAGTTCAATCTTTGGTTAGGGCATGATTGCATCAAAAAGGCCGCTTAGGTCACCTGGTCATGAAGTGTCTTCTGTGATAAACTATGTCCTCATGATCCACATAGCCAAGCAATTACATGAGGAGACCACACTTGTAAGCCCCACAAAGGAGCTATTAGATAACTTCAAGACCAAGCTGTCTAAGGCAAGGATGAAGATCACTGACCTTAAAATCATATCGAAAGCTCTAGATTGAGAGGTCGAGACTAAGAGGAATAGAAGACTTCGAACCCTTGATAAAATGAAGAGCATCCACGAACTTCTGCAAGATTACGAGGCATACTCTCGTCATGTGAGGAAGGAGCTCGAAGCTGCGACGCGTCATGCTACAAAGGAGACAACCGAGATAGCAATGGCTGACTTCAAGGAAATCGAGGAGTACCAGGATGAGCTCATCATGTTCGTCATATTCGGTAAAGAAGTGGTGGAGAAGTTCAATAACTTACAGGAATTCTCGTAGCGGAGTTTAAGAACTCAAAGGAGTTCGAGGATGAGGTCGCCTATCGTGCTACCGGAGGAGTTAAGGAGGGCGAGGCGAAACTCTTGGAGACTTATCTCAGATGCCATTATATGTCTTTGGGTTCCAGGGCTTGAGTAGTTGAATTTCGCCTCGCCTCCAATAAGTCTGTCACAATGTTTGGTAGCAGTGACGGAAGTTAAGATGCATGTTGATCCATTTTTCAAAGTGATCGGGTTAACATCTTGATCTTTTCTTCAAGAACTCGATATCTCAAATCTTGAACTTCCTCCTCAGAGACCGTGCGCTGATCTTTACGGATTTCTTCAACTTCTTGGATATCATTCACC
Organism: Dioscorea zingiberensis; assembly: GCA_026586065.1. Taxonomy (NCBI): domain Eukaryota; kingdom Viridiplantae; phylum Streptophyta; class Magnoliopsida; order Dioscoreales; family Dioscoreaceae; genus Dioscorea; species Dioscorea zingiberensis. The sequence goes on from CM048823.1 coordinate 50,024,405, forward strand.
GTATGGTGTTTTCTTCAACTTTAGGGATGTGACTTCGCTTGCCTCTTACCATGATTGAGCTTCACGACTTCTTGTTCAAGAAGAGATTTCCCACAAACGGCGTCAAATTGTTGATGCAAATATCCACTATTTCTTGGGATTTGAATAGATCTTGGTCAATGAGAAAGATGGGTTGAAGATGGTGGGAATATTTCTTCTCCATTTTTAGGGAGATGTTGGTCACAATCGTTATTTCTTCTTTTGGCTCCATTGACCTCATGGATCAAGAACTCCTTTTATGTAACACCCCGGATTTTTTTTAAATAAATATTCAGTAAATTTTTGAATTTTAAATGAGGTTAATTAGCACAGAAAACAGATTAATTATTTTAAACTCAAATTTAAAGAAAATCAGTAGTTAATGGACCCGAAATCTAGCCTCGCAACTATAGGGCCAACAAAAGGCCTTATTGGGTCATGCCACTTTTTCTTAGAATAGTTGGAGGTGGATAGACAATAAAGCCGGATTAATTAAATAATAAATTATTTAAGTGTTAATTAATCCATATTAATTAAGTGGGAAATACTAGACAAAGTTAGAGTCCCGGTAAAACAGATCTGATCAGGGATTGAGACAACCCGTGATGCTCCAGTATACCCGTGATAAACGAAATGATAGAGCCTTGCTACGCGTGGCCGACCCAGATCTGAAAAAAGTGGATCTTGGTCGAGCCCAATAATTCCCCATGTGATACCATAATAAGAGAAATTAAATAATTGAATATAATATTTATAAAAAAAAATCTATAAGGCTAACTTAGGGCATCAATTGAAATCAAAAATTCAATTGAAAGGGATTGTGCCCTCTTTGCATCTTCTTATCTCCAGTGCTCTTCTTATATCCGTGCCCTAGTTGCGTCGCACCCACTCTAGCTGGTCAGTCACCGCAGCTTCATCACGCCGGCTCCAATCACCGCCGCCACCGCTTCGCTTACCTTGCGGCAGTACCGCACCCGCCTTCACGCCAAAGTTCCTTTTGTTGTAGTTTTGGTGGTAAAACTAGAATTAATTTTTGTAAAGTTGCATACATATTCCAAAGAGGCACCACCAATATTGGTGACCTTTCATGTTCTTTCTCAAGATCAAGCAACACAACTCTTCACAAAGGTTGTGTCTTTTGTTTTAAGTGTCTATATATAGAGGTTTGCAAAGGAATACAAATATATAAGAAAAAAAATTCAGTTTCATAGAAGTTAGAGTCTTTGAGAGAAAACACTTAGTAGATCGCCGGACTTCGAGGAACGAGTGCTCGACCTTGAAGCATAGATAGTTGTATCCTGCCTTGACAGCGTCTATCGAACCACAAGCACACGAGTGGGGACGAATTTCTGTTTAAGGACATTGCATAGCAAGCCTCTATCTACATCAAGTTAGTATTTGCTTTTATATTTATTTTAATTTCAGTTCTTGTGATTATTCTTGTATCATTGTAATACATTCAAGTTATTAACAAAAAGAAGTTGTTTCTATTCATCTTTGATTGATTTTCACCAACAATCTTAAACAAAAATTGTATGGATCAATCAATGAATGAAGGGAACAAGTCTCATGTGGAGAAACCAGAGAAGTTTAAAGGAGTGGACTTCAAAAGATGGCAACAAAAGATGTTGTTCTACTTGACGGCATTGAATTTAGTTCATGTGCTCAAGGAGGAAGTTCCTAAAACATATGGTGATCCAATTCCCTCTGAAAAGTTGAAAGAAATTGAGACTTGGAAGAATCATGAGTTCCTATGTAGGAACTGTTTATACAAAAAAAAAAAGATGATATAAAAAAGGGGAGCCTTGAAAATATAATATATCTCAGGGGGCAATATGAAATATTTCATATAAATTATGATGAAATATTTTAAATGAAATAAATATTTCAAAATATCTTGAAATTAAGATGGTCTGATCTCGAGGCGAACCCGAATACAAATCCCGAGGCGGACCAAGAAATACATATCTCGAGGCAGGTCGAGGGTATAAAATTCAAGATTGTCCGAGAACAAATCTCGAGGCAATTTTAAATCTTGAGACGGCCCAGGAACACATATCCTGAGGCAAGCCAAGGACACATATCCCAAGGCAAGCCAAGGAAACAAATTTCAAGATAGCCTGAGAACATATCTCGAGGCAAAACTCAAATTCCAAAATTGCCCCTGAGAACATATCTCGAGGCAATCTCAAAGATAGCCCGAGAAAACATATCTCGAGGCGATCTCAAATCCCAAGATAGCCTGAGAATACATGTCTCGAGGCAATCCCACCAGAGAGCAGATCTCGAGGCAACTTAAATAATGCAAATCTCGAGATGTTCAAGGGAAACATATCCCGAGGCAAAAAATAATAATAATAATAATAAAATAATAAAATTAAAAAAAATAAATAAATAATAATAAATAATTAAATTTTAAAAGTTTAAAATTTAAACCTGATCTTATCTGGTCGGGAGATAGCTACGGGGGGTTGGGGGATTTTACGGAAAAAATTTCTCTTATGGGATAAGAACAAAGGAGCTTTTAAAAAGGGAAAAAAAGGAATAGAGAGAGGAGGAGCAGAAGAGAAGATGGCAGCCCCACAGTGGGAGGAAGCCCTTAAAGCCCTTGAAGAAAGAAGGAGAAGACCCCCTCTTGCCTGAAGCCTTCTCGTTGAAGCTCCTTAGCCGCGCATGACGCTGCCCTGCTGCTATTCGCCCCTCCACCAAATTGCTGAAGCCTCAAGCATCCGCCAAGATTCTCGCCCAGTGCAAAGGCGTGTAACACTCGCTAAGCCAGGCGCAACGCCCTCGCCAGTAGGCGACGCAGCCGCCGCCGCCAGCAATAACGCGGCGCAGAACCCCCTTTTGCTCACCACGCAGACCACGCCCTTGCTCCTTGCCGCCTGCGACCACCGAGCCCAAATTGGCTCCCCACCAAGCTCGCTACCGTGCTGATGCAGAAGATGGTTGCTGATCCTCCAGAAGATGGTTGCTGATTTGCCAAAGATGGTTGTCGATTGTTGCTGCTCCAGATTGGTTGCTGATCGAGGTGCTCAATTCCCGGTCGCTGATGAAGCTGATGAAGAATGGTTGCTGTCCCAAAACCTTGGTTGTTGCCTGTTGCTGATCCGGTCGCTGATGGTTGTTGTCCCAAGACCTTGGTTGCTGATGGTTGATGTCCCAAAACCATGGTTGCTGTTTCAAGACCCCCTGGTTGCTATCCCAAAACCTTGGTTGCTGCCTGTTGCTGATCCGGTCGCTGATGGTTGCTGTCCCAAGACCTTGGTTGCTGATGGTTGATGTCCTAAGACCATGGTTGTTGTTTCAAGACCCCTGGTTGCTATCCTAAAACCTTGGTTGCCGATGTTGCTGATCCGGTTGCTGAAATTTGCTGCAAAGATGAAAGGACTGTTGGTTGTTGCTTGATTGTTGCTGCCGATATTGATTGCTGCCGTTGCTGCATTGATGCTGTCAAAGAGCAAAAGAAAAAAAAAAGAGGAGAAGAAAGTTAGAGAAGTTGATGTGTTGCGGCTTGGTAAAGCAACTGAAGACTGGTTGTTGTCCAAGACTTGTTGATTGGAATATCACTTTGTCTTGTCATTGGAGATGGTATTAATGTATGAGTTATGCGATGAATGCTTGTATAAAATCAAAGCCCCAAAATATAGAGGAAACTCTGTCAAATTTTTGCAAAAAGAGAAGAAGAAGATAATGGCAAAGAGTTGCTAATGGCTATTGAACCTAAGTATAAAGAATTAAATTGACAAGCTACAATGATTCTTGAAAGAAGAGAAACAAAGAACAAGGATGAAGCGAAGAATAATTTTGTCAAAAGGACATTCCAAATGCAAAGCGCACACAACTTGTACGATTTAATAATGGATCCTCAAGACTTCAAAGTTCATTTATATTTCTGAAGCATTGAAATGCATACCAAGGACTTCTCAAAAGGGGTTGTTGGAAACTGCTGCAGGAATGGCTGCTGAAAATACTGAAAACTGTTGAAAATACTGAGATTGCTGTAGAAATGGTTGTTATAAAGACCCATTTTCAAAAATCGATAACTTTTGCTGTGAAATTCCAATTGAGGAGAAGTTTGCGGCATTAGAAACTAGATATCAAGATCTCTCCAAATATATATAGCGCAACTCCTTTTGGTGGCCCGATCGGCGCGGGTTTTGATAAATAAAAGAGTCAATTCCAAAGAATTTACTACCAAAGAATTCTGCCAATCTGATTACCCATTTTCAAAAATCGATAACTTTTGCCAGAAAACTCCAATGGTGGTGAAATTTGTAACATGAGAAACTAGATATCTAGATCTTCAATAATCATATACAGCACAGACCCTTTTGGCAGCCCAGTCAATGCATATTTTGGTGGAGAAAAAGGCTAGTCCTTGCAGCCTGGCCAGCTTAACTACCCTTTACTCAAATGCCAGTAACTTTTGCTGGGGAGCTCCAATCGAGATGAAATCTGCGGCATCGGAAACTAGACTCCCTGACCTCTCCAACCATATATGACACAACTCCTAACGGCGGCTCAGTTAGATGCAGTTCTTGATGAAAAGGGAAGTCAATTGGCGACCTAGTCAATATGAACCCTGGTCACAAATCTCTTTCAAATCTCAAGTGCAAGGCAACCGGCGGATTATGGATCCTATACGGCAGGGCACAGATTCCATAGGCGAAGGGCGGCGTCATAAATAAACAAACAAATAAATAAATAAATATATAGATGCTGATATGTAACAAATCATCTTATGTTGCAATAAACAAATTATTCTTTTCTCGTTGTCTCTATTTGTACTTTTGCCCCTTAATCGGAGGTTCCCACGACATTGTCTGGGGTAATTAATAATAGGGGTTTGCCTCTATTAGGAATAAAAGAACCTACAAACAAACAAAATATTATATTTGTGCTTCGATATATCGTCTGGTGTCTACACTACGTTAGGCGCGTATTTTTGATCCCACAGGAATCACATACTCAATCTGTTGGACAATACTCTTTATGATGTTTACTCATCCATAAAGACAGCCAAGGAACTGTGGGAATCTCTAGAGAAGAAGTACAAAACTGAAGTGGCTGGAACAAAGAAATTTGTTATTGGCCAATTCCTTAACTTCAAAATGGTAGATTCCAAATCTGTTGTTAATCAAGTGGAGGAACTCCAGATAAGCATGCTTAAATTACATGCTAAAAATATGATTATCAATTAGAATTTTCAGGTTGGTTCGATGATTGAAAAATTACCACCATCTTGGAATGATTTCAAGATATATCTCAAGCACAAGAAATGTGAGATGTCAATAGAGGATCTGGTTTTGAAACTAAGGATCGAAGAGGATCACCGAAAAGATCAAGGCGGGCGCGTAGTGCAGCCCCGTATGAGGCCAAAGCCAACCTTGTCGAAGGAAACACTTCCAAGAAAAAGTCCAACAAGAAAGCGAAAGGCAAAGGTTTCGGGAAGAAACAAGGAAATGTCCATGCTCCCAAAGGTCAAAACTTCAAGAAAATCAAAGGAGCTTGTTGGGTCTATGGCAAGCCGGGACATCTTGCACAAGATTGCCGCTATAAAAAGGATCAACCCACTGCTGGAAATCCCAACAACAACAACTAAGCCAACATTGCAGACGACAATTTAGTTGGAGTTGTTCTTGCAGCCAACTTTGTCAGTGACAATAAGGATTGGTGGATTGACATAGGTGCTACAAGGCACATATGTGGCGACAAGAATATGTTCACTTCTTACCAAGAGAAAACTAGTGGAGTAAAGTTTTTTATGGGAAATGCATTTGCATCTACTATTGTTGGAAAAGGGAAAGTTACTCTCAAATTTACTTCTCGAAAAGAACTTACTCTTGTTGATGTTCTTCATGTTCCAGAAATTAGGAAGAATCTTGTATCAAGACCACTTTTAAGCAACAAAGGCTTTAAGATGGTTTTTGAATATGATAAGTTTGTACTCACTAAGGGTGGGATATTTGTTGGGAAGGGTTATCTGGCAGAAAGCCTATTCAAACTGAATGTATTATCTTTTGATTCAATGAATAATAATAGGAATGTGTTTGCTTACTTGAGTGAGTCTTTTGATTTATGGCATGCTAGATTAGGACATGTTAATTATCGCTATATTCGTAGGATGGTTAAATTAGGATTATTACCTAAATGTTCAGTTTTAGTTAATGATCATAAATGTGAAGTATGTACTGAATCCAAATTTGCAAAGCAATCATTCAAGTCGGTTGAAAGATCCAGTGAATTGCTTGGATTAATACATAGTGATTTATGTGATTTCAAGTCGACTCCAACTCGTGGAGGGAAGAATTACTATGTAACCTTTATAGATGATTGTAGTAAGTATTGTTATGTATACTTAATACATAGCAAAGATGAAGCTTTGAATATGTTTAAGACATATAAAGCAGAAGTTGAAAATCAACTTGACCGAAGAATAAAAATCCTAAGATCCGATAGAGGAGGAGAATACGAATCAATCGAATTCTCAAATTTTTGTTCTTCACATGGAATTATTCATCAAACTACTGCACCTTATACTCCACAACAAAATGGAGTTGCAGAGAGGAAGAATAGAACCTTCAAGAATATGATTAATTCTATGTTAAATAGTTCAGGTTTACCACACAACATGTGGGGTGAAGCCTTACTTACTGCAAATGCTATTTTAAACAAAATTCCACATAAAAAGACCGACAAATCTCCTTATGAAGTGTGGAAAAATAGAACACCGTCTTACAAAACACTTAAAGTGTGGGGTTGCCTTGCAAAGGTACAAGTTCCTCGTCCAAAAAGTACAAAACTTGGACCAAAAACAATGGATTTTGTGTTTATTGGATTTGCCAATAATAGTTCCGCATATCGGCTCCTAGTATATCAATCCAAAAATCTGGATATACAAGTGAACACGATAATGGAATCCGCAGATGCAAAGTTCTTTGAAAACATTTTTCCATATAAAGAAGGAAGGTGTAGGAAACGAACACATAACGAAAGTCTAGATAATCATGGTGTACATGATGATGATCAAAATGATCATGGAGATGTTTCAAATTGTCAAGAACAAGAGTTAGAACCAAGAAGAGGGAAACGAACTAAAATTCCAAAGAATTTTGGTCCAGACTTCATGACTTACATGGTTGAGGCAGAACCTCAATCATATAGTGAAGCTATGTACTCACCTGAAGCTTCTTATTGGAAGGAAGCAATTCAAAGTGAGGTCGAATCTATTTTACAGAATAACACATGAAAATTGGTTGATTTGCCTCCAGGTAATAAACCAATTGGATATAAGTGGATTTTCAAGAAGAAATTGAAATCAAATGGTACCATAGGCAAGTATAAAGCTCGTCTAGTGGCAAAAGGGTATCGTCAAAAAGAAGGGTTAGATTTCTTTGACACTTACTCACCAGTCACAAGGATCACATCTATTAGGGTATTGATAGCAATTGCATCCATTTATAATTTAGAAATACATCAAATGGATGTACAGACTGCATTTTTAAATGGTGAGTTAGATGAAGAAATATACATGGAACAACCCGAGAGGTTCATTATAAAAGATCAAGAGAAAAAGGTGTATAAACTCGTCAAATCGTTATATGGACTTAAGCAAGCACCTAAACAATGGCATGAGAAGTTTGACCACACTATGTTAACTCATGGTTTTAAGATAAATGAGTGTGACAAATGTGTTTACATTAAGACCAATAAAAATGGTTGTGTCATTGTATGTCTATACGAAGACAACATGCTTATAATGGGATCGAACAAGAGTGTTATAAATGACACTAAAAAAATGTTGAACTTGAATTTTGATATAAAAGATATGGGTATAGCAGAGGTTATACTAGGAATTCGAATTCAAAGGAACAAGTGGATATGTATTTACTCTTGGTGGAGTAGCAGTTTCATGGAAATCGTTAAAGCAAACATGTATATCACGTTCAACAATGGAATCAGAATTTATAGCTCTAAACAAGGCTGGAGAAGAAGGCGAATGGCTTTGCAATTTTCTGGAAGATATTCCATTAGTGCCTAAGCCAATAACGGCTATTTGCATATGTTATGATTGTATGGCTGCGATAGCAAGAGCCAAGAACAAAATGTATAATGGCAAATCAAGGCACATAAGACGTAGACATAGTATGATTAGACAATTGCTCACTAATGGCATAATCTCTATTGATTATGTAAAATCAAAAGAAAACATAGCGGATCCTTTGACAAAGGGCCTAGCAAGAGAGCAAATCGTATTTACAACGAGGGGAATGGGACTAAAGCCTATACAATGAATCATCCGGGCGGAAACCTAACCTAGTTAATTGGAGATCCCATGGTCTAGGTTCAATAGGCAAACTAGTTGGGAGTGATTCAAGATTGAACACACAAACTCATTCCTATGTTGAAAGTGTGTTTCTGCAGAAGTTGAGGTTATGTTTTTAACATTTAATGAAGTCAATATCTTAATTAAGAGGACAAGGCAGATTGTTCTAAAAATTGATTTCACCTATATGAGAGTAATGTGGGGTCGCATTTATGGAAATTAGAAGGCTACATTTCCTAAAGCTCTCATGAATCCGGGAGTTGTTCAGGACCAAAACGAACACAACCGTATGATACGAAAAGTGTTTATATGATATGTGTGATGCTTGTTGTCTTGGCTTACTACATAAGTGGACAGTTCAAGAGTAATTTCACTGCATCACTTGGTAAGTTCGATAAGTTTCACTAGGGTAGGTTCAAGTCCAAAAGACACCTATTCCGATGCATATCATATATGTTTCTCTCAAAATTTTGCATTTAAGTCATTCAAGTTTTACAACTAAAATGTGGGGTAATGTTGTAGTTTTAGTGGTAAAACTAGAATTAATTTTTGTAAAGTTGCATACCTATTCCAAAGAGGCACCACCAATATTGGTGACCTTTCATGTTCTTTCTCAAAATCAAGCAACACAACTCTTCACAAAGGTTGTGTCTTTTGTTTTAAGTGTCTATATATAGAGGTTTGCAAAGGAATACAAATATATAAGAAAAAAATTTCAATTTCATAGAAGTTAGAGTCTTTGAGAGAAAACACTTAGTAGATCGCCGGACTTCGAGGAACGAGTGCTCGACCTTGAAGCATAGATAGTTGTATCCTGGCTTGACAGCGTCTATCGAACCACAAGCACACGAGTGGGGACGAATTTCTGTTTAAGGACATTGCATAGCAAGCCTCTATCTACATCAAGTTAGTATTTGCTTTTATATTTATTTTAATTTCAGTTCTTGTGATTATTCTTGTATCATTGTAATACATTCAAGTTATTAACAAAAAGAAGTTGTTTCTATTCATCTTTGATTGATTTTCACCAACACCTTCCCGGCCACCTTGGCGACGATCGGACCTCCGCCCCTTTTCCCCCACGCGAGAGCAAGTCCAGAACCTAGCAGCTCCGGTCGCATAGCCACCTTGGCCACACCTCTGTCCACAAGGGCGCCTGCGCATCGACTGCCAGATCAGCCACCCTCTCCTCTCTCCGGTGACGGCCAAGATCAGGCAAGCTATGGCCATGAGCAACACCCCAGCTCCGGCGGCCTTTTTCTTCCTTCGGTGGGCTGCAGGACTGAGGGGGGAGGGCTTGCTGTCGAGCCTCGACTACAGGGCTTCGGACAGCTAGGTATGGTTAATTCTAGGTTGAATCGGCGGTGATGGATGGGTTTAATTTGGTGGGTTGTGATTGGGATGTTGATAGCTTATGTGATGTTCCACGATCGAGTTAGAACGATCGTTTAATTGATGTACTTGAATGAGATTATGCTTTGTGTATGCTTAGATGCTAATATGGTGAATGTTTGTATTAGAATTTAAAACCCTATAAACAAAGGAGACTCCGCCGAAATTTCGTCAGTTTTATTTAGTGGATTAATCATACCATGTTTAGAAATTAAAATTCTTAGGAAGAGCATGTTAGAAGCCCCCAAATTTCCATGAATTTACATGCTCAATTCCCCATGTTTGTATAGCATTTATTTGCTTTAAGAGAGGGAGCATGTTACTAATCTCCAAGTTATGTTAATGATCAAGTTAATTTCATCTCTTAAGAAGAGTAATTTCCGTATTCTCATGGGTTTAGAAGCATGTATTATGTGTTAAGTAAGACATCATGCTTAAAGAGCTTAATGTCCTTATCGTATTTTTATTGAATCTAAATAATAGTACAAGCTAAGAATACAGTTTCCGTATTCATGAAATTCCCTTTTTTCGATTATTAGGGAAAGGTAAAGGAAAGGGCAAGGGCAAGTCAGCCACTGCCGAAGGACCGAGTCAATCTTAAAGCTTACTAGATTCAGGTGAGAGAAGTAGCTGTACAAATCGTGCTTTTACCGTATTTTCATATAGTATTGATTTCAGTTTGAAAAGCATGAGTTAGAAATTTTATGAAACTTTCCAGAGTTTTGCAAATCATTTCATGCACAGTAATCAGTAACAGAAAAGAGAAACACATACAGAAATAATTAGACTATACTTTATTGATATACTTGCTTCAACCAGTGGTGGCTTGTAGAGAACCAGAGAGTACAGCATTAGGTTAGGAAAGGGGTGATTTAAAACTCTGATTTTCATTACCGAACTATTTGTTTTAAAACATTTCATTTTATGAAATTAAAACCCCTTTCCATACTCTCTAAGTACCTAGTGTACATATATAAGTTTGGCCCCGTATAGCGTGGATAGATCTACCCGTTGGCCGTTGGTCCTGCAATATTGAAGTAAATGTGTAGTTAGTGATGATAGTATTGTGATGATCAGATGACTCCGTATTACCCACCTCCCGGTAGCGATTAGAGATCCACCGTAAAGGCGATTGGTACAGATTACCAAGAGTAATTTCGAAATTCATTTACAATACAGAGAAACAGATAATGAGATATGCATACATGAGATTTCTATGCAAATTGACATGTTTAAAGTAGATTGAAGATAATGCATTGACCAACATCTTTAGTTGCTCAGCATTTCTTTCAGTTACCGTATTTATGTTCAGTTATTTATATATGCATAGTTTTATGCTTCAGCTTTTACAATTTTATTTGCTATACGGGTATAATTCTATACCCGACAGTACTATTCCCAGATTACTGCGCTCCAGTAGCTCAGCTCTTTTTTCGTGACATTTTTTATGCAACCGATAGACAGGAGTCCAGGTAGAGGATTCGTCTACTCGCAAGATTATCGAGGAGCGTTAGTAGTTGGCTATGACTCCATGTGTCGTAGTTCATGATTATGTTCTGTTATGACTGTATTTGAGACAAATAAGTATAAGACAATATTTATATTTGGTGTTGTATTAAACTGTATTTTGAGTTTGGAGTTTATGATATGAGTTGTTTGCTTTAATAACTTCCGCAATTACTTGACTACTTTTGATTACCAGTTTTACAGCCTTAGGCTCAGGGTTCATTCCCTTGATCTGACTGGTGTGACACATGTCCCCTGATTAGGAGGTGGGTGTTACATTTTAGGATTAGTCTTCATATATCCAACTCTGTTTTGAAAGATGAGAGAACCATGAAAGAAAAGATATCTGAGAGCTTGTGCTCGAGGGGGCTCTAGGACAGTTAAGTCAGAACTTAGGGGAGAGAGAAAGAGAGAGGGAGAGAGACTTCCGAGGAAAGCCTTTTAACCCCCTTTTATAGTTCACTAACCTGACTTGCATAGATATTGGTGCCATTGGAGATTTATTTTCCTTTGTTGGATGACTAATTATTCAAATTTCTGCTTTAGTGGTTTGAATCATGCCACATATCTACTTAAAATTAATAGATATTTTTTTTTATATTATATAAATAAGTCAAAATAACATAAGATATATGTTATTCAAAAGCACTTTCAAAGTGTATCTCTGTTGTTCGTCAAGAGAGGCCCAACGGAGTTCTCAACTTACAGAGACAATAGACCATATTTAAAAACCCACAGGTGAGATGACACTCACCATTCTCCTTTAAAATCATAATTTACTATATAATATTAAATAGGTTAATAGAAAAAACAAGTTTTTGAGTTTTATTAAATATAATTCCAACATAACCTAGCATAAATATGATTATTTTTACACTTATTTTATGTATTAATCTATAAAACATATTTATGTAAATAGGTCATCTCTGTGACAAATTTTATTTATTTATTTATTTTTGTGTCGATAAATAGGTCGATGTATTTCCTATACTAAGTTGAGTTGTTATCAAGGTCACATTGACGTCAAGAACAATGACTTATCAGTTAAGAGTACCTAACTTAAACTCTTAGTCTTCAACAATTATTAATAACTAGAAAGAACCATAAGATTAAAGCCACTTTTTGATCTTAATATTCTCAACTTAGTACTTTAAGTCTTTATATAATGCTTGTGATAAGGATAAGGACATTGAATATTCAAGTTGAAACATACTTTTAACTCTTCCTGTCACTTGTTATCATCCAATAGTGAAAGCTTTTTGTGGTTCAAAAGCTCTTCCTTTTTCTATATCGAATTATCAATTAAAACACTTCATAGTTTCATCAAGACTTTCCTTTCATTAATTAATTTATTATTTAATTAATTTAGGAGTATTCATTTCATTGAAAGTGATCTTACACGACAGGGCTCTTTTTTTCCCCTATATTTTCATCCTTTTGGTAGGGGCATGGTGCATTCCATATGCTTCTGCTGTTGGAAGCTTAATATACGCCCAAACATGTATACAGCTAGACATTGCCTATACTGTGGGTTTACTAGGTAAATACAAAAGTCACCCAGGCATGGAGCATTACTTACGTGAGTTAAGTTCCCCCACTTCAATATTTTCCCCATTTTGACTTAGGCATATTTTGACTTTTTTATCACTGAAATAGGTGAAGTAGATTTTGACATATAAAAACTCACTTCCGCCCATTTAGGTGCTCTCTCATTTCAGTGAAAAGAAACACCAAAAATGTGATTTCCCTTTACTTTCAGTCAAAGGGAAGTGGGACTTCTGTCCACTTTTTCATTTCTGGCACAGTCAATAAAATGAACACCCATGACATATATTGCTATTTGTATATATACTCATGTAAAAATGCGTATGTACCACTAAAATCAATATCAACTAGCATATTACAATCATGTAAAAAAAAAACATTATACCTTTTATAAATATATCTTTGAAGAATTCATTTGACAATAAATTTATAAATATACTCTTGAAATAAAATTTAAAATTTAAAATAATTAAAATATTTTTAGGATATTAAAAATATTTTCTTGATAATGATTTATATTTAACTATAATTAGGGTTTATAATGATTAGATTTCAATAATATGGGTATATACATAATTAAATGAAATTTTAGTGGTATATCTATGATTATATTTTTATAGGAGTATATATATAATCAAATGAGAAATTTATGTGTATACTTGTAATTATAATTTTCTTAGGTGTATACTTCACATGCAACTTTCTCTTTAATTTATTAATTATTTTGTTAGGTCATGCAACTTTTTCTTTAATTTATCAAGTATCTTTTTAGGTCAAAGTTCATAAATAAACAATTTTAGCCAATGAACTCCCTTTATTTTATTCTCCTCGTAAGCAATTTTAGATCATTACTATAAAACAAATGTTTTATGATCTTTTTTTTTTCTTTATTTTCAAAAAATCACTAATTCGATCATAATTGTAAAATATTCCATTTATGGAGAATTATTGTTGTTATCAAGCTTAAACTTTTTTCACAAATTAGTTATATTTACTATTTATCCATAATTTGAATAATTAAATATTTAATTTAAACTCTCAACCAATTGTTAAACATGTGTTATTACCTGCTAGAATTTTTTCACATTTATTAAGATTAAGATAAAGTTGGTCTTTAGGACCATTTTACATAAGATCTGGCCCAGTCTGGTCAGGTGCATTTTACAACATAGGAGTGTGATTTAGGGTAGATGAGCGTTGTTGTGGGTGGTAGCGTACTCGTTCTTCCTCCTTAGCCCTACTCCTATGATGTCCCATCCTCAAAGTTGAAATTGGGATCATGTAGTTGTTGTTGGTCCTTATCTTGCGGAACTCCATGTTTCTTTTGATGATGGATTCCATTGTTAGCAATTTTGGTTTTTTTTTTTTCGTGTGAGTTGTATTAAACTAAGAGAGTATAAGAAAGTCGATATGACGGATCAATTTCGTGTAAACACGTTATTTAACTTAAAAGCATCTTTTATTTCGTTCCAACCATATATTCTAAATTATTATCATTGTCACCATATTCAATTCTTTACAGGCTCCCGACACTAGTCTATTGGCTATTGTGTTGTTTCCCATTTACGGCTAGAATTGTACACCCTATTTTTAGAAAAATAAATAATTTAATTCAGTTAAAAGAATATGTTTAGAATATTTTGTACTCTATATTATTTATTTATTGATTGATTTATTTATCTCAAAGAGATTTTTGCATGTGTTGAGAAAATTTTTAGAAAGCTCACTTTTTGGTCTTGTAAATATACAGGAACTGAGGGAGGAATATGTAAAAAACCTAAAAAGAAAAAACTTTTTTAGTATTCTAGGGACAAGGAAGTAATATTACAAACAGATCACATGATGCTATTGCTTTGAGATGCGTGCTCTATCAACTCCCACCGTCCACGTTCAGAGTGACTCGAGATTAACGAGTTCACGCGGATCATCACACCATCCAAGTATTCTTCCGCTTTCTCCTTCATCCACGTGTTAAGTAACTCAATCATAACGAGTTCCAGCGGAACATCACACCAACAGGAGATAAAAAAAGAAAAATTATCGAAAAGTTTCTGGCACTGTTTCAGCACTGTTATCAGGGACCCAAAATCATCCCAAAACAATAATAATAAACATCCCCCACCAAGGATATAGAAAAGTAAACAGTGGGTTTTTTTTGTCAATTATCAAAAAAAAAATAATAAATTCATATAAACCCCACTAAAGTTATCAATTATTCACATAAACTGCATAAAAATTTCATTGAAAATCATCAAAAAAAAAAAAAACTTGCATACCCTGCAAATGTATATATTTACTTAAATATTTTTAAAAAATAATATTTACTTGCACATCCCAATAAAACAATGCTTTATTACATATATTGATGCCGAGATCCGTCCTCTCTATGGATTAGGATAGATTACAATCAACATATGAAAAATAATATAATTCAACTAGTGTTTGGGAAGGCATCAATGCTACTATATTTTTCTTGATGGAGCATCATCTCTCTTGGGATTGAAGCTTCTTACAAAAATTAGAATCTTCAGGTGCTCATGCCCCGTGATAATCTCCGATGTTCAATTACAAAGATGTCACTGGGTTATTTTTTCTTATAACAAGTTATATATCTCTGTTCTCGTGAATCATAGTCAGTTTAGGTTAAAATTTTAAGTTTTAATTATAATTTTAAAAAATGTAAATTATTTTTAGAGGGATATTTAAACAATTCTAAACTTTTACAAAGATATAAATCTCATAAAAATAATATATATTAGTAAAATCTATGTTAATAATTTTATCTCGTCGGACTCCCATCTATTGAATCAACTTAATCATATAAGGAAAAACACGCGATTCGTGTGGTTTGCAAGTAAATATTATTTTTAAAAATAATAAATAATTTCAAACTTTTATGAGGGCGTCTCAACAAAAATTTAAATAATATATATATATATATATATGGATTTTTTTAGAAAAAGAAAAAAAATGGAAATTATCCAAAGCTGATATCGGGGATGGATCCAGCTAAGCGACACGTGCCAGGATGAGAAGATCAAGCGTGTATCGAGATTCCGAGGCACGGTCCCCTTGTCGCTTTCACACGTGGCATAACCCAGTCGACGCCTTAAAGCCACCACCTTTACGCCAGCCCGCCAAAACCCCGCCGCGTGTCCTTTGATTCAACCCCGGGGGCGCGAAAGCGACCGCAAAAGGCTTCCCACCCCGCGGGCCCCACTAGCCAGACCACTGCTGTCTTCGTGGTGCCTTCTCATTGGCTCCACTTTGTTCAGCATTAGCGGACACGTGGTTCCTATCTGCCGCCCTGGGCCCCACCCTCCCTCTGCCACCTTGGGAACCGATGGCGCCTTTTCTCATTCCATCCCCCTCTCTCTTTCTTCTCGCGAGATTTTCATTCCAATTTTTCCTTTCCCATTTATTTCAATTTTTCAACAGTTATTTTGAGCTTTTTGTATATGTAACCCTGAAAATTATCAAAATTAAATATATGCCCCAAAAAAACATAATTACATGTATACCAGTTAAAAATTCAGTTGATTATAATTTTATAAATACATAAAAATATTGATATTGAAAAAAAACATAAAATATATAATGGTTTTTTTTCAATGGTTTTAATTTAACTATAGTTAAAACTTTAGGGTTAACAACAGTTAACATATATGAACAGCATCAACAACATAATATATGTACAATTAAATAGAAAATCTAGAAATAAACTATATTGATGCAGTGATCGGTCCTTGGAATTTGGAAATTTGGTCAAGATCAACTGGTATGATGAGGTGGTCATCGATCGAACTAACAAATGAGAAAAGATCCTCCTTGGTTGCAAGCAATTTCATCTAAGGTGGTAGTACTCTTTTGGGGGCAGGTTATCTAAAGTCACTCTTCATTCAGAACAGGATTTGCAAAGACAATGAGCCTCGAGATAGCTCTAATGCTCAAGTTAGTCAAAAAACAAGAAAAGAGTGAGGAAGTGGAAAGAGGAGGAGAGTTTTGGTGAATAGTACTGGTGGGCAATTTGATAATTCCGATCCCTTTTGGTGAGTATTTCATCATTCCTTCTATAACTCTGGGGAGGTTGGTGTCGATTGTGACCATTACCACGTGATGACGGGTGGTGACCTTGATTGTTACCGAATGGTAAGCTCAATAGTCACAGCCACATACAAGTGATTGGTGACCCCGTGATCGTCCATGATCTGCTTGGACATCCAAGATGGTGATTTTATCCCATATTTTTTTTCAGTAATATATTTACACTTAAGATGGTTTTGAGGATATATATATATATATATATATATATATATATAATTTACCCAACAATTATAAATATTATATAATATTTGTGAATTTTCTTAAATTTTTAAATGATGTTAACTTAGGTCTGGACCCAATTGACCATCCTATCAGAGCACGTCGCGCGTAGCCAAGGAAGTACTTTTCTACAGGGACACAACTAAACTAGAGTGTCATACATGCATGACAAAGAGCCAATGGATACCCGCCACGTATGCGTTGCTTACGTTGTAAAGCACCCTGATCTTTCTCGTGATAAGGACTCTCAGATCGAAAGAATAATAGACGAGAACATCAAGATTAGCGCCGAGATCGAATCCGACGGCGTGGATTGACAGACATGATTATCACGAGACGATAACTGGGTAACGTCTGTGTCGTAGCGCGAGAGCGGCGCGTGGATGCCCGACGTGTCGCTCGATGTCAGCACCACGTCGTGGTCGTACCGGGCAGCCGGGCAGGGCTTCTCTGCTGCCCGCTCTGAAACATTTTCATTTACCCCCTCGAAATAATAGAAAAGCGTTCTTTCACTTTTGCCCCTGCAAAAATTTTTATTTTCATTTCTATCCTTGAATAAGCCAATTCTCTTGTTAATTGTTTGTGTTTATACCCCTAGAAGGGTTTGTGTGTGATTAAGAGATTTTACAGGGGGGTGTGTGCAAAGAATGTTAATATAAATTTCGAAAATTATAAGAAAGTTCGTTTATAATTACCAACCTCGCAGCAGTGCGCCCGCCCTCGCTCGCCACCACAAGAACCACCAAACCCTCGCCGGAGATGTGAGACAGCGGGATCCCGAGCGATCGCCGCTGTTGATGGCGGATGTGTGTGTGAAGATGGCAGGCGATGGAGAGTCTCCGGCCAAATGCCGCGAGCCTCGCCGCCTCCGGATCGAAAGCGATGGCGAGACTTCGACCCGCGGCGAGAAGCGGGCCGGCTCCGGTGAGTCCCCGGCCGCAGAGAAACGAACCCGAACGGCGGGGCCTGAGCAAGAGACGGCGCCTCCGAAGGTGGCTTTCGGGTCGGTGTCGCTCTGTGGCTTGTCGCGCGAGATGGAGGATGCCGTAGCCGTCCGACCGGGGTTCTGCCGACTCCCCGGCGGTGAGCCGCTCCACTTCTTCGCCGTTTTTGATGGCCACGGCGGCTCCCACGTAATCGATCGCCATCTCATCTCACCGGAACCCTAGTTTGTTTTTCCGAAAAAAATAATTTAGAGTATTTTCCATTTATTTGAATTTTTTTTCAAAGATCTCGAGATGAAAGAGAAGCTGTTTCAGGCTCTCCGGCTTCTCCGGGAAGAGAAGCTGGCACAGCCGTAGGATGGATCACGTGACGAGAATGAACGGCTGGATTTGCAGGTGTCGGCGATGTGCAGGGAGAGGATGCACGAGCTGGTGGCGGAGGAGATGGGGAAGGCGCCGGCGGCGGCGGCGGGAAGCAAAGAGGAGGCGGAAGGGTGGAAGGCGGCTCTTGGGAGGGCGTTCGCTCGGATGGACGAGTTGGCGCTGGCGTCGTGCGCGTGCGGGAAGGCTGGGCCGCCGATGTGCGGTTGCGAGAGGTCGGGGTTCGAGTCCGACGTCGTGGGGTCCACCGCCGTTGTCGCCATCGTCTCCCGCAGCCGCATCTTCGTCGCCAACTGCGGCGACTCCCGCGCCGTCCTCTCCCGCTCCGGCCGCGCCCTCCCCCTCTCCGACGACCACAAGGTAAAACCTAAAATTAAGCCGGAGCCGAAACCACCAGCGATGGCATTCCTTGTAATTTCATGGAAAAGCAGGGGTAGTGATTAGTGCGTCGTTCTCGGTGCTGGGCCAGAGAGAGCCACGGGGGTGAGCCCGTGAGCTGGAGAGGGGGGCACGTGGAGGGTTCCTCTTGGTTGTGTCTGAGCTTACGTACAATGTAGTAATGTTTGTGGCGTTTTTGCAGCCGGACAGGGCGGACGAGCTGGCGCGCATCGAAGCCGCGGGCGGTCGGGTGATCTACCTCAACGGAGCTCGAGTCCATGGGATCCTTGCAATGTCCCGTGCATTAGGTAACGATTTCTCATCCAATCTTGTCCTTTCCTATGTTTGATATTTGTTTGCATGAATAAATGATGTGTTTTTTGAGAAGTAAACTAGAATTTGGCTAAATAGGGAAGTGCTTTGCAGTATGTATAAGAATTGTAAATGGAACCAACGGCCTATTGCTATTGGTTCCCTCGTAGGGTTCATTGGTTGGGACAAATTCAGGTTCGAATCCTCACAATCATAAGGTGAGAGGCATTTGCACACAGGTGCCGCGTTATTGTCACCTAAGTCAAAAAAAAAAAAAAAAAAAAAAAAATTGTGGATGGATTGGAGGAATGAGAAGCCAATGCTCTATTTTGTGATTTTTAGAATTCGTAGAATGGTTTAGGTGGGAAGGATGTAGTTGGATGAGAAGTTAAGAATGCTTTGCAATGAGACCAAAAGTCTGAGAGGCTAGGTAGTAGGCATGTCCATCACTTGTCTGGATGGCATGTGACTTTCCTTTGAGGTGTAAGTCATAAAGTAGCTCTTAGATGACGGGGATACTAGGTGTATGAATGCTGTACTTGCGTGATCAGTAGTTTGATTATTATTATATTAAATTAATTTGAATTGGTTTTGAAGGAATACAATAGTTTTGCAACTCACTGTTAATTGTCACATGTTACTCTCTTTTGGTTGCAAAAATTTGTTTGTGGGGTTGACTGGTACACCTTTAATGGCACATGTATGTTTTATTTATTTATTTGTTTTCATGTCATAAAGATCCTTGCAACTGTTAATTTCATAAACAGTCCAACTTTGTCGTATACTAGATTGCTTTTATACTGTTACCAGTATGGGAAAATCTAGTGGAATGATTGATAAGAACAAAAACAAGCAAGTATTGGGATACATAGGCAATACATTAAAAGACATGGGTACCCTAGGATCCTAAGATATCTTCAAAATTCTCTGCCAAAATGGTGAGGAGGTGGTAATAGTGTAGGTGAGAATCAGTGGGAAGAGAGTAATGGGAGGGGAGCAATTAATGGTGATCAAAATTATTTTAAGTTGCTTCACTTATCCTTGACATGGATTAGTTCTTTAAATGAAACATATATTTGAAGCTGAAGCATGAAACTCCTTAAACTGAATCTCACTTGAGGAAGTTTAGGATGTTTTCAACTCTACACAACCAAATTAGGACCCTTGTACAATAATGGTACCTAAAATAGGACCTTGTTACTTGTGCATGAAAAAAGATGTCTTCAAATAAAAGTTAGTCTCCACTTGTATGCGATCATTAACAAGTATTAGTCATTTCTGTACTTGATGAATCTGTAGTACTGGACAATGTGTCTGCATGGTATGCTTAAAGCCATTGATGTAGAGAACATCTCTAGTTCTAGTTAGTATTTACGTGTTGTACAAATGTGTCAGGAAATATTCAATTTGTTATTATTCATAGATGAAATTGACTAATGTCACTGCCTGAGCACTGATCTTCAAGGCGGCTCCTTTGTAGTTATAAATTTGACTGCTTTTCGGATTCTTAAATCGGATTCTTAAATAGAATCAATCTCTTATTGATATCAATTTCTTCTGGGAATTTATAGGTCTGTTCACTTGAAGAAAGAAGGGGCTACAAAAACAAATCTTTTTTTTTGTTTTGTGGGGTCTAGGAACTGATAACTGAAAGTTTACTCAAGTTCAACCTTAGTGAGCTGATGGTTTATTTGTTCAATGAGGCCTTTGATAACTTGCATGGATGTTCGACCCGGGAAAGCGCCGGCAGCAACATGAAATCTGGATTTGGCATTTGGTTTAGCAAGAGCTAAGAAGGATCTGGGAGACAAGCCAGAATAGTAATATAGGGGTCAAATCCTTAATAATGTCTAATTTTCTGTTTAGTCTTAATTTCATGGAGCGAGTAGAGAGATGCCTCAACAATGGAGTAAACATGCCTATACATGTAACTTCTGTTCATTTTTTCAAAATCATTTGTTGGATTCACTTGTCCTGCTATACCTCTCTTCCTCTCAAGCTGCTTTGGAAACATTGTGTTAATCTTCATTTGTTTCCATAAAGAGGCCCAATAATTGCAGGCTAATGGGATTTAATTTTTTAGCAACCAGTAGTTGTAGTTTTGAGAATTTTTTTTGTCGGATTCTTCCATCTGTAAGCTACTATGATTTGCAACTATACCTGATCGCTAATATGATTTGCAACTTTGCATAATCCATTGGGAGGTATTTTGGAAATGCTTGACCTGAGTTTAGTTCACTAGTGGTGTGTCCATCATCTAACCTAAATTAAAGGTGCAAGTGCCTTAGCCCTTATTGTTGGTTAATTTTTAAGAATTTAGTACCTTCAATTGGTTAATTTTAAGAAACTATTTGAGTATTGTTAGATCAAAGCTATTTGAGTATTATTAGATCAAAGCTATTGCTGTGTCCATCATCTAACCTAAATTAAGGAGCCTGTTGCATTGTGCCTAACATTTGACACAATTTTCTTATTGAATCTGAAATTGTTAAGTTTCTCCTTTTACATTCCTTAAAGAAGCTTTCTTATGCAGTATGTTTCTCTTTAGAAGGTAAGCCATGGCCAAATACCTGAGGTTGATTCAAAATTAGCAATTGCACATGTATCAAATACCTTGCTATTCATATCCCATTCACGACATATCCGATTTGAACTTAGCTATTCATATGTGTCAAAATCAGTGCTTGTGCAGCAGTGGTCTTTGAAATATAGAAATCTCTCTATCAGTTGTATATAGATCATCCTGTACATTGTCTATTATGGGAATTTCTAAAGTTATTTTGTTGGTAAATCTGCTTCCATCATTGGTTATGTAGATATCAGTGTGATTGTGTGGCTAGTGAGATTTTATCGATGTGGTTATCTCATCTAATTGGGACCTCTGGTTTGTACCTCCAATTTTCTCCCAAATGTTTAAAAATGATATTGACTATTTCTTGTAGGTTAGTAATTTAGTGTTTGGACTCTGAAGTATGATGAAGTATATATAGAATTTCTTGTGATTTAATGATGAGTTCTCTTCAATTTGTTGAATAACAATCAGGTTTGATGAGTTTTAGAAGATATGCAGATTTATAGGTTGTTGAGGGTTGTCATATTTGTTTTATGTACTGTATTTTCTTTTTCAGAATTCAACAAATACACACTTCTGCATGTCAATTGAAAGGAAACAATATTTTACTTAAGATTAAATTGTGACTCTAAAAGATTATTTTTTAAAAAAAGAAACTTTTATAGTGTAGTTAAAATGAATTAAGAATACGGGCTGATCAATGTGTATGGAACAGTGCAGTGTGTATGAATTAGGAATACAGGTTGATCAATATTAATTTTGGATGCATGATTAGAGCTTCCTTGCAGGTGACAAATACTTGAAACCAGTTGTGATATCAGAACCAGAAATGGTTGTAATGGAAAGAACTCAAGAGGATGAATGCATGGTAATTGCAAGCGATGGTTTATGGGATGTCATATCCAACAAGTTAGCTTGCGATGTTGCTCGCCGGTGTTTGGAGGATGGTGCTCCATCAAACGGTGCAGATGATGTTGCTAGAGCAGTCACAGAAAGTGTCACTGACAGCGGAGAGGAACAAGCATCATCTCCGCGCTGCTCACTTGCAGCCACATTGCTAGCTAGGCTCGCACTTGGAAGGAAGAGTGCTGATAACATAAGTGTTATTGTAGTTGATCTGAAAAGGGGCTTTGGACATTGAAGATGTCCGTTTGTCGGTTGGTTGGTTAATTATGGTCACTTTTGTTCTTTTTCATCTTTTTTAGTCTTTGATAGCAACTAAAGCTGCAAGAAAAAAGGGCCATGTAAGAAGGGAAAATTGTACATAGAATCATGAAACTCTGATGAAGATGACTGCATGCCCTCTTGAATGAAGTAGCATAACTTTTGTTCTTTGGTTGGTTTCATTTGATGCACTTCAGAATTGCAGTTTGATAATGCATGCTTGACTCATTGCTTGTTTGTTGCCCTTACAGATGGATGAGTGAATGGTAGGGGATTCACTTGTCGTCCAATTTTACGCATTGTTTGAACTCCAAGCTCTTGAAATTGGGTCTAGAAGTGATTTATTTTTGTATGTTTGGTTTGCGAAACGGAAGTGAAAGTTTGTATGTTTGGAAGTGATTTATTTTTGTATGTTTGGTTTGCCAAAGTGATGGTGGGAAGTGAAAAGTTAGACACACCCCACTTCATGCAATGTTAATATTTTCAGGTAAAAATTTGTGTGGGGTACCGTACTATGCATTTGTATCAGTTATTGAATTTTAATTTGTTTCTTTTAAGATACTGAACATCGATTTTGTTTCAACGGGAGGTTACTCGGGGAATTCCGGTGGAATTAATCCTATGTGGCCACCGGAATGGCCACGTAGGATGCCATGTCACTCAAAACCTTTTCATTTAACCCCCTTTTTTTTTACATTTACCCCCCTCCTTTTACATTTACCCCTTTCTCTCCCCTATCTTCTATTTTTTTCACCGAGATAGAGAGGCTACTCCATCTTCAATGTCGTGGAGGATTAACGGCCGGCGATGATCGGATTTTTGTCGGCGCATAATGGTGGAGGTGGTGAGAGGTAATTAAAAACATAGGGTTCATGTTCTGGGCGGCAGGTTTGTATCGGTGTTGGTAGTGGAGGCCGCGTGAGAGAGGGGTCGTCTTCACATCCTACATGTTAATGTTTCTGCTACAATAGTTTACGGAGCTTGAATAGTTAATTTATATAATATATAGCTCTCACATACAAAAGATAGCTTAAATGTAATAGTTTGATTTAAGGGGACGTTTGGTTTAAAGTAATTGTAAACGCAATGAATTTTCAGTTACAATGTAAGTGGAAATATATGAATTTTAAAATAAATTCAAATTAAATATGGTGTTTGGTTAAATGTAACTGAAAATAGTATATTACATGAATTGATTATTATATTTATTAAGTTTATTAAATTTATTAAATTTATTATTATATTTATCAAAAATTTATTATATTTATCAAATTACTAATTAAATTTAATAAATTTATTACTATATTAATCAAAATTTTATTATAATTATTAATTATTAATTATTTTAATTAATTTTATTATATTTATCCAATTTTTATTATATTTATCAAATTTTTTATTATATTGATTAATTATTTAATTTTTTTTATTATATTAGTTAATTTTATTATATTTATCAAATTATTAATTATTAATGATTTGTTTTTTCTTAGATGGTCACATCCCTGTGATGAATTTTTGAAGTAATGAATTTGGTTTTACTATCAAATAAAACCAAATCCCCAATTAGATATATTTTAGATCATATTGAAATCTTGTGAACCAAA
This sequence comes from Dioscorea zingiberensis, assembly GCA_026586065.1. Taxonomy (NCBI): domain Eukaryota; kingdom Viridiplantae; phylum Streptophyta; class Magnoliopsida; order Dioscoreales; family Dioscoreaceae; genus Dioscorea; species Dioscorea zingiberensis. Next base: position 50,048,876 of record CM048823.1, read on the forward strand.
CACCGGAATTCTAAAACCCAGTAACTCAACTTACATTGTAAGTGCAAAACCCTCCAAACCCCTAATTAAAGAGTTGTGTGCTATTGGATTTAAGGTTCTTATCGGATCTTAATTATAGTCCGAATCCGATAATGTTGTTCTCGGATCCGTTTCTTCGTATCATCCGTGTTCTATCCTCGGCCTGAATCCGCTTCGTCTCGCCTCGCGAGATCTCCAGGGGAACGATGGCGGCGGCGGCGTCGGTGGCGGAGTACCATTCGAGAGATTTCGATTGGGATGAGCTTCGAGAAGAGGTTGAGAGTGATCCTTGCCTTGCCTATCATCTCACTCCCTCTGCACCGGTCTCCTGCTCCTCCTCCTCCTCGCCGTCTCTCTCTCCTTGCGAAGCGGACGCCTGGCGTAGCTTCCACCGGCGTCACTCCTCTGGGAAGTTCTTCAAGGTTGATACTCTTGATTATCTCCTTTTTTTCGAAAAAGTTCGATTTTTTTCATGAATAGTCACAACCATTATAGGATGATTTGTTTGAGATTTGGTGCTTCTGTTATTTCAGGAAAGAAGGTATTTATTGGAGGAGTTTCCAGAGTTGGCCAGGTGTGATGGTTTTGCTAAGGTTCTCGAGGTGGGGTGTGGGAATGGGAGCACTGTACTTCCCATCTTACGGTAAAATTCATGTTTTTCCTTCATTTCCTGATTTATAATTATAGGTCATGTTTGTCTTTGAGTATGGCAGTACAATGTGTCTGTGAAGCACCACAAGGTGAGGTTTTTTATCAAGATGTCTAGTTTAGGTAAAAGTTTCAGGATGAGAAAAAACATGAAGGTGAGTAAAAAGGAGATTGAAAAACTGTGTGGAAAAGGAGGAGTTTTTTTTTGAGAATTTGAAAGGAAGATTCTTCTTTACGGGCTTTGAAATTGTGTTCTTCTGCGTTAAATACAAATGATTTTTCCTGGTTTGTATCGGGCATGGTATTAGTCTATTAGAGCTGCTCGGATGACTGATTTGTTTGCAACATGGTTAGCTAAAATGACCAGTATATATCAAGTAAAATTTTTAAAGCATCATGTATAATGGATTCAAATAAATGTAGATGACATGACTAGAGTTTGTTGATTAGGGTAAAGAATCTACCAATGTTAAATGGTCACTGCAATTTTGTAATTCTATATTTACAAAATGAGTGAGGATGAGTTTGCCACTATGTTTATTTATCGACATTTAGTTTATATGTGTAAGTTTCATTTTTTTTCTTTGCTTAGGCAAGCTTAATTTAGTTCAAGCACTTATTAAAAATTCTAAGGCTCCTGCATAATAATTCTTGGATGATTGTTTTGATCTTCCAAAAGCATATCCCTCTTATCTATCCCATCTTCTTGCTTAGTATATTGGAATTTTGTACAGCATGTTAACCTTTATGCCTTAGTGGTTTGTTCTTATTATATTTTGGATTGTAACATTATTGACATGTCTAATCTTGTTTAGTGCCAAACAGAGCATGATTATTTATGCATGCGACTGTAGCCCAGAGGTTCTTGAAAGAGCAAAAGAGATTATTTCTTCTGCAAATGGAATCTCATCAGAAGAACGATTTCATCCTTTTTTACTGGATTTTTCTGTTAATAACTTTCCCAAATGGCTCTTCTGTTCTTCTTGTCAAAATGCTCTGGTTAGAAATCAGAGTAGCTCCTCAGAAGGTTAATTTACTTGAACTCATGCCACTAAGCATCTTTATATTTAATAGCTGATGGAATTTACATGTAAATGGGCTTTTCCTTGGTGTATTCCATAGATGCTGCAGAAAAGTTGATGACAAGGGATGAGTTGGACTTCCGTACAAATACTCAATGTTGTATTGGTGGAGTTGATTTTGTTACCTTGGTAATTGACTTTGTCTACGCTATCAATTGTTCTATTCAAAGACAATCCTTTATTGCTAATTATTTTTTCAACGGATTGCTCCCTTCTTCTCTTTAAGGAATTTACATAGACATTATTTTCTCTTGTCATTATTAAATGATGACTTAGTTAAGTCAATATAGCTCTATCTTTTTTCAACATGGCATTCTCTTGTGTTAAATGACAAACTAGAATGTCAATTACCCCCTTAAGTGAGATATTATCATGTTTATTTTAATATTTTGGACCTTTAATGTCTTGAATTAGGACTTGATCTTCATTAGGAATTATTGAAGGCAATGTTACTCATCCTTTAGTCTCTCAAATTGAAGAATGATTTTTTGTGAAAAGTAAACATCTGCAAATGTTTTGCTCCTTTAACTTTTCTGGTTCTTGATCGGCAGCAAAATAGTCCTGTTCTATCATTTAATTAATTGTTCCTTGATATGACAACAGAGGAGTTAACATTTCTTTGTTAAAGTATGTGTTCATGCATGGTTATACTACTTGTGATATTCACTTTATGACATCACTTTGTTAAAGCATGTATGCCATCTTCTAATGTTATCTTCCTTTATTATTTGTAGATATTCACTTTGTCAGCAGTACCATTACAGAACATGCCATTTGTTCTTGCTCAATGCTTCTCTGCTCTAAAGCCTGGATGTTTGCTACTTTTCAGAGATTATGGTAATTCAGATGGATGGCATATCTTATCAGTTCTTCAGTTTTCATATGCCATCTTTGTTTATGTATAAGGATTCTAATACAAAACCAATAGATGGTTTACAGGTCTTTATGACATGACAATGCTTCGGTTTCCAGTGAAACAAAAAGTTGGGGATCGGGAATACATGCGTTTGGATGGTACTCTTTCATATTTCTTCTCATTGGATATTGTAAGGGACCTTTTTGTGAGTGCTGGCTTCATTGAGGTACTTTCTACAAGTCCATTGTGGTTATTTTCTTTTCTGATATTGACCAATTTTGTTGTTCATAAAGTTCAAAGGCCTCTAATTCTTCCAAGTTTCCTGTGGCTGTTATTTCTGAACACTCAGAGACACATGCCATTATCTTCTACATTGGCATCATGCTAATGTCTTTGTTATTAAAACCATACTGTTGAAACTTCGAAGGGCTAAATGTAGATTTTATTTATTGCAGTTAGAGCTTGAATATTGTTGTGTGAGTTCAGTGAACCGCCGGACTGGGAAAAGGATGCAAAGGGTCTGGGTTCACGGGAAGTTTGAAAAACCCATATGAAGCTTGATACTGGCATTCGGATCGAGGTAATTTGGTTAGACAAAATAGCAGCCTTCTTCTCTTTGTATTTCCCATCTGCAATGCAATTCTGATTGATAACGTCATTTCAAAGTGGTAGGCATGTTTCATGGATTTCTTGCAATGTTCTTTAGATATACAGTCGATAATTTGTTTTTCCTAATATCACAGCTAATTTAAAATTCTAATATGATGCTTTCTAGTCTCTTCTTTGCAACTAAATGAAGGAGCCAATGATCAAGATGAACATTGAAAATGAGTGACATACGGTTATTTTCTCCAATTTTGCCCCTTGTTTTGTGGGTGAGCAGAGCAATGGAAAAGGGAACTGAAGTAAAACTGTTATTTTCATCTTAATTAACTTTATAGTATATAAACATAAACAGGACAGGACAACATGTATGGTTAAAGTAATTGGTCCCAATGTTTACAAGAAGCTATATATATATTGATAAATTGATTGATTGAATTGAGATATCAGATGCCCCTTCCACATTAGATACCCCTTTATATCCTCATGATAGAATTGCAAAACAAATTCTTAACATAAATAGGCCTAACAGAATGACAATAGTAATTAATCTGCTCCACCTAAATTACCCTTGCGCCTAGAGTAGGTGAAACGGATCTGTGGCCTAACAATATCATACTTCATTTATTTGCTTGCATGTGGTAAGATGAAGTTCAACATGATATCAGATTTCACTTCTAGAGCTACAAGACTTTGCTTATTTAAATAGGATTGATATCAATGTGTCCTACACTGCAAAACATTTGCATCATCATGTTGATTTTGAATTTATAAAATGATTGAGACATGGAGACAAAAAACCCATTTAGCCTAGGATTACGTGGAGAGAGGTAGTGGCTAAGGATGTACGTAGATTAGATATTGAGCCAGATTTTGCTTTTGACAAAGCCTACCCCATCTAGTATGAGATTAAGGCTTAGTTGTTGTTGTTGTTGATTTTGAATCCATAAAATGATTGAGACATGGCTGGTCCTTACTCCATTGGAAGAGGATTGCAATTTAGGTGGAGTTTTATCTTCTACTACTTTGAATGCCTTTTTTAGATAGATACAGTGTTTTCGGAGACTTCCTTTCCTTTTTCGGCATTGAGCTTTTATATTCACACATACACATATATATTCTTGTGAACAGTTCATTATATTTGATTTGATAGCACAAACTTTATCAAATGGTGCAAGTTGCAATCAAGCATCCATTTCCTCATTACTTCTTTGCTGTATTTTTTTTCTGCAGTTATGGACATGAGGACCACCCAGATGTCTGATCAAGTGATTGGTGTTGTTTTTTGATTTGATGCTCTTTGAAATGACATGAATTCTGAACTTTGCTTGGCTTTTCATGGATTAATAGAAAAAATACTGAAAAAATGAGAAAAATTCAGCTTAGTTTCTGATGAATTTACTGCATTGTTTTGTCCATAATTGTTCATGACTACTTCATTTTAATAAAGTTTGACTTATTTGTTTTTTTCAAACATATTTACCCCTGCATGGTTTCTATTTACATTATACACACACCCAAGTTTGGTCTTATATATATGTTTTTTTTTTTTTGTTAATATGAGCGGTAAGATGTTAAAAAACCAAGAGGCAAGTCTTTGCAGAGCAGACATGAGGGCGGGACCCATGCACATATGGGCGTTGGGATCACTTGCCACAATCACTGCTCACACTCTCAGAAATATGTCCTCACCCATGAATCAAACCCGGGACCTCTTGGTCATTGGAATTTTTATGGGGACTGAGATACACCATTTGTAACATATACCGTAAACCTTTTGGACCCTAGAGAGGAAGAGCCTTACCCTTTTTAGGACAACCTATGGCTGTGTAGGCCATTGTTTTAGGGATAAAGTTCACCATTTTTGGACATCTTAGAAGACTAATTGTTTGGGCATAAGAGGACAGACATGACAAGCAAACAGCAAGACATGATCCAATCCACCTACCTACACTATAACACCTTTATAAAAACATCATTTCTGATTGAAATGAAAAAACATCATTTCTGATGGAAATGAAAAAACTTCATTCCAAACTAAGAACTAAGATATATCCTAATTCATGAATTTAAATATTAATTATATACAATAATATTATACTTTGCATATTATCGCAAAGTTATCTCTATACAAAAATATGGAAAGTCGATATATTTTGTCGATAAACCCCGCTTTAAAATTTGGATCTTTTAATTTATTTCTGAAATAAGAGTTTGAAATAAGAGCCAAATGAAGAAGACAATGCAAACGCAAACCTATATAATATTTAATTCAAGAGTATATGTTAAAGACAATATTAAAACTAGTTTATTTGGAATAAGAAGTCTTAATCAAGAATAAAAATAAAGTAATATTATCTTTCTTTAGATTAGTTTATTCCTAAATAATATTAATCCTAAAAGGAAAGCAATTAACATTGATAAGCATTTTAACCGATGTTGTCAAAACCTTTTAATTAGAGAGCTAAATATATCAAGACCTTTAAGTCATAAAAGCATCTTCTTTTTCTTTTGGAAAAAGTGAATAAACTACATTCATTAATACAGCTTAATAAGGTGCAGTTATGATAGGCCTCTAGTCCGTTTTACATAGTCTCGGCGTGTTGGAAATCCAGCTAAAGGGGCCAATGTGTAATTGACAGAATTATGTTGCTTAGTTTATCTTTTGTTAGTTTGAATTTAGTTAGCTGAATTTGAATTCAATTAGGGTTTGAGTGGATAGGGATTATAGAAGTGATCACGTTTGTGGAGGGGGAAGGCATTTCGTTATTTTAGTTATTTCAAAGCTTTGCTCATTAGGAGAGATTTCCAGGCCTCTCGAAAGCCTAGTTTACTTGTTCTTGTTGTTGATTGTCACCAGATTCAGCATTGCTAATTTAGTTGACGAGCTTTTGGTCTTCCTGTTCTGATTGTTTTTTCTTTACTGTGTTTAAATCCATTTTGTTACTAGTTTGTGCTTATCAAGTTACGGTAGTAGTAGGTGTCATTCTGGCATTACATGACTTATTATATGACATATTTTTAGGAGGGTTCCAATGTTGGTTCGCTCTTGTTAGCTTTCCGCTCCTCAGGATTGCATTCAGGTAGGGATTTCTTCATTCTCAAAGTTTGCGTTTTGCAGGGGTTGTTGTTCCTCTTCCACTTCTCTTCATACAAGCATCTTCATGATCACCATAACTAATTGCACATATTATTCATTTCCTAGGCATCAACTTGACTAGGTTCTCCTACTCCTATCTTTCTTCAATTTATAAGCTAAGATCACAATCTATGTATGCCTTACAACTAGGTATAAAACCACATTGCATTCTACTACATGTCTAAGCTTAAAAATCTAAAGCATCTTGTTCATTAGCATGTGATTGAGTTTAATCTCATCACTAATCACTACCATTAATTATTCACACAATGTGGTCCACTTCTTTAACTATTTTATAAGTTTCTAGTTCACCACTAATGCTAGTGGGGTTCTTTATTAACCTCTCATTTGATTGGTTCTCATTGGAAAAAGCTTGATTAGTTTAATGGGGGCTATAATTTGGTTTAATAAGGTTCATGAATCAAGGCTTTACAAATGGAATGCTAGAGATGCAAGTTGCTCTGTTTGCTAATTAAAAAATTAAGTTTCTCAAAGTGCACTTCATGTGAGTTCATGTGAAGATGGGGTCCTCTAATTCTTTGAGTGTTCTATGATTTAAAAAATTTCGGTGGGTTCGGTTAATTCTATCGGTTTCACGTGAGTTTACCCTATTTAGTGTTACTAATTATAATACGCGTTAATCTGATCGGTTCTATTGCAAAGTTAGATCAATGGATTGTTAAATTGGAGTTTTAATTTTGTTTAAAGGATGATAAACTTGTTTTTAAGGAAAGAAACACATGGTGCAATATCTTATTTTTATTATAAAGCTACTAATGATTAGTTGTTAAACTTTTCATGTTTAATTGTTTAGTTGATGATGGATCAAATGAGTGAGTATTTTTTTAATTTATGAAGCTATATATAAACTATGTATGCCTTCATGAGAATTTGTACTAAAAAATAAATTTGAAGCATAAATTGGAAACATTCCTTAAACTCTTGATGTTCATCTTTAGATCAAGCAAACACATTCAAATTAAGTAAAATTTATGGTGGAAATAGGGACAATTTAATGGAAAACAAGGAGCATTAGGTCAACTATAAGATTTGAAGCCTTATAATTAAAGGGCACATATAAAAATTAGCTTATGTTGACCTAAAGAATTATTGATTGTGATGTTCAAACTTCAAGCTTTGGCTTCTTAAATTAATTAGTCACAATGTAAATTATGATTAGCTATTAATCTATGTATCACTAGACTTCAATACTTCTTCATTATATTCAACTTCAATGAATATATATATATACTAAAACTAGGAAACAAAATGCATAAGAAAATAGACATAAAATTTCTTTTGATTGATATAAAGCATTATTATTATTTTTTTAATAAATATGGATGAGTCATCCCATGGCAGCCAGGCAAACAGTTTGACCTTTGAAGGGCATGCTTGATTCCAGAAAGAGGTGGGGATGGAACTTCTGACTCCTCCATCTATTTGGAATTGGTAGAGAGTTTTGACCGTGAACTCCTGGTTTGACGTGGGCTTCCATTTTTTGCATCGTTCTCGTCAGTTCCGTCTTGGCCTAGAAAAACTTGCATTTTCAGCATCAATTTTGTCGCCTCTTGTAGAACCTGGCAAAGCAAAACTGGAACGGAGACAGAACCCAATGTTTCCTTTGCGATAGGGAGAATGAGACAACATAACACCTACTAGCCCGGTGCTAGTACTCGACGGAGATTTGGACTCACTATGGCCAGCTCATAGGAGGCCTGAGCCGCCCCACCAAGATACGAGATCTATGGGGAGGGTCTGACCCCCTAGGACAATGATGAGAGAACTCATACAAGGCTGGAACCTGATGATTATGGCCATCATCTGGAGTTTATGGTTGGAGACGAGCATGACATGTTTCCAAGACAAACCCCGTGTTTTCAAGAAACTAATCCAAGTAGCAGACTTCCTCTTCCTATCTTGGTTTGAAGCAGCCAATGCCACCAAGCAGCAACAACTACCGGAGATGCACACCATCATCAGGCGCAACCTCGCGATCACCCGGGAAGATCGGACGCCAAGACCACCAGGGCGGGACTTCGAGGAGGAGTAAGAAATTAAACCCCAAACAGAGGATGAGGCATCCGACGCAAGGAGGAACCTTGTGACCTCATTACACTCATGTAAAACTCTATGTATTCATCGGGTCGATTTGAACCTTTTACCATTTTAATGAACGTGGTTTATCCACCTTTATAAAAAAATGTGGATAAGCCAATGGAAGCACGTTTCTTTGAACCCGCAATCTCTTCTTATAAGTTGCTAACTTTCCTTGAAGGTTGGTGATCTAAAGCATTATTTAGTATACTATAAGTAATTTGTAACCTTTTTGACATTTAAATGAACGTGACCAAAATATATAAGCCGATTTTGATTAATTATCGCATGCAAACTTTATAAAAAAATCAAGAAAGGGAAATAAATGAAGACATGAACTAATGACTATATAAATCGCTACTAAAATCATGTTAATATATTACAAGAGAAATCATAAACTAATTAATTGACATCAAATAATAATTAAAACTAATCCATTTATTAAATGAGAAAATTAACATCATTCTTCTCATAGCAAATATTAGTGAAAACTAGCAAACAAAATCTATGATAAAATCTACATATATAAAATTTCTTTCGATCAAATCTCATGCAAATTAACTTTAGAAATTAATAATCAAGAAAGGAAAATCGATCAAAAGGATGATCATAAACTAATAACTATATAATACACTACTAATTATAACTCAATCATTTATGAAAAAAATTAGCATCATTCTTCTCATAGCAAATAGCAAATATTAGTAGAAACTAGCAAGCAAAATCTATAAGAAAATCTACATATATTAAATTTCTTTCCATCAAATATCTCATGCAAATTAACTTTAGAAATAATCAAGAAATTAAGGAAATCGATCAAGAGGATGATCATAAACTAATTACTATATATATAAAACACTACTAAGTTTAATCATGCTAATATATATATATATATATTACAAGAGAAATCAAATCAAAAACTAATTAATTGAACTCACGAGAAAATTAATTAACATCATTCTTCTCATAGCAAATATTAGCGAAAAACTAACAAACAAAATCTATGAGAAAGAAAATCTACATATATCAAATTTCTTTCCATCAAATATCTCATGCAAATTAACTTTTGAAATTAATAATCAAGAAAAGAAAATCGATCAAGAGGACAGATGAAGAGAAAGATTAACAAAGACCGAAGAGATCAAGAGGATTTTGCTGAAAAAATAAAATTAAAAATCATGCTAATATATTACAAGAGAAATAAAAAACTAATGATCAAAAGAATGATCATAAACTAATGACTATATATATTTACAAAATAAGAAATGTGTTTTTTTTTTCTAAAAAAAATCTTGTGGTTTATCCAGTTTAACAAAAGAAAAAATGGAAAAAACTATAAGGTTTTTTAACGAAAAAAATCATATAGTTTCATGGATTTAATAAAATGGGAATAATTTTTGTTAAAAAATTTGATTTGTTTTTCCTTTTTTGTTAGCTTGAGAAATCACAAGGCTTTTAGGTTTTTTCAAAAAAAATAAAAAATAAAATTCTCTATTTTGTAAATCTGTAAAATCATATTATTTATATATATATATATATAATTTACCCTGTAAAATACACAACTAATTAATTAAAATCATGCTAATATATATATATATTACAAGAGAATCAATCAAATCAAAAACTAAATTAATTGAACTCATGCGAAAACTAAATTAACATCACTACTCTTCTCATGCAAATATTAGAAAACAGATCATCATGCAAGAGGATGATCATGAATTAAAACTAAAAGTAATTAAGATGATATCAAATGAAGAACATATTTACAGACTAAAAATTAAACTAATTAGAAAGGACCAGGCTTTGGATGTTGTTGTTGTTGTGGCCATGGGAATGAGGAGGAGGATTCATGGCCGAGTTGCATGTTGTTGTTGTTGTTGTTGTTGTTGTTGTTGTTGTTATGGAGGAGATTGTTGATGAAGGGGAGTGGTGGAGAATGGAGGTCGCCGGAGGCCGGGGCGGGAGGAGGGTCATCGTTGCTGTTGTTGTTGTTGTCGTCGGAGAGGGGGAGGTGTTCTAAGGTGACATTGGCGAAGATGGCGGCGAGGATGAGGACGGGACCGGCGGCGATGAGAGAGCCAACGACGGAGCCGCCGATGACTTGGCCCTGGCCGGCGGAGAGGTAGACGGCGAGGGAGGAGATGGAGGGATGGGAGGGGGAGGGGAAGAAGGAGCCAGAGAGGGAGAGGATTTCGAAGCAGCCGTGGAGGATGGCGGGTGGGGTGGAGGGTTGGCGGAGGGTGACGTTGGCGACGGTGCCGGAGGCGGTGAGGATGGAGAGGCCGCGGCGGCGGAGGTGGGAGAAGTGGGAGAGGGCGGAGGAGATGTCGGAGCCGGGGGAGATGTGGAGGAGGTGGGTGCGGAGGGAGTTGGGGGAGTCGCGGTTGAGGATGATCGGGGGTTTGGGGCGGTTCTTGGAGCCGGCGGGGCGGCCGCGGGGGCGGCGGGAGGAGGGGTCGGGGTGGACGTCGGCGGAGGAGGAGGAGGGGTGTTTGTGTTCTTCGTCGTCGTCGGTTTTTGCCCACCATCTGTTGTTGTTGTTTGATGACATGTTTCACAACTCTTTCTTGTGATCTTCTTGTTGTTGTTGTTGATGATGATTCTAGTGATCTTGTTGTTGTTGATGATTCTTCTTTCTTGTGATCTTGTTGTTGTTGATGATGATTCTAGTGATCTTGTTGTTGTTGATGATTCTTCTTTTTAGTGATAGTAGAAGGAAAGGATGTTAGGAAGAATGGTTAGGAATGATTATATGAACATGAGAGAGAGAGAGAGAGAGAGAGAGAGAGAGTGCTTTGGTTTTATTCTTGGAAAAGAATTTATAGATGAAGGTGAGAGAGAGAGAGGGAGAGAGAGAGAGGGGGAGAGATGAGTATGATATTGTTATTGAACAGAAAACAGAAATTGAAGATGGAGGGTAGAAGAAGAAGTACATGAATGAGAGAGAGAGAGAGAGTGAATATATGTTTACATGGTATGAAGATCAAAAGATGAGAGAGAGAACTTTGGACAATATCTTATAATATAATGTTTCATGAAAATAAAAAATATATATATAGAGAGAGAGAGTACCTGAAACTTAAGCTTGAAGAGGGAGGAGGATATGAGAGAAAGAGCTCAACATAAAGAAAAGCTCTTTCTCTTTCGTTCTCTCTCTCCTTTGCGTTTGTGTGTGATATATATATATAGAGAGAGAGAGCAGTGATGCCATCCAAATTAGAATAATCGCTTATTCATAGTCACTGAATTTGGCCCCTGCGATCATATTTCAAGGATTTTTAACCGTATGAATGGGAAGATCATCCAAAAATGAGTTAGCCTGTCATAATTTGGGAACTTGTAGGTCATCTTAACGGATCAAAATTTATAAGAATCTGAACGGTCGAGAATTTCAACCGTTAAGTGGGAGGATCAAATGATTATAAAAATTGACAGTGTAGCTTATTTTTAGCAGATCTTCCCATCTATACTAAAAAAATCTTTCAAATATGCTTCAAAATGATAACACGCGACGGTCGGATTTAAACAAATGATCCCAGGCCAGATGTTATCACTGCTATATATATATATATAGAAAGGAGTTATTATTAAAAAAAATTATCAGAAAATCCATGACATTGGCACTGTTGTCAGAGATCAAAACTAACTCCAAAGCAACAACAGTAAACATCCCCTCCCAAGGATCCGAAGAGAAAAAGTAAATAATAGGGAGTTTTGACAATTATCAGTTATTATTATTATTGTTAAGAGGGTGAAGAAATTAAGAAGAACAAAGTTGGAATAGAGACGCGGAGAGAGAGAGAGAGAGAGAATGTCAAGAGAAAATGGAGATTTAGTAGTGAATAGAATCTAAACTTAGCTCTTTATCCATCCTTTTACAGATTTAGTTGCAAATTTTAACTAACATTCTTCTAAATTACTGTTAATCTCCCAATCTAAGCAGGTAGAATAAAATTGTCAAAAATATAAAAAAATAATATGGGATGAAATCCAAAAAGAGTTTCATTTTGATTATTGTAACTAATAATCTACCAATCTAAGTAGTTCCGTGCTACAAAGCTCCCATTATGAGTTCGAGTTTCGGACCTTGATCAGATTAACTTTCAGATCATGATGACAACTTTACCGTTGCGTTAAAGCTCATTTCTGTAAATAAAATATTTATATTATAATTAATTTGAAAATACATTATTCAATAGGTTATATGTAATATAATAAGAATGTCGGTATATTAGACATATTGTAACTAATTTAGAATTACATAATTTAATTTAATCTAATAATTTACTGTATAAAAATTATGTTAGTTTTACATTTTGTTATAGGGAAAATAACCATATATGTGTGGAGAGATGAAAGTCCAACTATCATAATAACCACCTTGAAGATGAGTTGTAAAAAGTGCTAAAAACTGGCAGGGTTTTAAGAGTATAAAAAATGATCTTCGGCTCAAAGAGGTAATCTCTTTCTATTTTTTTTAGTTTTTTTGTGAAATAGTTCTTTTTATTAGAAAATTTGTATTTATATGTATACCACACAAAATATAAAAAAAAATAATGATTTATAGCATAACTAGATTTCCCGATTAGAATTGAGATCATTTCATGAAGTCTAGTCAAGAAGTCTAGTCATGCTATATATCATTACTCATATTAAAAATCAAGCTAAAATCTTTTGAAAAACAATGTTCAAAATCTTATCCTAAAATTATAATAAAAGATCCAATAAAGATGGTTTATTTTCTTTGTCAAAGATGATGAAAAAATATTTATGAAATTATTTTTATAAACTGATTGTACAAAAGAAAAAAAAAATCTAGTTAGATTGAGGATAAAAAGAGTGTTGAAGTATGAAATATTATTCCCACTCTATCTGTGATATAACTGTAAAATATCTATTATTTTCATTAGATTGCGTATGTATCCTGCCGTTTAATTTTATAAACATTTGTCAAAGTAAAGTAAACCCATGGACCAAGAAAATACCTCTTATACCTTAAAAAATATTTCAATTATTTTATATTTTTATATTTTTCAAGAGTATATCTGAAAATTTATGAAAGGGAAGTTTGTGACAACAATAAAATTGTCATCATGTGACCTACAGATCACGGATTCAAGTCGTGAAAACATCATCTAGCAAAAAAATAGCATAATAAGATTGCGTCAAGGCAGATTAATTAAGTACCTTCCTCGTAATCTACATATAACGAGAACTTTCTAAAGACTGAATCATTTTTATTTGAAAATTTATAATCAAATGAATTTTTCAAGAGCATATTTGCAAATGTTATAAATTATAATGGTTTTTCTCAGAGATATAGTTTGTTAACAGATTGTTGAACACCCAATGATAACACAGGGGTATATATGCATTAATACAAACATCCATTTTATTATTTCTTAAAAAAATCTCATTATTTTTAAATTTCCACTTTGAATCAATATTCAATTAGAATATGATATTTTTTATTAGTTAAGCACATTTAAAAAATCAGTGAAATTTGGGAAATCTAATCTTCAAAGATCATTTAAAGAACATTCTTGCTATTCAAAAGAAGAACCCTAATAATTTATTTGGAGAGATTAATAAAATTAGTGGTTGATGTTTGTCTGTCCTGATTTTAGTTTACATGATTCACATGAAAAGAATGCCAAACTAGACTTAGTTTTTATTTAATCAACCATGCCTCTCATATGCTTAGTAGTTTAACTTAGAGATTATTAGTATAACATTGTGATTAAGACTTGGTAACAATAATTTAGTTTATCTTTGAAACTTAGCTTTTCTCTATTATATAAAAATACATGAACATGACCTGTTTGATAAATAAATAACTTGAAATCAGCATTAGAATAACATAACAATTAAGTAGAGATTCAAAGCAAGAAGTTCAACAAATATACAATCTTAATAAAAGAGTTGTTTGTCTAAACTATGAATCAAATGGCAAGCTCAATAAGCAAAGCACACAAGTTCTTAAGCAACACAGCAGGGAGAAAAGAAATGGTCTTGTTATTTCACATTATAGACATAAAACCGATTATTGGGAGGGCGTCTACTTTGTAAGGTAATATATAAACAAAAAGAGTGCCAAGAAAGATGCGACAAGAGTTGCCATTCGACGACTTGATTTGGTCTCAAACACCTGGTAGACACAAAGGTCAACTACGTCGGCAGATGGAAGGAATAGTAGTATAATGAGAGCTTAAGTATTGAGATTTCGTTACCATCTTGAAACGATCCATGGTTCCCGAAAGGACTCCCCTTGATGTATCCATATCGTTGCCCTGAATTCAGCAGAGGAAGAGGATTATTTGAGTGAATTTTTTGTTCAATAAAGGTGCATCTGGCGTACCATTCGATCAAGAAAACGGTTATGTCCCTCTACTTCTTCATGTATATCACCTGTCAACTGTCATAAAGCAAGAGCTTTATTGGAGGTTGAGGTATAAAAAACAAGACAGGATTGATCATCTACATCATTGTCGGAAACATGGACAACATATGTATGAAAAAGGCCTTTACACAAAAAGCTGAATTTAAGTTAATAGTAAACCTGAAACATCAATGGGACTGGCAGTCATAGGTTGCCATTGCCAAACCAACCATTAGCTAGCTTTCTGGTTTGAATGCAAAAGATGAACTTTGAACAACAAGAAAATTTTGAGTTGTAGATAAATTCTCCATAAGAGTCATTGATGCTAATCAAGAATAATTACCATGACTCCCTCCCTAATACACTACACGAGGTATGGGGCCCGGGCTTTCTCTTGAACAAGGTGCACAAGACATTAAAGAGAGGATGAGAACTTACAACGATTGCAATCATGTGGAATATATTGTTGGAAAGAAATAGGCAATGTTTCCAAGAAAAACAACGTGTTTTCTTATAAATTATTGGTGACACTAAGTTCTTTCTATTATCCTAATTTGATGCAGTATATTAGTCAAAGAGAGTGAAATTGGAAGCAGTCCAAAACCTGGTTAAATGAAGCCTCCAATTTACACCGGCGGCAGGAGCCAGCTGGGGGAGACTAGACGCAGCCATGACACAGCAGGACCTTGTCTTTTGTTTTACTATCTCATGTAACAAGGGACTACATGTACATATCTGATTTTACCTTAATAAATGTGGTTTATACACCTTTAAAAATAAAAAAAAAAATGATTTACCATGATGAGAAGTCAGGACCCAAAGAGGGAGCTATTTTAGACTCTGAAGAGCTTCAGTCTCTTCAATAAATAGGATCTAAAGTGTGTCTCTAACAGACTAGTTAGTATCAGCTACAATTGTGCTGCATCAATACATTTCAAAAGAGCCAACAGAGCTTTATTCCTATGCCTGACTTCACTTGCTTTAAAATGATGACACAACCTAGACTCGGAAGCCATGGAGGAAGGCTTTAGCTCAAAGTAGTCTAGCAGAACTCATTGTCACTTGTGCTGGATTCTAATCTCTGATTAATATACGATAGAAGGTTGCCTTCTATAACTTTAAGGATATAAAAAATTCTTTACACAGTCTATCCAGAATTTGATTGCACATAACAGCATGTAATAGAAAACACTAATGGCTCAAAGTCATATGACAAGAGAAAAGATTCATTGTCGGAGGAAGATGAAAATTCAAGTTCACAATTCTTGAGCCTTAACATGAAACAATTAAAAAGGTAAAATACAATTCTAAAAATGTAACACAGCTAAAAGGTAATGAAAATCTGTGAACACATGCTAAGTAATGAAAGAAATCAAGAACATATCAAGTATCTATCTTTAAGGGATACTAGATTCTCAGATATTAGGGAAAAAAACAATGCAGAAAATGTAGGGAAATAATACTTCAATAATAAAACAAAAGCCAATAACCATGTATCCAAGATTTTGATGAACACTTTTCGCGCACATAAACTAATATACAATATTTGCAGAGGCATAGCAAAGCTTATTTATATGGTATAACTTACTCTTTTGAGTATATTGACTCTATCCTGTAGCCCATCCACAGCTCTCTCATTGTCATGTTCATCAATTTCATGAGAACTGTAGGGTGAAGCCCTAATTCCACCTTCCTCAATGCCATCAAACAAAGCAGCTCTGTGGCTACGGTAGTCTCTGTAATCGATATAATTACACCCAAACACAATAAGAGAGTAACATAATTGAATAAAGGGGAACTCAAGCATTGGAGGAGCATATGTCAGATTTTATATAGAAACAAGCAACCCCATATCATAATATTTCAAAAGATACACAATAACTTTGAAATGTTAAACAGAAGAAATTCTTCATTAGGATCCCAAATTGCAAAAAAGAAATTTGATCTCTGAGGGGAAGCATTGGCATTGATCTCTTTGAAGGTATCAGCCCCCAAAAGTTTAGAACTTTGAGTCTCAAAAGTGGAAATCCATTGACGTCAATCACTTTTTCTTAAACCTGTTGATTAAAGAGAGATAATGTCCACAAAATTATTGAGATTCTTATTCATTGAGAATGCTACTTCAGGCATAATTACATTTGAGAAGCTATGTTAAACAAAAAGTAACGACAAACTAAAACAAAACTTATTAACAGACCTGATTCCTGCATACAATATTTAAACCTCATTATAAATATATATTTATTTAATTCTAGAAAAATCCCAGATCTCGCGCATAGCGGGAGCTTTGTAGCACTGGGCTGCCCTAGAAAAATTTCGTGAGAAGGCATTGGAATGAATAATCCCATCACATAATCTGAGTCATCTTAAAACGTGGAGCATCAAGGAGCTTTGTTACAACAAGAAAATATTTGGTAATGGAGGAAGATGTAGGACCTCAGGGTTCACGTTTTCAACACAACTAACCGCGTCAAGAAGCAACTCCTGGATGCCAAATTTTAAGTGGTCTAATAATCAACTGAAAATGGATCATCATTCATCATACATTTGAGATAGGATCACAGATCGTCAATTGTTCCTCTCATAAAGCTTAAAAAATAGCCTAGTTTCTGTCAATAGTTTAGATGCCTCCTTGGGTAATTTAAGAGAAAATCTCAAATGTTAAATCATCAACAAAAAAAGAAAATTTGTCTTCTTCATGACTCAACAAGTTAATTGACAGTGTTAGTGTGAAGGTTAGAAATCTTACTAATTGGCTCTGATGCAATACCAAATTGAGATATTATAAACAACAACTACAACAACTAAGCCTCAATCCCATACTAGATGGGGTTGGCTGTATGAATTCTTTGTCTTCATGTTGTTCTGTCAAAGGCAAGATCCGGCTCAATATCTAATATACATAGGTCCTTAGACACTGTTTCTCTACCTTTTTTCTTATCTTCTATTACTAAACTATCATATTTTCGAACCAAAGAATTTGGGGGTCTATGACGCACGTGTCTAACCCATCTTACACGCCCTTCTCTCATTTTATCTTCAATTGGTGCAATATGCACCTTCTGTCGAATGTGTTCATTTCTAAACTTATCTAATCTTGTATGACCACTCAACCACTTTAACATCCTCATTTCTGCCACACTCATCTTATGAATATGTTGAACTTAAGTTGCCCAACATTCACTCCCGTATAGCATGACTAGTTTAACAGCCATTCTATAGAACTTTCCCTTGACTTTGTTAGGCATCTTCTTATTAAATAATACACCTGTGGCACTTCTCCATTTTAGCCATCCTATTTTGATTCTATGGGGTACACCATCATCTATCATCTCATCATCCTAGAAAATGGAACCTAGATACTTAAAATGGTTACACTTAGACACTACCACCCCACCTAGTTTCACTTTCCCTCTATCTCTCTTACTTAGGCTAAAATTACAGTATTGCTTGTTTATTATGGAAGAATGGGCTAAGGTTAGTTAGCTCATATGGAGTCAGTAAGCACTGCAACCTGTGCGTAATTTCTCGATACAATGTAAGATGAGTAATATCATGCAACCACAGGCCCAAAGGTATTTGAAAAATCAGATCATTTTTTCCTATTTGAAGTAACGTGGGGGATGCACACAGAAATGGGGCACTGACAGCAAACTATTAGGAAACAATCTAACCAGCGAATAATGGAAGTCAGAGAAAATAAACAGAAAATGAAAATAGATAAGGGATCAGCCAATCTAACTTGTTTATATATTCTTCTCACTATCAGACGTCATTCTCAAGAAAAAAGAAAAAGTGAACTAAAAAGAAACCAGGTGGTCACAAGAGCAATTAATCATTTCATCATGGCATCCATAATACAGACCATAATCAGCACATTTGAGAACAGATGACAGAGATGTACTGCATTTCATGTGGCAATTTGAAATCTCAACAAGATCAATTATCAAGCAACATCAACAAAAGACATGATCTAAAAAGAAAGAGTAGTACCTCCTTGAATTCATGGCCCACGTTGCGCCAAAATCCTTGAAAATTTTCTCTTGCTCACCTGTACACTTTTCAGCTGTTCTCCCAAATACTTTGCCACAATGGTGAAGTGGATGGGCACAAACTACCTCCTTATGAATATCTCTGCCGACAGCAGCTGGAATACTTTGTACCATCAGTGAATTAATGCTATTCAGTTTACACAGCAAATTCAGAACAAAACTCCAAACTACAATAAATATTTTGTTTCCTATTATAAAAGCAAATGAAAAGATGCACGTTTTCATTCCATCTCACTTGGCATTCAATTGAAACAGTCAAAAAAAGAGAGAATAGATTGGAGACCGAAAAATATTAACAAAAGAAAAGGGAGAAAAGATCCAAACTTTCTGCTCTTAAAGCAACAAATCTACAAAACCACATAAAATTCTAAATTCCCACAAAAAATACTAAACAACATACCACTTTATTCAAAAAAAAAAAAAAAGACATAAAAAACCAAGAGACACAATTCTCAGAATCAGAAATGTTCCAGCTACCAGCTTACACCTATCCGCATTTGAATATCAGAAAAGATCCAAATTTTCACACTTCAAGAGACAGAATCACCCTAAAAGCCAACTAAACTCCCAGAATCAGAAAGTTCTACCTCACATCTATAAGCATTGGAACAGTGCAGCTAAACCAAACACTTGTAAGCATTCAAATAAAAGAAAAGTTCCCAACTAGGGTAAGAAACAATCAAATCGTTTCATGAAGAACTCGAAGTTGATTCGATATTAAATTTCGAGTTCGATTCGATTATTTTAATATGGCAAACCGAACTCAACTTAAATTGGTAATAAAAATAAGTGAGTCAAACTCAAGCCAGAGTCAGCTCGTTTGAGTTCGGTTCGAAGTTCGAATATATATATATATATATTTATGTTACTATGTATATATTTTATTTAATTATTATATATATATAATTATTAAATTATCATATCATCATAGATTCATAATACATATATATAATAATTATATATATAAATGTACATATAAATATAATAGAGTGTGTGTCACGTGTGTGTGTGTGAGTCTGAGTGTGAGAGAGAGAGAGTGTGTGTGTGTGAGCCTGTGGCTACAGTGTGTGTGTCATGCCAAAGCAACATGCCAAAGCAATTGAATAAAGTTAGTCCCACATCGGCTGGGAGAACAAATGAGCGGAGATAGTTTTCTATAAAATGGGTTGTGTTGTATTGAATTGCATACCAACCTTGAATTACTGGTTAAATCAAGGGAAATTAAATAATAAACAGAAATCGGTTTTTTTTTTTTTTTTTTCTGATTTTGGTCCAACTGGCTAATTTGACCGGTTAGAGCCAACCCAAAAAAAATTATTATAATTTTAAAATTATTATTTAATTTCGAACTCGAATTCGAACTTCGATAATAATATCGAGCCGAACTCGAATCTAAATTTTTCGAACTTTTTCGAACTCAACTCGAAATGAACTCGAAATTTGAATTATAAACATTCGAGCCGAACTCGAGCTGGGCTCAGTTCGCTCAAGTTCGGCTCGTTGCCAGCCCTATTCCCAACTTTTGCTCATAAAACAGCCAAACCACTCCAAAACCAAACTAAACATCAGAAAGTTCCACCTTACATCTATAAGCATTCGAACAGGTCGATTACACCAAGCACCCACAAACATTCGACTTTAAGAAAAAAAAAAATCCAAACTTTCGATCCTAAAGCTACCGAATCAACCCCAAACCCCACCAAAATACTCCACGCTACAGATAAAAATCAAAGCAAAACATAATTCTGGAATCAGAAATGTCCCAAAACCCCAGTTCAATAACACACAATCCAATCTACGAGATTCTAAGAAAAATCCAATTTTCAAGATTAAATGCGAACGAAATGAAGACAAAACGATTCGGAGGCTTGAGAATTCCATTCTTGAACCTCAATTGATCAATCTGCAGGCAAATCCTTCGTGCTCTTGATCGAAATGATGGAATTCCAAGGGCTCCTCAATGTCCCGAGCGAGCGAGAGAGCGCACCGGATCTCGATGTCGGTGAGTGTATATATACAAGCATTTGCCCGGAAAAACGGATCGAATGGGTTCACCATTGAAAACCGGTTCCACCTACGTGGCACAACTCCATTGGTCCATTAGCTCTAATTAAATAATATCTATTTTTCCAGGCCTTATTTGCATAATTATGAACACATTTTTTTAATAATAAATACTACTTTTATTATTTCTCATCTTTTATCTCTAAAAAAATTTAAAAAAATCAAATTTTTATTAAAATATAACAATAACAAAGTGTTATACTGTATTACTGTGTAATAAAAAAATTGAATAAACAAAAATAATAAAATTTCACAATATATATATATTTTTAATGAATTGAATCCAAACCAAACAAATTGTTACACAAGACCAAAAGAACATCAACATCTTGATATGTGAAGCATTGAATCCACCTCTTAAAGGCTTTCAACTACAAGGATGGGTTGATTGAATGCAAGACCATTAAAACCAATCTCAAAATGAATCCCTTCAATTTGGGGAAAGCAATTGCATTCATCAAAAGATAGTAGTAATTCTTCAACTGGTAAGTTGAATTCACAGTTTTATGCAGAAAGGTTGGTGAATGAAAGCGAAGCCGAGCTTGGATTTCAATTCTTACTGTCATGAACCTGCAAATCAAAGCAAGAATATCATCACTGATCAGTGCTGGTGTTTTTCATTCAATGCTGTATTTTCTACTTGTGTTTCATCAGAGGGAAAAGATATACTTATCGATGAAGTATCCTGAAAACGGTTCCCGAAACCATTGATGGCGCCTCGAGATGTGTGTGTTGATGATCCCGATGTGCCATCAATGGTTTCGGGAATTGTTCTCGGGATACTTCATCGGTAAGTATATCACTGCTTTTCATCAGATTATATCATAGTTTGAGGCTGAAGACTAATGAGAGCAAAGCCGAGTATGGATTTCAATTCATAATGTCATGAACCTGCAAATCAAAGCAAGAACATCACATTGAGCTTGATTTATTGTATTTGATGTGTCACGACTCACTTATTGTTGTTGGTGTTATTAATTCAATGCTGAAATTAGTAACCAATTTCATCGGATGATATCATAATTTGAGGCTGAAAACTACTTGTGATTTTCAGTTTCATGTAAAACCATTCATGAATGAAAGTGAAGCCGAGCTTGGATATCAATTCACTATGTCATGAACCTGCAAATCAAAGCAAGAATAACTTCACATTGAATTTTATGTATCATACTGATTGGTGCTCAGTCAATGCTGACATTAGCACTCTAGTTTCATCAGATTATATCATAGTTTGAGGCTGAAGACTAGTTTCAATTTTCGGTTTCATGTAGAATTGTTTGAATGAAAGCAAAGGCAAGCTTGGATATCAATTCATAATGTCATGAGCATGCCAATTGAAGCAATAGTATCATCAAATCAAGTTTTATTATTGTATTTGATGTGTGATCCAAAAGTTTATAATTGAGTTTCATCAGATGATGTACTACTTCAAATAGTTCAACATTCAAAGTTGAAGAATGGAAGACTAAAACCAAAAAGAAAGTAGAAATGGGAATTTCGAGTAGTTTTAATCTATTAGATGTCCTTGAAAATTTAAGTGATAGGTTCCTTAAGCTGAATGGCAATAATTGGAGAAGGCATCTAGTTATACAGTACCAACAAGAGCAATAAAGTGCCTCACAATTAGGACGCCGACGAGAAGACTTAACAGGGATTTATTAATGACCGCTTTAAGATGTTTGCATCTGTTAATTGAAGATGATAAAATCTTGCAAATGCTTAAGATATAAAAAATTCAAAGAAGGCGAATCACAAGATGACATGAGCAGTCTAACCACATCCCAAACTAACAAGTAATGGCGTGCAGTAAAATAGATGCAGGAACAAAAAACATAAATGTGAGTTGAAAGTGTTTCAGTCAGAATGTAAACTGTACCTTGTTATGATGCTCAAAAAGGCTCTCAAAGTCTTTCAATGACCGCAATTCAAAAGCTGATCACTTTACACCATCAAATACAAGGAGCAGCTTCGAATCACTCACTGTAAATCTTATGATCATTTTGATGAGTACATAAGAAATGGTGATATAACTGATGTTGATTTACAAAAGCATGGCCAAACAATGAACAGAATCACTGAAAAAAGGCAACTGAAACAAATTGGACAGTCAGATAAAAGGATAAGTAAATAAGATTACAAGACGAGCACTCCCAAGTAACATCTTTGTGTGCATCAAGTAAATTATGTCTCATGGTTCTGCACTGTCAATTAGAAGTGAATCAATGAGCCAATCAACATGATTCTATCATCATAAAATACATGAAATTCCTCAAAACAAACAGAACTCTATGTACATTAGAAATCTGAATTTTTCCATACCTCTTACATGAGAGTAAATTTTGCAAGACCAGAAGTCCACATCTGTTGTACTTTTAACATGAATAGTTCAAGGTGAATTCAGACCTTTCCAACCAATACAACTATCAAAGTCCAAACTACTTTTGCAATCAAACAGTGCATTCGTCTGCTGCTCATACCGGCACATATAATTTAATCCAACCAAAAGATTGCATATTGCTGCTTCTGTCTTCTCCCTATCCGCAAAATACAAGGTCTCAAGAAGAAGCACATTCGACCTCAAAACAATCTGTTGTTGCTCAAAGTTCCTCTCCATCTGCCACTGAATCATATTATGTGCCATTGGTGCTAGCCAGCTCAAGATGTTCTCCATCTTCCCCTTCCAATCATGCGCAAGTGAAGCATCATAGATTGCAAAATTCTTAACATAAGACTTCAAACTCTTCTTCAACCCCATTCTCAAGCTTGAGGGCAACATCAGATACAAGTCATCCCGGCTTCGTCCCCTACTAAATGTGGATACTGCATCAACTTTTCATGATGATAATAACATTCGCATAATGCAGAGCAAGAGCTGAACCACCAACGGTAGACGGAAGAGCAAGCATTGTCAAACTACTCTTCGGGCCAAACCATAACTTCCCATTTATACCACACTTCTCCTCCCTACTTGGAGGAGCACCAATAACATTACTCTCCCTCTCGAAATGTTGCTCTTCATCAAAACCATCATGCAATGCA
This sequence comes from Dioscorea zingiberensis, assembly GCA_026586065.1. Classification (NCBI taxonomy): domain Eukaryota; kingdom Viridiplantae; phylum Streptophyta; class Magnoliopsida; order Dioscoreales; family Dioscoreaceae; genus Dioscorea; species Dioscorea zingiberensis. Next base: position 50,072,856 of record CM048823.1, read on the forward strand.
GCAGAGCTACTCAAACTGAGGCATTCCATAAGAAGCCTTCCAGGGCTGGCAGCACAGTTTAGTGACCGGGCTCCCTCGTTGTGAAGAGAACCACCGCCAGGCCCTGCAGAAGAAGGCACTGTCTGTCTAGGGACTGAACCCGGCCGGCAGTGAGAAAGCTGCCGACTTTCATGGAATCCAAGACTCTCGAGGCCTGGACAGGCCTCGGCGAACACCACTTGTATCCTGGAATGAATGGTGCACACTGCCCGAGCTAAGAGAAGCACGACCTTATCAAAGGTTTGGTTCCAGAGAGAGGCATTGCGGAGCTGCTGCACGTCTTGGCGCTGCCATTGGGGCTTTTGATCGAGCACCTGCTGGGCGTCATCGGTGGGGACAGAGAGCTTCTTCGCCGATGCCTCAAGCTCGGCAACGAAGCGGTCCATTTTCCGAAAGGCACCGTCGATGTCTTTAGATAAGAAGCCAAGGCGAGCAGGGTCCAGGCGGCCAGAGAGGAGGTCGGAGTAGACGTGCTCGAAGCCGGAGAGAGCGGGGTGGCGGCGGCAGCGGCGGCCAAGGCGGGCGGTGACGGCGGCGACGCGGTTAAGGGAGTCGAGCTTTTCGGCGAGGGAGAGGGAGAGGAGATGACGCTCGCTGGAGGAGACGAGGGTTCGAACGGCGTAGGAGGAGAGGGTGTGCGACCGGAGACGAGAGATCTCGGCATCGGAGAGGGAGCGGTAGAGGTGGACGGCGCGCGACATTGCCGCCGCCACCTCGAAGGAGAGAATCCCGACGGTGGGGTGGTCATCTCCGGTGGCCGGAGACGGCGAGCGTCGCATCACGGCGGAGATCGGAGAAAGATGAGAACTTTGAAGTCAGAGAAGACAAAAATTGAATTTTTATGGGTTCAGTGAGACCATGGGAATACTCAATGAAAATTTCAAGCTTTTATTGGGGGTAAAAAGGAAAAATTTTCCCACATAATTACCTATAAACCCTCGTCAAAGTTGTAATTTCTTCTATACTCCTCTAACAATTTCAAAACTTTACAGGGGTATAATTAAAACAATATTTTTTCTAAAAAAGGACCTGAAGATTGTTAAAATTAATGAATTAGACTCATCAAACGTTGAGAAACAAACATTAATCAACAGTCAACACTATTAGCAAAGTCATTATTCATAAAATGAAGTATCATTGACATAAAAAATATATATATTTAAAAATATAATATTACACTTAGCAAACTTTTATGCTAACTAAAAAGAAAACAATAATTGAAAAAATACAAACCGACAATCTCAATATTCATATCTGTTGATTTGGAGATATGCTCCTCTTAGGATCAGATCTTGTTCAACGGGTGAAAGAGGTCGGTGGAGATTCAAGCGTTTGTGCTCGGGGAGTCTCTGACACTCAAAGTCAAAGACTCAAAAAAGAGAGGAGAAAGAGAGAATGGAAAGTGACAGAAAGTAGTGAGGATTCCGAGAGAGAGTGATGTTCCAACTAACGCTTAATATCAATGGAATCAAGTTACCTTCTTCGTGAGTCTAGGGCCTCCTTTTATAGACCAGAGATTGTTAGATGCCAGTCTGGATGGAGACAATTAGTTACCAGCTTTCAAAGCCTTATGGAATCCATCCTCCACCGTCGAATGATCGTCTTCGATGTCGGTATTCATATCCATATAAGTCTTTTTTCAAATAAATATTACACACCATAGTGACAAAATTTATCACTAAAATATATGTTACAATGAGTATATATATAATATAATTTAATATTTTGATCAATATTGATGGAGATAACCAATGTCTTTAATTAATGAATCAAGAGAGCTCTCATCAACACCGAATCCAAATTCATCAACAATGCTAGAACTTGAAAGATGATTATGAAAGGAAGATTGAATTCCATTGCTATGAAAATGCATTGACGTAGTAGTCTCTTCATTGATGAAACTTTGAGGAATCTTCACATCCTCATGAACTTGAAATCCTTGGTAGTTCAATGTTGTTTGTGCATTGAAAGAAGCTATTTGTTCTTGAAGAGTAACAACCGTATATAGGGTCTTGTATTCAAGCTTGAGCTTCATAGGAGATTGTTAGAGCCGCTTCGAACCGATCATGCACGGGAAGGTGCATGAGGAGTTTCGATACATTGCTTGCACCGAAAACTTTGTGGATGGCGGCGAAATGTGTAGATCCTTATTCATGGTAGAAATACGGAGCGAAAACACAACCTCGCACACACTTCCTTCTAAGAAACTTGCAAGCTCCGCATGGAGAACCAAACCCTGGCATTTGGAAACTTTTTAAGTTGAAGTAGATAAGTAGATGATTGAATGAAGAACAATCTCATCTTCTTCCTTATAAACACATTGTGATGCATTCTTAATTCTCTTTGGTCTCCCTAATGGCCTACATTTTTCATTATTTTTAGCTATCTATATAGACCTTCACATTCACCTCAATTACATTCAATAAAGATCCTTGGCATTGTTGATTAATGACATCAAATTATATATGTGTGTTTATAAGATTAATACTAATGTAACAACATTGAATATGTTGGATGTGGCCTGACCCAAATCCATTAATGTATATCCAAACTTGGTTGGGCATTAAATCACACTTTATTTTATTTGATTTATTGTGTGATCTTATCTTTATTTATTTGATATTATATCTTAGTCTTAAACGGCTATTTTGACGTATTTTATCTGTTGGATTATACCAACGGTAGCATTTCTAACATCTCGTCTCTTCCCAAGCGTCTCTTCCCGATCGTCTCATCGTTCAGATTTCTGCCCGTTGAAGCATCCTCTATAAATACATGCCTTGCAAACCCTAGCAATAACAGAAAAACTATAATCATATTTTCCTTCTCTCTGAAAACTGAACATTGTTTTTCCTTCCCTGATTTCCTTCTCCAAGGGTGATACTTGAACAATCTTCTGGCCGAACGTGCTAGGCAGGGAGATAAGATCTTGCTTTGGGGTTGCATACCTTAGCACAGGGAGTGAAGCCATCAATCTCGCACGAGAGAGGGCCAAATCTGTGTTAAGGCAGTGCCTCTGCACGCCAATCCCAGGCTTGATCCTTCTAACTCAAGTGCTTGATTGTTTACTGTTTTTTCTGTTGTGTTTTGCATGCTAATAGAGTAATTTTTTCTAACAATTTAACACAGATTTGGCGTCACTAAAGTAGCATGCCATATTGTGCTTGAACACCCTCTGATTTGGCCTTGGTATACTTGCAAATCTGCTAAGTAGTTATCACTGTATTTTTGTTGGTTTTAATTTTTGGAAAATATAAAGTTTTATCCTGATTAAACTTGTAAGATCCTGCTAAAAGAAAAATCAGCACAATATTTGATATTCTCCAAATTGTTGTAGTTATACCTGAAAACAAATCAAACATTGTTCTTGAATCTTAGAGGATACTATCTAGATAATCTTAACTTTTTTTTAAAAGACTTTGTTATCATATCAAATCAGAATATTGTTTGATTATTTAAAATATAAAAAATAAAAAAATAATAATAAATTAAACTGCTGATTATCTCTTTTATTATTTCGGCTTGTTATTTTAAAATATATATAAAAAAAATTTAAATTACATTAAACTGATGATCTGATCTACTGTGTTATCTTTTTTTTTATTAATTCCGGTTGTTATTAAAAAAAATTATATATATATATATTGAAAAATAAAATCTGATTTTGTGTTTCAAATTGCAACCTGTGAGATTTGAACCCAACATCTGTCAGATCTAACTCTAACACCTTAACCAACCAATCATTTGAACTTTTGTGCTTAAACTTGAAAGGACTGCATACAAAATACTACTGTTTTAACTTTTTTTTTTTTAAAAAAAAAAAAATACTAAAGTTGTATGCCAATTAAATCTCTGAAGATATACTATTGCAATTCTGCCAACTTTTTCCTGCAAAAGCTACTTTTCAGAACTCATTGTTTTCTTGCTTAATTACTGCACGCATCTTTGCTGTATTTTTTGGCGAAATATTAAGATACGTGCTTTAGTATTTTTTAGCTTGTATTAGCTCTGTACTTGTATCTATACAACATTGACATTCTGCTGAATTTCTTCTTGTATTTCTGATTTATTATATATGTTTTCTGCGGTCACATTAGTTGCCCTTTAACCCCGATTCTCACACACTCATACATGATGTCCGGTGCACAATCTGATACTTCATACCGACCCAATAAGTTTGATGGTAAGATGAATTTTAGGAGGTGGAAAACCCAAGCTGAATTTTGGCTTATTACCTTAAGACTTCAAACCGCCTTATCACCAGCCCCTGATTCTGATTCCTCTGAACTAGGGTCTGATGCCTTTCGTAGATTGTCAATCTCCTATGACTCAACTGAGCCTCTTAGTAAGAGTTTTGAGGAAATTGATTTTCACTGTCGCCATAGAATTCTTAGCATTCTTTCTGACCGCCTCTATGACAAATACTTTGATTACAAGACTGCTAAGGACATATGGATTGCCTTAGAAAAGGAATATGGACCTGATAATGCCACTAGAATTAGTCACTTGAGTATAGAGTTTGAAAACTATAAGATGGTGGATGGAATAGACATGGGTGAACAAATCCATACATTCCAGGATTATTTGAGTGCGATAGAAAAGTGTGACACCGTCTATAACGAGAGCCATGCTGTATCTATTCTCTTAAACAAACTCCCTCCATCTTGGTCCAACTTTGCAAACAACCTTAGACACAAAATAGATACTCAGAACCTTATGGGTGTCTACAACACCATTAGGATTGAGGAGGCAAACCGATTGTTTTCAAAAAATGCCGAACCTCAAAAGGGCAAAGCCTATCTAACTGAACACAATGACAACCCTAAGAACTCTAAGAATTCTAAGAACTCTCATCATTTTTCCGCTAAAGGGAAATCCTTTAAGGCTAAGGGCAAACCTTCCCAGGGTCGCCATCAAAACTTTCAGCAATCCAAACCCTCCTCTTCTAAATCTTCTGGGAAAAACACTAAACATTGTTTTGTTTGTGGTAGGACAAACCATGTTGCTCGTGATTGCTTTTTCCGGAAGACTGAACCTGTTCAGAAGAACTCCGGTCCACCTAAACCGCAAGCAAATGTACTTGAGATGGGTGCACCTTCCTCTGAAACCCACTTTAGGTCAGTCTCCTTCATTCCTTCTGTTCATCTAACTTGCCAAAACTTAGAATGGTTTCTTGATTCTGGAGCAAACGTCCATATATGCACTGAACATTTCTGGTTCTCCACTTACCAGGTCTCAAGTGGAGGAAGCGTGACTTTAGGAAATGGATCAGTTGCACACATGTTAGGGCGAGGACGAATTGACTTGAAGATGACATCAGGAAAAGTCCTCACCCTACTGGATGTTCAGTATATACCTGATATTAGAAAGAATCTTGTTAGTGGTTCTCTACTTATCCAGTGTGGTTATAAAATTGTACTAGAGTCTAGTCGTCTTGTAATAACTAAGGGAAACCTTTTTGTTGGTAAAGGCTTTGTATCTGGTGGTTTATTTGGACTTAATATATATGAACCTTCTGATTTATGTTTCAATAAAAATTATGATTCTACTTCTTCATCTTCTGTTGTGTTGAGTATTGAGTCTTCAGATGTTTGGCATGGAAGATTGGGTCATGTGAACTTTGGAACCATTAGAAGGTTAATGAACCTTGACTTGATCCCTAAATCTAAAGTAAATCAAGCTTCCAGATGTCAAATTTGTGTCCAAGCCAAACTGCCTAAGAAACCTTTTCAACACATCAACCGAAACACAGAATTACTTGATTTGATCCATAGTGAAATTTGTGATTCATGTAGGACTCCTACTAGAGCTGGAAACCGATACTTTATCACTTTTATTGATGATCACTCCAAATTCTGTTATATCTACTTGATCAAATCCAAAGATGAAGCGCTTAACAAATTCATGACTTTTAAAGCTGAAGCCGAGAATCAATTAGGAAAAACTATTAAAACCCTTAGATCTGATAGAGGTGGAGAGTATACTTCTAATGCAATGTCTTTGTTCTGTGAACAAAATAGCATTGTACATGAATTTACTGCTCCTTATACACCTGAGTCAAATGGGGTTGCTGAAAGGAAAAACAGAACTTTAATGGACATGGTAAATGCTATGTTATTAAGTTTTGGTGTACCCGAGAACTTGTGGGGGGAGGCGTTGCTCTCAGCCTGATTCATTTTGAATAGAATTCCTTTTAAGGACCGTAACACAACACCCTATGAACTTTGGAAAGGAAGAGCCCCTCAGCTCAACTACTTCAAAGTGTGGGGTGTTTGGCTAAGGTAAAGATTCCTGACTTTAGGGTCAAGAAGATAGGTCCCAAAACTGTTGATGCAGTGTTTGTAGGATATTCTCTGGATAGCAATGCTGGAAGATTCCTAGTTATTAACTCAGAGGTGAGTGAAATAGCTAGGAATACCATCATTGAAGCTAGAGATGCAGTCTACTTTGAAAACATCCTTCCTTTAAAATCAGTAGTAAGTCCCAATCCATCTGTGCCTCTGATCTCTCACTCTTATTCTGGATCGGCTCCTGCTCCTGTAGTGGAACCAAGAAGAAGAGGGGTAGAATTGAAAAGACCCTAGGTGATGATTTTGTCACTTTCATGATTGAAGACAATCCTAGGACTTTCCAGGAAGCTATGGTTTCTGCCGACTCAATTTTCTGGAAAGAAGCCATAGATGATGAGTATCATTCAATCACGAGCAACAACACCTGGATTCTGACTTCTCTACCTCTTGGAAATAAACCACTGGGTTGTAAATGGGTGTTCAAGAAGAAGTTGAGACCTAATGGATCCATTGAAAAGTTTAAGGTTAGGTTAGTTGCAAAAGGATTTAATCAAAAGGAAGGATTAGATTATTTTGATACCTACTCGCCTGTAGCTCGCACCACCACCATTAGGATTCTTATTGCTATTGCATCTGCTCTCAGCCTTGAAATCCATCAGATGGATGTAAAGACAGCCTTCCTAAATGGTGATCTAGAGGAAGAAATTTACATGGAGCAACCTGAAGGCTTTATTGTCCCTGGACAAGAGCATAAGGTTTGCAAACTTGTAAAATCTCTTTATGGACTTAAGCAAGCCCCTAAACAGTGGCATGCCAAGTTTGACTCTACGATCATTTCATATGGTTTTGTTGTAAACAACTATGACAGGTGTGTTTACAGTAAAGTAGTAGATGGTGGATGTGTGATTATGTGTTTATATGTTGATGACTTACTGATCTTTGCCACTGATTTGCAACTTGTGACTGATGTCAAGAGCTTTCTGAGTAGTAAGTTTGATATGAAAGACTTGGGAGAAGCAAATGTGATCCTAGGTATCAAGCTTACCAGATCTACTTCTGGGATCACTTTATCCCAGTCTCACTACACTGAGAAAGTATTGGAGAAATATGGATATCTTGATTGCAAGCCTGTAGCTACACCCTATGACCCTAGTGTACATCTTAAGAAAAACTTGGGTGAACCTGTTGGTCAAGATCTGTATGCCCAGATCATAGGATCCTTGATGTACTTGTCTAACAGAACTAGACCTGATATTGCCTATGCAGTATGTAGACTGAGTAGATATACTAATAACCCAAATCAAGAACATTGGACTGCTCTTGAGAGGGTACTCAAATTTCTAAAGGGCACTATGTCTCTTGGATTGAGATATACTGGATTCCCAAATGTAGTTGAGGGATATACAGATGCCAACTGGATATCTGACTCAGTTGACTTGAAATCAACCTCTGGTCAAGTATTCTTACTCGGTGGAGGAGCTATCCAATGGAAATCTGCTAAGCAGAAGCTCAATGCTAGGAGCACTATGGAAGCTGAATTAATTGCCCTAGATTCTACTTGTACTGAAGCTGAATGGATTAGAAACTTGTTATCTGAAATTCCTGTTATGCCTTCTCCTATGTCTCCTATTGCTATACACTGTGATTCTAAATCTGCTATTGAGTTATGCAGGCGTGAAAGTACAAATGATAAAATGAACAGGCATATGCGGATCCGGCACAAGTCAGTATGGAGACACTTGAAGCACAACGTTGTGAGCATTGATTATGTAAAGTTAGAGCTAAATCTTGCAAATTGTCTGACTAAAGGACTATCGAGACAAATGATAGCTGAAGCGTCGAGGGGAATGGGGCTAAGCCCATAAAGGTCAATAACAATAGTGACCCTACTTCTTTGAATGGAGATCCCAGGATAGAAGTTCAAAGGGAAGCTATTGATTGGTTGACTGGGATAGCACCTTATATGTATTAGAGATACATTCATTACTATTATTATTACCCCATTCCTATGGCGTGTGCTCTTATGTAGTGGTTAGAGGTTGAGCATAGCTCTTAATGAGATCAAATGCTAAGCTTAGCGAGATATTACACTACAAATATCTCTGGAGATCTCACCTATGTGGAGATAGCTGTCAGACCGCAGCTATGAGAGTATTAGGGTTAACTCTCTAGTAATCTCCATGAAAAATGGTATCGAGCGCATGGCCAATAATGCGCCAACCCAGTTTTATTCAAGTATCACATAGGATCCTCATTAGAGTTGAATTCTGATTCAAAGGGTTGTAGTTCAAGACCTAGTTCACTGCTATCCCTATCAGTTGGAAGCTTTAGTGAAGGGTTAAGGTTCAAGTCTTTAAAGACACCTTAGCTTGATCTTATGAAAACCCAAGGTTCAGTTTCTTCAGTGTTTTGGTCACCAGTTCCTTGTTTCATCTTTCTATTATTTTGTGTGTGGGTCATACTTCTAGTACCTGTTTCTTTTGAAACTTGTTGTTTAAAAATTTCTTTTTCTTCGAACTCCATTGGCATCCTTTTATTATTTACTGTTTGTGTCCAGGTTATGGATATAGTGGGGGATTGTTGGATATGGGCTGACCCAAATCCATTAATGTATATCCAAACCTAGTTGGGCATTAAATCACACTTTATTTTATTTGATTTATTGTGTGATCTTATCTTTATTTATTTGATATTATATCTTAGCCTTAAACGGCTATTTTGACTTGTTGGGTATTTTATCCGTTGGATTATACCAACGGTAGCATTTCTAACATCTCGTCTCTTCCCAAGCGTCTCTTCCCGATCGTCTCATCGTTCAGATTTCTGCCCGTTGAAGCATCCTCTATAAATACATGCCTTGCAAACCCTAGCAAAAACAGAAAAACTATAATCATATTTTCCTTCTCTCTGAAAACTGAACATTGTTTTTCCTTCCCTGATTTCCTTCTCCAAGGGTGATACTTGAACGATCTTCTCGCCGAACGTGCTAGGCAGGGAGATAAGATCTTGCTTTGGGGTTGCATACCTTAGCACAGGGAGTGAAGCCATCAATCTCGCACGAGAGAGGGCCAAATCTGTGTTAAGGCAGTGCCTCTGCACGCCAATCCCAGGCTTGATTCGGAGAAGTTAACAGTGCGGCGACTCCGTAATTGGACTTCTTGCTCAAGGCATCTGCCACCATGTTAGCCTTGCCTAGGTGGCATTGGATGCTCAGCTCATAATCCTTCATCAGTTCCAACCATCGTCGTTATCTCATATTTAGTTCCTTCTGAGTGAAGATGTGCTTGAGGCTCTTGTGATCTTTGTAAATCTCACATGGTACACCATAGAGGAAATATCGCCAGATCTTCAGTGCAAACACGATCGCTGGAAGCTCCAGATCGTGTATGGGGTAGTTCTCCTCGTATGGCTTCAACTGTCGTGAGGTATAGGTAATGACTCGCCCATCCTGCATCAGAACACACCCCAAGCCAGTCTTACAAGCATCAATGAAGACTGTGTACCCGCGCCCACTCTGTGGTAAGGCAAGAACTAGTGTGGATACTAGTCTCTATTTTAACTCCAGGAAGCTCTTCTCACATGCCTCTGTCCAAACGAATTGAGCACCCTTCCTAGTCAATCTTGTTAGGGGCGTTGCTTGATGGGAGAAGCCTTCTAAAAATCTCTAATTATAGCTGGCTAATCCCAAGAAACTCCGTATCTCCCTGACGGTGGTAGGTCTCTTCCAATTGATGACTGCTTCTATCTTCTTAGGGTACACTGAAACTCCAGTACTACTGATAACATGCCCCAAGAAAGCCACAATATCTAGCCAGAACTCACAGTTGGAGAACTTGGCATACAACTTATGTTGTCTCAAGGTCTCTAATACGATCCTCAAGTGCTCCATGTGTGCCTGGCAACTGCTCGAGTAAATCAAGATGTCATCGATGAAGACCACCACGAACCGGTCTAGATATTGTCGAAAGACCCTGTTCATCATATCCATGAACACCGTCGAAGCATTGGTAAGCCCAAACAACATCACCAGGAAATCATAGTGTCCATATCGAGTCCGAAAGGCACTCTTCGGAATGTACTCCTCTTTGATCAGTACCTGATGGTACCCGGATCTCAAGTCGATCTTGGAGAACACTTGTGCCCCCTGTAGTTGATCCTTAAGGTCATCAATCCTCGATAATGGGTATTTATTCTTGACCTTCACTTTGTTCAGCTCCCTATAGTCAATGCACAGCCTCATTGACCAGTCTTTCTTCTTGATGAACAATAACGGAGCTCCCCAAGGTGGCATACTTGTTCAAAGAAAGCCCTTCTCCAACAACTCCTCCAGTTGCATCTTCAATTCCTTCAACTCTGCTGGCGTCATCCGGTACTGGGCCCTAGATAAAGGAGTCATACCAGGAACCAAGTCAATCGAGAACTCCAACTCTCTCTCTCCAGGTGTAATCCAGGTAGATCTCCAAGTAACACATCAGGGTATTCGTTCTCCACTGGAACGACTGCAATGACGGGTCAACTCCCCTGCTTAGCCTCTGAGATCGAGGCCAGATATCAAACACATCTATCTTCATGCAACCTCTGAGCTTGGATAGCTGAGATCTCTCTAACCAAGGAGCAATCCTGGCTGCCACGAAAAGTGAACTCCTCATCGCCTGACATCCTGAAGTACACCCTCTTCACGTGGCAATCCACCACAGCGTACACTGAAGAGATCCAATCCATCCCGAGGATCACGTCGTAATCCCTCATATCTATCACGTGTAAATTAGCGGGTAACTCTCGACCCTCGATCGACACCGTGCATGTTGGTGCCATCCTGCTCACCAATCTAGCAGCTCCTACTGGGGTATCCACGCTCAGCTCATATGGTTACTCCACTACTGGTAACGAGTGTCTTCGTGTAAATAGTATAGAGTGTGTGGCACCCGGATCAAATAATGTGCAGGTATAAAAAAAACTAACAGCGATCGTACCTGTGATAACGTCGGTTGATGCCTGCGCTTCCTCCATGGTCAGATGGTAGACCCGTCCATGGGTCATCGGCCTTCGCAGTGGCGATGGCTGACTGGAGGAAGACGGTTGACATGGCCTAGTAGTCTTCCCTTTCTTATCACCACCTTGTTGTCTCTGAGCTGGCGCGGAGGACTTCTGAGAACTCTGTGTTTCTTCTTCTACACCCTGGCCTTTCTGGATCTGGGGACACTGAGCCTTCCAATGTTCTAAGTTGCTACATGAAAAACATCCTCCAGTAATCCTTGGGCACTGGGCCTTCTAATATGGCCCTCCACATTCATAACATTTCATAGGCTGTGAAACACTGGCCGACGAACCTCTACCCCCATATGTGGCTGAAGATCCAGTTGATCTACTATATGGCCGAGACCTGCACTCAGACCTCTAGCGCCCTGAACTCTTCCCAAATAACTTTCCATGTTGTTGCCTTGTCCCTTATCCTTCTTATCTTTCTGTGGTGGCCCCTGTGAGTCACCCTGGCTGGAAACGTCAATATACTTGACCCTGGCCACCACCTCTCTGTAACTAGAGCACATGAATCCTGCCATAATCTTCTTCAGTGATGGACATAAGCCGGCCTCAAATCTACACACCCTTCTCTCATCTGTTGGCACCAGATCAGGAACGAAGCATGCAAGTTTGTCAAACTCAGCCTCATACTGCTCTACAGTTATTCCGCCCTGAGTGAGATAGATGAACTGCTGCTTGATAAGTGTTCATTTGAGCATAATTACATATCATCTTTCTATATATTTTTCATGCTAAATGTAGTGATTTACAGCCCGCCGGTACTTAAAAAGACTTATATTTTGTAAACAGGGCATGTAGAAGCGACGCCGAGAGAAAGGAAGTATTCAAAGATGAAATGAAGCCGAAGCGAAGCCAGACTGGAGTAAACGAAGGACTGTACCGGCCGTTGTATGACTGTATACAACTGGACAAGCGGACGTTTCATCACAGCGACTCTCGGGCGTTTAGACACCCCGTTCAGGCTGAACGGGGTGGTGTACGGGCTGTTGTACCGCCGTACACAAGGCCCTGCATCCTGTATGGGTCCGTGTATGACCCGTTTACGCGCCCGTACATCATTAAAATTCTCTCATTTTCTGCCAACCGTAGTAGGGGTAGAATCACAAATCTCACCTCTAAACCCTAATTTCTGGGGTATAAATAGATAAGATGAGGGTTTAGAGAGGGGAGTTGACATGGGAGGAGATTAGAGAGGAGATTAGGGATTGGGGGGTCTTCTCCCCCAACCTGGGTGAGTGAGGAGGAAGGTGATATCGCGAAGATCAATCTAATAGGGCCGCCAACGGTATCCTCTATTATGAATTCTTTAGATTGTTTATCTTCTATTTGTGGTTGTAGTTCTCCATTAATTTGAAACTAATTTGATAGATACTTGGGTGTGAGAAACCTTTGGATAATGCTTTAATGTCATAGTGATATCTTTATTTTGATTGATTGGATGTATGCTTGCTTGTCTTTTGGATGTTTTAAATTGATTGTATCTCTCTACGTTGCGGGATGCCCGGAGAGGCTACTTGAGTGCGACACGAGGGCTAGAGCTAGTACCTCCTCGTGTTTGGAACTTGCTCCATTAGAGAGAGTTGTGAGTACGCTGAGGGATTCGGGTACTCCAAGGAGAGTGACTCCTTTATATATTTTGATCCCACAATCCTTCCGAGATTTTAGGTTCCCTTGATTTTAAGACAATCCTAGGAGATTAGTTATCCAATCACCTCGAGAGAGGGGTTGGATATGATTTAGGAACTCTTGGCACAAGCATTGCCAATCATCATTATAGATTTCTCTATGTATCTATTGAATTGAATCCAAAGGGGACTCATGCTCATGTATCTCCTTCTCATGCTATAGTTATCTCCCCAAACTCATTCCGATTTCTAGAGCTTGTATCCTATCCTTTTAATTTCTTAGGTTTAGAATCAAAAACCCCAAATTATTGTTTAGACTAGATAATAGGACCTTAGTTTACACTAGTGATCCCTATTCCCTGTGGGTTCAACACTCGACTTCATTAGTCCACTCTATTACTTGATATGACCCGTGCACTTGCGGAATTCAACATCACTGCTCCATCTAAAAATGTCTTCCCCGAGAAAAGTACTTCACAGAGAAGGTCTTCTTGAATTCTTCCCAGGTATCGAAGGGCACTCCCTTCCTAAGTCGTACCTCCCAGAGGTACTAGTCCTCTACACTGCCCTGCAACAAGCAGGCAGTTGTCCTGACTCTATCCGGGTCCCCAGCCTGGAACATCTTGAAGGCCTTCTCTAACTCATGGATCCATAATTCGGCAGGCGGCAGCTCCCTCAAACGGGCGGGGTGAAGGCATCATGATCTCCCCAATCAGACCCCTATTGGTGGCTGGTACAACAGGCGGAGGTGGAGGTATTGCCTGCTGTTGTTGCTGCCTCTGCTCTAGGATGAGGCCCATTATCTCCCTCATCAGCTCAAACACAGTGATGGGGGGTGCCTGTAGCATGTGGCTCTACAGCATTTGACTGAGCAAGCAGCTCATGCTCTACCTCCATTCCTCGAAAGGCGGGGGTACCTCCTCCATTGGAGACAGAGGAACCTCCACACGGCGAGGACGTCCACGTCTGCCTCTACCTCTCAACATAGCTTCCAGACATAAGTAGAGATTAGTTCAAACAACACACATCAAGGTGACATCAAACTGTTTATTATTATTTAAATCAAATTTCCAACGTAGCAAACGCAATTCATACAACTCAAACAGTTTGTAAGACTACTACATTTTTTTAGATAGACGCAAACATGACACGACTAAGACTAGCCCCACATGCTATACGTATCCTACTCATCGTCCATTGGTGGCAGGAATCCCCCAATGCCTATAGGTCCTTTGTCTTATCCGGCCCAGGGCAATACATGGTGAGATGATACTCGCTCCCGCAACTCAAAAATCTATTGGGCGGGAGCAGACACATCGTCCACTGATGTTCATAGCCTCCATAGCGGAGGCACCTCACCATGCTGTTGTCCCCGAACGACAGCCCTCCAACTCTGACTCCTAGCTGGGCTCCGAGACTCCTACGGTAGTCTCGGGATTTGCCCACATGTGGGGCACTCCGCAGGTCGGCCTCCATCTGTCTCTGTAAGTTCAATTCTGCAATGGCTTGAATCCTATCCAAGTGTAGGTTGATTGCGGCAATGGCCATCCGTATCTCAGCTCGGAACTCCTCCTCAGATATTGAGTGGTCTTCAGCCCTTGGCAGTAGAGAGTTCTCTCTTATGGACTCCACCTCCTCAGATGATGCCGGCTGAAAGTGACGACCTCGGTACCCGTTTCCAAACATTTTCGCTACCAAATAGCAAAATGTCAGTTCAGAATTCCAGAGACCTTATCTACCCAATTTAACACTCAGTTCTACCTACTTGACTAAGTCACTAAGGCAACTAAATTGTCCCTTTATCTGAGTGCTCTGATACCACTTTAATTTGTCACGCCCCAACCCAAGTTCCATGCCTCAAGCACGTTCACAGATTGGCAGTACCCAAGTAGAGGCGCACCTCACTGGGATATAAGGCATAGGTAAATAAAACCATTCAACAGATAATAACAACTCCAAATAACATAACTAATAAATCCAAAGTACTACAATGGAAACAAAATAACGTTCAGTCACTCTACATAAGTCAAGGCCCTACAAGGGTCCTACAATATAAATCTCACACTCAAGGAAAAATGAGGTTCTCGAACCTCTGCAAAGATATCCCAAACCCTTGCGCAACTCCGGAGTCCGAGTCACCTACTCCTCAAGATCTGCAAAAGAGAAGGGAAACAAGTGTATGAGCTTTCGAATGGAAAACTCAGTAAGTACCCCGTAGGGATCACAATGAACACAAGATAATAATAGATAAGTCAAGAAATGAGCATATCAACCAATTATCGAGACAAACCAAGCAAGTGGGGACCATGCCCCGCTCTATTCAAACTCTAGGCGTCTTAAAACCTACCTCAAGAAACCAACAATGGTAGGGACTCCTAAGGCCATGAAAGCCCTCGGGCTCTTCCCCTAGGAAAACTCAACAAGCATCCCCCAGGCAGCACCATCAGCCTCAGCTAGAAACGACTCTCCGGTCATGAGTCGATAGTGCCACCTCTTGTACGTGTCGACACCGTCAGCGAATCAATCCCATTGACGAACTGGACAACCAGAGGGTCCTCCCTCTTGTGTGGAAAGCCAAAACGCCAGGGTATCCTTGGCCCTAGACGTTCCGCAATGGAGCCCCTACGCTCCACTGATCTAGGCGGAAGAATAGAACTCGACTGACGTATACTTATCAGGCTCAAAGCATGAACTCACATGTTTCCACGGCTACGTATCGATCAACAGATAGGCATGCATACTCAGTGAGTACAAACACATAACAAGGGATGTCAACATCCAAGAATTCAATAGACATACTCAAACAGGAATCCAACTAGTCGAGAAAGCAAGTATGTATGTATACAATAAATAAAGCAATAATTAATCCATGCAATCAAGAAGAATTTGGTAGGAGCAATATCAAGAAGTACTCAACAATGAGTGGAAACTAGGCAAGAGTACTTACCTCTATCAAGGACGTCTGGAATCACATAAGACTCCCTCCTGAAGTTTCTCCACACTCTACGCCAGTATTTGGTAATAGAGTCTTTGTTAGCAATAGTAACCGCTCATAAACTCTGTATGTCTAGATGCACATGTATGATCCACTAATGGGTTATAGCCTAATCAAATGGGTCCACCTAAGCTGTTGGACATGACTAGACCTAGCCTTATTTGTATTCAAATGTGAGTTCATCGTTAATTGACTGAACTCCACCATTCAACCAAAGAGTTACTATACTCTAGTGGTTAAGGTTTCCCATTGTGGTTGTGGAGACTTGGGTTCAAACCCCCACTCCTAAGCCTAATCCTCCATTTGGTTGTGCCCAACCCTTTCAATCTGACTAGACCCAAATCCTTTAATTGATTTGAACTGATCCTTTAATTGAATGAACCCAAACCTATAATCTTGCTCGGTTAAATCCCATTAATTTATTGGACTCAATCCATTACTTGACTTGACCCAACCCTTTAAGTTGGCTAGACCCAATCCACTTATCAGAACTTGATTACACTCGACCCAGTTCATTTCAACTTGATCCTACCTTTTTATTTGATCCATTTAAGTAATCTACTTGACGTGACCTAACCTAATTGATTGTAATAGGATCAGACCTAACCCAATTCATTTAAAGCCAGTTAAACCCAACCTATTCATGTTTAGCCTTCTTTTAATTGGATTCACTTAATTAATCTACCTGACTCGACCTAACCAGACTTGGGTTTAGATCTAAGTCCATTGTAACTTGATTGAACCTGACTATTTAGCATTTGAATCCAAACTCAATCCATAGTGTTCAAGCCTAGTCCAGAGCGGGGTGGCGCCCTGGTCTTGGGCGGCGGTTGCCAGCGAGCACGTGAACAACCAGAGTCCTCTCAGTCCCGAGATCTCTACCCTCCATGGGTGATCAGCATGCTGTGACAATCTCCCAGGGTAGGGGGCTGTTGGTTTCTCCTCCCCCTCGCCAGAGCATGCTTGTTCTCGGTCGAGTTCCTCCCCCACTTCTCCCGCCGGTTCTGCTAACTTATATGCATGCATGATGGCTACACGGGAATTAACAGGGAGGGGAAGACTCACCGGCAGTTCACGACGCCAACGTTAACCATGCCCTGCATGTCCCTCCTCACCGCGCATCAATCGTACGCTCCTCAACGGTTGCAGTTGGCCCTGACTCATCCTGGGCTCCTCCGATGGCTTCACCGGTGAGGTTGCGACCGCTCGAGAATCTTGAGTACTACCATCACAACCTATTTCTCCCCAGCAGCTCCTCCTCCTTTCTTCCTCTTTGCGAAGTCGGCTGGCAGTCCCGGGGTTTGGAAGGAGGCATGTCCTTTATAGAAGTGTTGCGGGGAGGATCTCCGCTGCTGTCAATCCCGTTGATAAGGGAATTAGGTGCACGAGATCTCTCCCTTTCCATACCTAGCTTGCGGTGATCGCAGAGGCGATAGGATTGACGGGGTGGCACTTGCTGGTGGAGGAGAAGGATCCTCCACTGCCTCGAGATTGGGATGCGTTCAAATGGCAGCCGAGATTATGCATTGGTTCAACTATGGATGACGTGTCTCCGTGCCTCGGATCCGCTACGTGCGTAGATGAACGGCCACGAATGATTAGCGATGAGCGGTTAAACATAATGTGAAATCCGGGGATTTAAAGGAAATGAATTTTGTGTTTCTCTCCTAGTAATTTGCTTAATTAATAAGGAATGTACCCGTAGATTGGACTCATTTAAAATTTGCTATCTTCTAGCAATTATTTGATGAATAGATGGTACAAAATTTCTCTTTAATTATTTGGCGATTGGAGTTAAATTAGGAATATGGAGAATAGATGATTTATTTGATTAAGTACCTTAATTTGTGATTTAGGTTAATTAAATCTTTATTTATATTTATTGAGTTTTGAGGACTTATTGGGAAATTTTAAGAGTGACAAGGACTGGAAAGAAATTTTGCCTCCCTCATAGTAAGGGTCTGCATGTAAAATGAAAAGAAATGGGGGACTTGGCTGCAAATCGACACTCTCTCTCAGTAAATGGTCGGGCTAATTACTTAAATCGTCCCTCAACTTTCGCAAAATTTCACTTTCGTCCCTCAACTTTATTTTGTAACAAAATCGTCCCCCAACTTTGAAAAAATAACAAAATCGTCCCTCCAGCCGGTTGCCGGTTATACATGGCCTGACGTGGCGGTCACCTGCTGACTCAGCATGCCACCCAGGATCGCTGATGTGGCAGCAAATAGTAAACTTTTCGTTCGAAAGTGTGATGTTTTTCACGGAAGGTCCCTCAACTTTACTAAATTTCACGAATGGTCCCCCAACTTTATGTTATTGCATGAAAGGTCTCTCACTCCGCCAACTTTGCTGACTCACCACCTGCCTTTTCCCCTTTTCCCCCCTAAAATTGTTCCTCGAGAACGCGTGCAGCGTTGGTTCAACGTTGAAAACTCTCGAGCTTCTCACCTTGATGGAGCCTCACTCACCGCCTCGCCATTCTTGTCTCTTCGCATCGCGCTTCACTTTACTCCGTCTGGTTCACTGCCGCCTCGCCTCGGCTCGCCGCCTTGCTTCGTTGTGCTGCCTTGCTCGGTGTGTTTCTACCGGTTTAGGGTTTTCCGATGACGATGAAGAAGGATAAATGCTCAACATCAAAGACAAAGGAAGGGAAAACGCCAATAGGTTTGTTATTTATGCCCCTCAGGTCCCTCGAGTTCCTTCAATTCTTCATGATTCCCAAACTTTAGGGACCTGCGATGCAATCTACACCCAAACATCAATTCTTGCATGTGGATATCGATCCATGGAATCCTCTTCCTCTTCGTCTCTTCAGAGATGATCATGTCCTCTCTCCTAAACCTAAGCTTCGTCCACTTCTCCCATCTCACCCACTCAGGGACCTTGAAAAACGCGGCCTCTTCTCTGCACACCTTATTGATATCTATTCATTATATATAGAAACTAAACAAAAAAATAATCCAATCAAAATAAAGATCAGAAGGAAAAGACATAAACAAGAGTCTCCATCACACCATCTCTTCCACACAAATGCATCCATAAAGATTCCATCTCAAACACCAGGACGACATCCCCGGGCAGACATTCCGGCAGCCCTTCTCCAAATCCTGTCAATCTCAAAGAAGACATCATCAGTCTCAAGCTCCATCTTGTAACAAGGACAAGTGTTCCTCCTCGATCGTCAGCCATGCATGGAAGTATACATATCCAGTGAAAGACATGGTCACAAGGCATCCTACACAAGTCCCTCCCAACCTCCATCTCCTCCTTACAAACCACACACTCATCCCCTTTTTCTCACACTCCAAAGAAGGCAACCCCAACACCATCCTCACTGAAGCTCCAACTTCACATTCACTCTTCTGTCCTCCATTCACCACTTCAAGCAATCTCCGGCCCTTCACGGCCATGTCCACGTACCTCGAGACAACGCCATGCAAGCCCAGACCAGAGAGGCTCAACGTGGACTTGAGTATGTGTTGTGATATTCTTGCATGGCAGTTATATGAACTAGTAGTAGTGTTGTTATGATCGTTTGGGTTGTAGACTTGGCACATGGTGAAGAGGAGAATGACAACGTCGAGGTCGTGGAGAAGGAGGTGGTAGAGGATTGGGGAGGAGGGGGAGGTGATCGGAAAGGAAAAGAACAAGCAAGAGCACACTTAAAACAATACACTGTTTTAGTGGAAAGAATAACCTCTATTACAAATGAGCAACAAGTAATACAAAAACCACACCTTAAAGACTCCTGTTGACTAAGACATATACTTATCATAAAAGAACATGATAACCGAAAGAGTGATAAAAGGACTCCCACTAACATGTGATGGTCCGGTTCTCTAGGAGAGTGTTGCTACACTCCACTCTCCACTCTCCACTAACTTGTGTAACTAGTTGCACTAACTTGTGATGGTCCGATTCTTAAGGCAAGCATGGAAGTAATGGCTGAAGACTCATGCATGCATGGAGAGTAATGCTCCACTCATCAGCCACACATGCATAATGGTCCGAGACTCATGCATGTATGGAGAATAATGCTTCACTCATCACTCAATAGCCACACATGCAGGTACTTTGACTTTGCACCACCATCACATGTAGGGGCTTTGACTGTGCACCACGATCACCTCTAGCGTGTGACGAAGTCTCTAGTAGCCAGCTCCAAGTGCAAGCAGATAATCAGAATAAAACATAATGTAAATCATTTCCCAAGACCCTCCCTCAGAGGGATGACCATCCCGGATCGAGGAGGAGAGGAGGTGGAGGGAGGCGGAGAAGGAGGTCACAAGAGGAGGGTCTTGTGAGGGAGGGAGAGGAAGGAGAGGGAGTGGAGGTGGGCTAGGGTTTGGGAGAAGAGGGATGGGGAGAGGAGGAGGAGACGTTGGTGATAGAGATGGAGGTCGGAGGATAAGGAGTGAGTGAGATGGGAGAAGTGGACGGAGCTTAGGTTTAGGAGAGAGGACATGATCATCTCCGAAGAAGACGAAGAGGAAGAGGATTCCATGGATCGATATCCGCATGCAAGAATTGAAGTTTGGGTGTAGATTGCATCGCAGGTCCCTGAAGTTGGGAATCATGAAGAATTGAAGGAACTCAAGGGACTTGAGGGGCATAAATAACAAACCTATTGGCGTTTTCCCTTCCTTTGTCTTTGATGTTGAGCATTTATCCTTCTTCATCGTCATCGGAAAACCCTAAACCGGTAGAAACACACCGAGCAAGGTAGCACAACGAAGCAAGGCGGCGAGCCGAGGCGAGGCGGCAGTGAACCAGACGGAGTAAAGTGAAGCGCGATGCGAAGAGACAAGAATGGCGAGGCGGTGAGTGAGGCTCCATCAAGGTGAGAAGCTCGAGAGTTTTCAACGTTGAACCAACGCTGCGCGCGTTCTCGAGGAACAATTTTAGGGGGGAAAAGGGGAAAAGGCAGGTGGTGAGTCAGCAAAGTTGGCGGAGTGAGGGACCTTTCATGCAATAACATAAAGTTGGGGGACCATTCGTGAAATTTAGTAAAGTTGAGGGACCTTCCGTGAAAAACATCACACTTTCGGACGAAAAGTTCACTATTTACTGCCATGTCAGCGATCCTGGGTGGCAATGCTGAGTTAGCAGGTGACCGCCACATCAGGCCATGTATAACCGGCAACCGGCTGGAGGGACGATTTTGTTATTTTTTCAAAGTTGGGGGACGATTTTGTTACAAAATAAAGTTGAGGGACGAAAGTGAAATTTCGCGAAAGTTGAGGGACGATTTAAGTAATTAACCAGTAAATGGTCTGGAGTTTAATAAAAGGAAAATCGAAGGGGTGTTTAAGAAACGTTCACGATAGCCCATGCATGACGATGGATTAACGGCTGTGATTGGATAAAATCTTTTAAACAAGGATGATCCGACGGCTGTAAACCAAGGGTCTCTCCCTTCCTCGCCAGCGCACGCGACTCCGCCTCGTCGCCTTCTCAACCGACGGGCGGCCAATTCGCGAAGCGTTTTCACGCGTTCGTGGAGGCGAACCGGTGCATACCGGCACGGGAGCGCGAATGCTAACGGCCACCTTCGAATCTTTATAAGTAGAGGCCACCCCCGAGCCCGGCGCTTTGTCGTCTTCTCCTTTCGTCCTCCCGGCGTTCACACCCCACGACGGAGCGTCAGGGGCCTTGTGGAGCCAGCGTGGTCAGTCGAGCGGGAGAGCACGAGTTCTTCGGAGTTGACGGCAAGGATTGGCGTTGAAAGGAGGTAGAGATCCTTTCGAGCCACCTCCACTTCTCCGGGGTTGTACGGTGAGTCTTCTTCTCCGTGGTTTTATGAATATCAGCACGAACAGCACTGTTAGGAAGAGTGTATGGAAATTTATTTTTGTTTCCTAGCTGTCTACATGCAAGGATAGATCATATCTGTTAGGACCTTTGGATTTTAATAATTTTAAGCATGCTGAGTTGTTAAGCATTGTATTATTGGTGTGTTTCTAGTTGAGTTTTAATCAGTAGATGGCCTTGGGTGCATGTTTGTTGAATAGATATGAGACAGCTGCTGTAGCTATGAGAAGATTGAGATGAAGTGAACTTAGTTTCTAGAGTGAGATGGTTTGTTTGAGCCGGGTATGCATGTAGGATAATATTCAGGAGTTGTTCTTAAGGTTGGGGTGGTGTTGTATTGATGGTTATGCTCTTAGATGATCATGAATTCATGTTTGTTTATACATGAGTTGGTTAGTAATATGTTTGACATCCAAAGCAATGCATGGATTACTGTAAACATCTGTAAAGTTTCTATTAGTGTGGTTGTACATTGTGATTAAACCTATGAAATATTATAAGTCTAGAAGGGAGATATTCATCAGTTAGTATTGCATGGTTTATTATAGAACTAAGACAGTGGTAGTGAGCTATGCTAGCAGGTATTGAAAGAGTTAAACTAAGGAGGTGTGTGTGTGTTTGAAGATGTTGTGGTCTGTATTGGTATGTGTTGAACAGCATGTTAAAATGTAATGCTTTTGGTAGTATTTTGATGGTTGAGTTAGTATTTGGATGTAATGTCTTAAGATTGTGGGCTTATGATCCCGGACGGCTCCGCTTTTCCCTTCTCTTCAAAGCCTTCTTCTACAATCTCCCATAGATCTTGTGAAATTAAAAGAGTTCTCATCTTCAAGCTCCAATAGTCGTAGTTCACGCCATCAAAGATGAGTTGAGAAGCTTGCGGGAGCCCAAATACACCGCCTTGAGTTGTCATGGTGATCTCCACTACAAAGCTTGCAAAAACTGGCTCTGATACCACTATGTTGGCTTTTGTTTAGCCAAGATTCTAGTTTCTAGGGTTTGTGTTGGTGGTGGAAGAGGAAGAAGAAGAGAAGATCAAAAGTCTCACACTTTTCATTCATTCAATCTTCATTAACTTGTTACACATATTTCAAACTTGGATTAGTCCCCACATGGACCATAACCAACAACCACCATACATTAATGACTCATTACAATACTTTCATTTCACAAAGAAAGTATGCCCAATCCATTCTCTATAATTCAAAATGGGGAATTGCAATCCGGTGACTACACCATTATTGGTGAATGAAAAATTGATGAAAGAAGATGGGAGTGGTGATGCCGATGCTGCTCTTTATAGAAGCTTGGTTGGAAGTTTATTGTATCTTACTACTACAAGACCTGATATCATGTATGCTTCGGGATCATTATCTCGGTTTATGTATCGACTAAGCATAATATATTTAGAGTTGCAAAGTGGGTGTTGCAGTACACTCAAGGTACTAAAATTTTTTTGCTGATGTTTGAGACAAAGGAGAATAAGAAATTGGAGTTATTTGAGTTTTGTGCTAATGATTGGGCCCGTAATGTGGATAATATGAAAAGCACATCCAATTATGCATTTACACTCTGATCGAGTGTATTCTCATGGGCATCAAAAAAGCAAGAGAGAGTGGCACATTCCTCCGCAGAAGCCGAATATGTGTCGGCAAGTGAAGCTACAAAATAAATTATTTGGTTGAGAAAGATTCTTGAAGATATGGGGGAGAAGCAAGGAAAGGCCACCATTCTATTTTGTGATGACAAATCCACCATAGGAATGTTGAAGAATTCCGTCTTCCATAGTCGCACCAAGCACATCAACCTCAAGCATCATTACATTCGGGAAGCGGTAGAAGATGATGAAATTATTGTCAAGCTTATCAAGACCGATAATCAAGTTGCTGACATCTTCACCAAAGCACTTCCAAGTGAGAAGTTTGTCTATCTTAGAGAACTAATGGGTATGTCATCCAAAAGCATTAAGGGGGAGTGTTAAAATGTAATGCTTTTGGTAGTATTTTGATGGTTGAGTTAGTATTTGGATGTAATGTCTTAAGATTGTGGGCTTATGATTAATATGGTGTGGGGCTTAGTTAGAAGTATTGTAATGAGTCATTAATGTATGGTGGTTGTTGGTTATGGTCCTTGTGGGGACTAATCCAAGTTTGAAATATGTGTAACAAGTAAATGAAGATTGAATGAATGAAAAGTGTGAGACTTTTGATCTTCTCTTCTTCTTCCTCTTCCACCACCAACACAAACCCTAGAAACTAGAATCTTGGCTAAACAAAGGCCAACACAGCAAGCATGCATGGTGAGAGGATCTCTTACTTGGTTTGGATGAGTATTTCAATGGTTTCTGTTGAGTGTGGTAGATGATGACTTCTGGTTTCATGGAATTAGAGGAGATAGTTAACATAGGAGTGCTGAAAGTCAAAGAGGAATATCAGGATTTAGGTGAGGGTATGATGTATAAGTGATGGAGTGGTCTATGATTGTAGATGCAGGCTTGAGTTGAATCATGGGGTTGAGAGAGTATGAGTTGATTTGATGAAGGCAACTTGAGTCTTGCATGGTGTTGAGTGTGGAGTCGTTGGTCAGATATCGTGTAAACATGGGTGAGTCTTAATCTCAATAGTAATTTAGTGTCGGTATGGTTAACACTTAACTTAGAAGAATTCTGGTGTTTTTCTCTAGATTAGAGAATGGTTCACAAGGGATTTAGGTGGATAGTAATATTGCATGACTGGGCTGGACCGGTTCTAGAAGAAAGTTAAATTTGAGTTAACTGAACTCATTGTTTGTTAGGGATATGGGGCCACGGCCCATTCATGCTCTGAAATGGTTTTGGGCTTGTGTGATGAATGGATTGTTTGTTGCTTAGTGGGCTAATAAAAATAAAATAAAATAAGGTAACACGGTAAGAATGGAGGGTTGAACACTAGACCTACCCAAGCAAGCAAGTGGGCCTTAACCAGTGGGACACTCCACAAATCTTGAGTGGGTAGGAGAACTTAAATAGTTAAGAACAAGCAAGACTAGTTCAGCCAAATTGTAAAATAATGGAAGAGAAAAGTACAAGATAGTTTAGTTGGGTTAAGCGAGTTGGGTTTTGGTTGGTCAAGTCAAGATTGATTAGGGTATGGACATTAGCGAGACATGCACGTGCATATAGTTAGAGTTCATACATGATTACCATTATTGATGTTAGTTTTATTACCAGTGTTTGAGGTGGATGCGTCAGGAGGAAGTTCCGTGGAACACCAGACTTCGCGATTTTAGGTAAGTACTCTTGCCTCTTCCTTTGGATGATTACTTAATTTCTTGTTTCATTGTCCTATATGCGTTTGTATGCTTATTGGCCTCGTCGGATTATTGTTTCATTGATCTTAAGTTTAAGCTTGTGTATCGATTCATGTAAGTGTACCCGCCTAGTACCCACCCAGTTTTGGGTTTTCTTGACCTTATGATTTTGTTTCAGCTTCCTTGCATGATTGATAGTTGATCTCGATATTGTTGATTATCTTTGAGCTATTGCTTCATTGTTTATTGATCTTGACATCGTTGTGTTGATATATTTTGGATTGCATACACGCATTCAAGTTCTTTCTTTATTGAGTTCCGTGATGGTGTTTGCATGTTGGTGTTTAAGCTTTTGGTTGAACATGCGTGTGTCCGCTGATCACGCCTTCCTATTGATCGGTACGTGGTCGTGGAAACACGTGAGCTTGTGCTCCGTCCGGGTTGGCGTGTCAGTCTCTTTCGTGTTGTAGATTCTCCCTCTTTGTGCAGATTATGTTGCGGGCGTCCAAGAGGAGGACACTCTGGATGTCCTGTTTTTCTACCAGGGGGATGATACTCTGGATGTCCACCCGTCAGTGGGATGATACGCTGGCCGTGTACGTACATGTAGGAGCTCTCAGACTCTAGGGTCTGACTTGATAAGATAAGATAAAATGACTGCCTGGGAGATGACAAGTTGTTCTTTGGACTCCGTGATATGTGCTCGTGTGATAGTGATCCTTGTTTGTTTGACTTGATCGTGTTTCTGTGATATGTGTGTTTTGTGGATCACTATTTTATGACTTCTGTGTTGAGCTCGTTGTTTCCCCTGCAGGTTTACTTAATTACTGAGCTTTCCTTTCAAAAGCTCATTCCTTTTTCTTTCCCCTCTTTCAGGTTGAGGTTTAGCTGACTCAGGTCTAGGAGCGTACAGGGGAAACGTGATACTTTGCTGAGGTTCGCGGACCTCGAGATTTTCCCTTTTGTTTATATGAGGTTTTGTACAACCCTTGTAGGGTATTTTAGAACCCTGAATTTGTATTCCGCTGTATAACTCTAAGTTTGAAGTTTCTGACGAAATAAGTATTTTGTTTATGAATGTTATCTGCTATACTTACTTAGGCCTTGTATTCGAGTGAGGCTCATCTCCACTTGAGATGCGGGCGGTCTGATTGCAGGTCCCCTGGCAGGGTGCTACACATAACCCTAGTGCCTCGAACTTAACCGATTATAAGAGATGGGCGATCATGATTAACTCTGTGTGATAAGAGGTTTGGATGTATCCTCATGCCTCCAACTTAAACGAACATTCGAGATCAATGGTGCTGATTAAGTCTAGCCACTGGAATGAGATGTGAGGCATGGATCTAATCCTGTGCCTCGAACATAAACACTTCTCTGAGATGAACTCCTCAGATTATTCCATATCAATGGTGGTAGATGAAATGCTCGGATAAAATCTAGTGCCTAGAACTTAATCCACATCTTAGATGGACCGTGAATAAGGCTCCACGTGGCCTCTCTCTTCCATCACTTGTGCCGCGCGCTTGGCACGATATCGAGATCTTTTAATCTCAGCCATTGATTGCCTCATCCATGCATGGTTTTCTCATGACCTTTTGCACATAACCTTCTCATCTTCTTCTAGGTTACATTCAGGTCCTTTATGAGAGAGAAAGAGACCTAATTTCAGTTAAGTTCCCAGATCTCCTGAAATTACATCTAGGTCCCTGGCAGCCCCAATTAACCCTAATTAGGTATTAACCCATTCAATCCTCCTTTTCATAAAAAAAATCCAATTAATTATAATTATGGGGAGTTCCTTTAATTAACAAATTAATCAAAGAAAAATTAGGAAACATTTATTCCATAAAAATCTTGGATTTTACATGCACATATATATACATATAAAATATAATGATGGAACTGAACCTACATAAAGCAGTGCACCTGAGACCTGATCTAAAGAGATAATTATAAGACCAAATATGAAGTATGAACCATGCATTTGATCATGATGCTTGTATATCCATCAAGTGACCAATTGTGAGTGCATGGAAAGAGACGTTGCTAGTTATTGTTGGCAGTTTTGGAGAAGACAAACTCTGAGTAACTTGTTGCATTGTTGGACGAGATTTTGGATTGGTGTCAATGCATTTCAGCGCTCCCAAAATCACTGCAAGCACTTGGTTTACAGCCACTTGATCATCAATATTAAATGGAAGGCGTGTATCTAGAATATCTTTCACTAACATGCTCGATGATAATCCGTTAATAAGATCACCGGGATGAATTCCATGCATCACTTCAAGTGCTACAACTCCATAACTATATACATCACATCCCTCTGTCACCCTCATTATATAGGCAAGTTCTGCAAATAAAAACAAGGACAAACTACTTGTTGAAACAATACAATACCTTCTAGCCATACATCTACTAAGGTGTTCAAGTATGGGCAATGGCATACATACCTGGTGCCATATATCCATGTGTGCCTGCAAGCATGCTCCAATGTGATGAATCAAAACTTAGGAGTCTAGCAATGCCAAAGTCTGAAATACAAGCCTTGTACTCTTCATCCAAAAGAATATTGTTGCTTGTTATGTCTCGATGAACTATGGGTGGAGAACAATAATGATGCAAATAAAATAGAGCTTCAGCAATGTCTCTAACAATGTTCACTCTTTTGATCCAATCCAACTCTATAGCTCTTCTAGACCTCAAAATGGCACCTAGACTTCCTTTCTCCATATACTCGTATACAAGAAAGTTGAATTCGTTGGTGGAGCAGAAACCATAGAGCCTCACAATATTCCGATGCCGAATTTGAGTTAATGCTTGTATTTCATTTCTGAAAGCTTGCTCACTTGTTTGATCTTCTATTTTCTCAATTTTCTTGATAGCAAATGTCTCACCAGATGATATTGTCGCTACATAAACAGTGCCATAACCTCCTACGCCAATGAGATATTTGTCATCAAAATTTTCTGTTGCCTCAATGATTTCCTTGTATGCTTCTTTCCCATTGAAGTTCCAAATTATGAAGATACCTCCATTAACAACTTCGGCAGTTTCAGCTGCAGTGTGTTTCTTCCTCTTGTAATAGGGTAGAATGATTATAGCTATTAGGAATAAGAGAAATAATATGCTGGCCGTGGGAATAAGAACACAGATAATGACTTTGAGGTGATTCGTGATTTTCTTATCTCTGCTTCCTTGGGAGGATGGAGCACAAGGAGGCAAGCCATGCACTTCACCACATAAGCCCTTGTTGTGGGTGAACCACTCAATCGGTGCCCTTTGAAATATGTTGGTCTGAGGAACTGGACCATCAAGAAAATTATAAGACAAGTCTATTGATCTCAAGCTTGTCATGTGCTGAAAAGATGATGGAATGTGACCTACCAACTCATTGTGTGATAGGTTCAACGACTCTAATTCTGTTAACTTGCTGAGTTGGTGTGGTATTTCTCCGGTGAAGAAGTTGTCACTCAAATCTAGAACTTGGTGCAATTTTAGATTACCAAGTTGAAAAGGGATGGCTCCACTTAGATTATTATTGTTGAGGCTTAGTGAGCCCAATTTAAGGCAATTCTCCATTTGTATTGGTATTTGTCCACTCAAGTTGTTCCTTGACAAATCCAAAATCTCTAATGAAGATAAGTCCCCAAATTCTGGTGGTATGGTTCCTAAGAGCTGATTGTTACTTATGTTAAGGTGAAATAGGTAAGATAATCTGCTAAATTCCCTTGGAATCTTTCCGACTAGCTTGTTGGAAGAGATGTCAAGTAGCCGTAGCTTTGGCATTCGACTGAGTTCAACAGGTATTTCTCCAGTAATCATGTTTCCATAGATCTTGAAACTTGTCAAATTGAGACATGCTGCCCAAGATGGTGATAAAGTGCCAAACAATCTGTTGAAACTAAGGTCGATATAATTCAAATACCGATGAATACCAAAACTTTGAGAGATATCTCCTGTGAATTGGTTTCTTTCAAGTCGAACTCTTTTCAAGTTTGTAGAATTTTTCAAACTCACAGGAATCTGACCTTGGAAATTATTGTGATCCAAGGAAAGGTACCGAAGCAAGCCTCCCTTGGCCAAATCTGGTGGTAGATTACCAGATAGGTTGTTATACCCAAGCTGAAACTTAATTAAATTTGTAAGGTTGGCCATTTCATCAGGAATTGGACCATTTATGTTATTTATAAGAATGGAAAAAACATTAAGCATGGTCAGGTTTCCAATGGCATTTGGGATTGAGCCGATTATTTGGTTATCAGAGACATCAAAAACTATCAAATTCAAAAGATTTCCGATCTCAATAGGAATTGGACCAGTAATGTTATTGTAAGATAGTAAAAAAGTTTCAAGCTTCGTCAGGTTTCTAATGGAATTTGGGATGGAGCCGGTTATTTGGTTTTTAAGGATCTGAAAATCTCTCAAATTCAAAAGATTTCCGATCTCAGTAGGAATTGGACCATTTATTTTATTGTTATATATGAAAAAAAATACAAGGTTGGTCAGGTGTCCAATGTTGTTTGGGATGGAGCCTGTTATTTGGTTGTTAGAGATATCAAATTCTCTCAAATTCACAAGATTTCCTATCTCCTTGGGTATGGGTCCGGATATCAGATTTTCAGAAAGGCTCAAATAATTGAGTTTAGTCAAGTTTCCTAGAAAGGGAGGGATGGGACCTACTATATTGTTTGTTGAGAAGTCCATTTCAATTAAGTTTACAAGATACCTGATTTCATTAGGTATGGAGCCAGTGAGGCTATTTCCCCATAGGTGAAGAAAATTGAGTCTGATCAGATTTCCAATAGCATAAGGGATGGGGCCTGACAAGTTGCTATGAGATAGACCCAATGACCGGAGCCTAGTAAGATTACCCAAAGAAGAAGGGATGGAGCCACTTATCTGATTCTCAAAGAGCTCCAAGGTATAGAGTCTTGTCAAAGAACCAAGCTCCGATGGGATAGTGCCAATGAGATTGTTGATGCTGAGATCAAGGGAAGTGAGCTTGGAGAGTGATGACATGTCTGCAGGGATGGACCCGTGGAGATGGTTGTCACTGAGATTGAGAACCCGGAGTGATGGCAGAGCTGAGAAGTTGAGAGCCTCCAGCTTCCCTTCTAGACCCATCTGGCTCAGTTGGATCCTGGTGATTGTTGGCACAAAATGATGATGATGGTCTCTACGAGACATTAATGATCCTCTGCATGTAATTCCAGTCCAGTTGCATGGATTGGACTGGAATGTCCAGGTGTTGAGGAGGTGTTGTGTTTGGAGGGTAGCCTTCCATTGAAGAAGAGCTCTTCCTTGAAATTCAATCTTAGAAGAAGCTGTTGCCATTGGGACATGGAAGCAGAGAATATTGGAAAAGAAGAGTATTAACATTGAAAGTGCTATCAATATTAACGTTGGATTCATGGTGGTGATCATGAGAGGGTGGTTTGAGGGAAGTAATGATTTCATATTGAAAGAGCCTGGTGGTTTTAGTAGGGGCTCTCAGGGTCTTTAAATAGCATCAGAATTAACAAATTAATGTTGTTACCTAATAATATTTTTTAACAGTACTGGAGCTGCAAATTGATCAGTTTAAAAAAAAAAAAAAAAAAAAAAAAAAAAAATAGACTTACAACCCAATAGCACAAATGTTGTAAAACGACCCAATTCCCTCAATGAGACGACCAATTTTTCAGCTAGCCATCAAACGTGTCTTCCTTCTCCTCCATTTCATATTAAAAAAACCCCAAAGAAATAAGAAATTTTTTTTTAAAGAGTGTTTTACTTGCCACCCCCTCAAAAATAGAGAAATCACTGATCACATCCTTATTTTTCAATAATATCACATAACCCCCTATTTTATTTTTATTTCACTTGCTATCCCTTATCTAAGTTAAATGCAAAACCTCAGTTTACTATATATGTAAAACGACCATTTTAACCTTTTTATTTAGATTAATTTTCTTCTATGATATAATTTTTTTTGTTCTTTAATGTGTTCATTAAAAATTAGAATAAGAAAAGATTAATTCCACATTTTATTTATTTATAAATTAAACATAAATTGATTTGTAGTTCTCTTAAGAAAATCATAATTTATTGATAAACCTTTCAAAATATTTTAAATTGCTTATTAGTCATAAAATAAATATCAATCATGGAAAAAAAATAGAGAATTTTTTCTTTTATTTGACTTTTTTAAATGATTTTTAAAAAATATTTAAGGTTTTGGTTGGAAAAATAAACTCAAGGGTTGACAAGTAGAATAAAAATAAAATAAAGAATTAGAAGATATTATAGAAAAATAAGAGAATGATAAATAATTATACTATTTTTCAGAGGTGGAAAGTAAAACCTCAATTTTTAAAATCTTCCTCGTCACTAGGTGTGTGCGTCAACCCAAACCGCATCTTCCTCTCCAGGACCGAAGATCCGTTCAATCTCGCACCAATGAAGGACCAATGAAGCTTGATCACCTACAATACCATGGGTTCTAGGCTGTAGATTTTGAGTTCTCGGGTGTAGTTTTTGGGTCCGAAATATACTGTAGCAAAATGGTGGCGCCACTGTAGTAAAATGGCGGCTTGGAACCCATAAAATAATACACTAGAACCCATAAAATACCACTCCAGGACCTCCCCACGGTCTCATAGTGTGAATAGTGCACATGGTATGTTAGAATTCACCTCACCACTAGCATGAAGTTGGACAATGGACTCAGGTTACCTGGTCCTCGCGGACTTCGAAATACAACCTTTTCAAAATCTTCAATATTTGGATGGAGAAAACTTCCACAAAAGCTAGGGCATGAGGTTATCCTTGTGCTCCTTATGGAGTCACCCATCAAATGTTTCCCTCTCAATGACTGACTTATGATAAAAGCATATGTATTCCTTGTCAAGATTAGAATTTATAGATTTAGTGGTTGCAAATATAAAGTATGAAGGTCTTTGATGAGCTGGAAAATAGAGCATTACACCATTTTGAAATCTTCAATATTAGACAATACTTCCGATCTTCCTAATTGCATGGAGTGGAAAATATGTGTCCAGACTTGGAAAGTCTGAGATGAGATCAAAGATGACATGCAACATCCATATCAACCTACATCCATAGACTTTGAGGTTGACAAGTGTTCTAGATTCTTCAAAGTAAACACCAGTCTTGGCCAAAAAAGCATTTTTCACAAAAACATTTTCCACAAAAGCTATGGCTTGAGGTTACCCTTGTGATCCTTATGTAGTCACCGGTCAAATGTCTCACTCTCACTGACTGACTTTGTGGAAAGAGAGTTTCAAGAAGTATATTTCCTTATGATAAAAGCATGTGTATTAGCAAAAGGCTAGTAGCCTAGCGGTATATCACTCGGTCTTATATATTGGGGTATTCTCTTGGGTAAGGTTCTGGGATCGAATCCCCGATCCCGTAAATGTGAAGCAATTTGAGTAGAGTTTCTTTCCTCAAGACTCAGACGCTTGTGATGAGGGTCGTGATCGAGTGAGTTCTTCAGTTCCTTACGACCACATCTCCGACTGTCCGTGAGTGGGGGTCTTTATGGCCTTAGTCAAAAAAAGACATGTATATTCTTTATGAAGATTATAATTTATAGATTTGGTGTTTGCAAGTAAAAAGTCTGAAGGTCTTTAATGAACCGGGAAAATAGAGCAGTACACCTTTTTGAAATCTTCAATATTTAGAGAATACTTCCCATCTTCCTGATTGCATATAATTTTTTAAAACTTTTGTATTTTTTATTATCTTTCGAGTATTAGTAAAAAATCCTTTTCAAATGATGATTGATGATGGATTAGAATTGATTAGAGGGGTGAATGTTAATACTTGAAAAGAAGTCAGAGAGAGTTGAGGTAAAGAAAATGCTTTAATGCAGAGAAAACAATGTGTTCAATTTTTAACTAGAATTTAATTGATTTAAAAAGGGACTAATGTCTCCTTATCTACCTCTTATGTCTTGAATAATAGTGTCATTAATTTATACTATAAGGGTGCTTTTGAAACATTTAGGCTAACAATTTTGCTTGCATACTCTTGCAAATCAACTAATTTTACTTATATGCCCCTTGTGGTTAAGTTGACCCTTGACGGTGTTAAATCAATGGATGGAATGAGCATAAATTACTAAACTTGGTTTGCTTATATACCCCTCTAAATTTTTTTTCTTATTTTGTAAATATTAATTATTTTATATAACAAATGAAAAAATGAGGGTAAATATGTAATTTTTTTTTAACTAGGGTTAAGTTTTAACTATAGTTAACCCTAAAAATTCTAATGGTGGCTAACAATGACTAACGGCATGGGCATATAAACAAAAAAATAGTTTTGGAGGAGTATACAAGCAAATAGTACTTTTATAGGGGTCTTCAAGCAAATATGTAGTTTTTAAGGGGTATACAAGCAATTTTCTCTAATATTGAATCCACTCTAAGATGGGGTGCATTCTACCATACCGTGGTGTATGGTACCAAATAGCTAAATTAGGTCCCAGCTTCTTAGTTTTAGGTCCAAATACTGTTCATTACTGTAGCATTACTGTAGCAAAAATTGGCGGCGCCACTGTAGCTCGAACCCACACCGAACCCAAAAACAAAAAATTAGAACCCAAAAACAACACCCTATGACCTAATGGCTGCAAGCTAACGTGTAAACAATGCCCACGGTAGCTTAGAATTCACCCTAAGATGGACATAATCTAGTTGGATGTAATCAAGCTCTGTTGACAACAAATTTAAACAAAAATTTTGAGAAAATCCATAATATGGACATAATTTAGTTGTCCCCATATGCAATTTGATCCACTCTAAGATGAAAGGGCTTTTTTTCAAATTAAGCACAAGACCATAAGCTTGCTCTGACAAACCAGTATTGTAATAGAACATGTCAGTATAAACTGCAACCGAACGCCATCATCCCATGATTCGCCAAGCTAAGATCATTTTTCAATCCACTTTCAATATGATACGACTGTTGACCTGCATGTTGACGTGGGCACACTTACCTGGTCCTCACGGACTTCAAATACAATTTTTTGAAATCATCAATATTTAGAGAAAATTTCCACAAAAGAATCTTCCACAAAAACTACATCTTCAATACAACCTTGTGATCCTTGTGGAGTCACCAGTCAAATGTCTCGCTCTCATTGACCGATTTTATGACTTTGTGAAAAGAAAGTTTCAAGTAGTATATTTGGATACCAACGGCCTCTTAGCTTATTGGTATCGGGTTTCTGTGTAGGATGTATTCTCTTGGACGAAGAGTTCAAATCCCCACTCACGTAAGTGATGGCTCCACACCTAAGTAGTTTATTTGGATATAACGAAAGCACATGTAAATATTAAGTATGATGGTCTTTGATGAAGTGAAAATAGAGCATTACACTTTTTTGAAATTTTCAATATTTAGAGAATACTTCCTATCTTCTTAATTGCATATACTTTTATGAAACCTTGGTCTTTTTTATTATGTGATGGGTGAATGTCAATACTTGAAAAGGAGTAAAGAGAGAGTTGAGGTAAAGAAAATTCTTGAATGCAGAGAAGAAATTACGTGTTCAATTCTTAACTAGAATTTAATTGATTTAAAAAGGGGCTAATGTCTTATTATCACCCTCTTATGTCTTGGATAATAGTGTCATTAATTTAAATCATAAGGGCGCTAAGTCTTATTGATTGTTTAATTATTTATTTTTAATTTGTAATTGTTTTTTATTGCAAGATCCCATGTAAATTAAAATTTAACAAGATGCAGATAAAACTATAATACTGAGTAATAGAAATAATTGGGGAAAAATAATTCCACGTTGGAGTTAGCAAATTAACCACCCTAAAAGCATAATTTTGTTTTGGATCAAAGTATCAAGCAAGAAGGATTACTAGGTTATTTAATGCATAATTGGATATAGGATAGTTTATCCACTCTTATAAAAAAAAAAAATTAACTTAACAGGGTAAAAAAAAAGGAGCATTGTAATTAGATAGAACCTCAGAACTTTATATTTTCCCAAATAAATGGCAATACTTACTTATAAAGCATGAACTAGACTTGACCAAGTTTTGAACAATTATTTTAATTTTCCAAGCAATTAAAGGGGAAAAAAAGAGAGAATCAGTTGGATGTCATGAACAGTTTCCCACACAATTAGAAAATAAGTCAGGCCTATTCATCAAATAAATATTGTTATTCTCAAATTGTTAAATGAAGTCAGTACTAGCAACCATTTCCCCTCCAAAGAATATATAAATCACTAAGATTATTTATGTATTTACTTATTTATCTATTTATTGGGATTGTTGTTTGTTCATATCATTATATGGAAGCACTTCTAGAGGCAATCAATATAACCCAGGAGGGCCAGGAGGACACCAGAACATGGAACCTGGGGAGAAATGGGGCGTTCTCGGTTAAATCCCTCTACACCTTCGCAATAGACGGGGGTATACGGAGCCAGTTCCCCAACAACCTTTGGCGCCTCCCATGCCCAAAGAAGATACAACTATTCGCATGGCTGGCTGCGGACAACAAAATCCTCACCCTGGATAACCTCATTAAGCGCCAATGGAAAGGGAACCGAACCCTGTGCTACTTATGTAACGAGGAGAATGAATCGGTCCAGCACCTTCTTACAAGCTGCATAGTCACAAAAAAAATCTGGGAACACTTCTGCCCGTTGTTCAGACTACCTACCTGTCCCCAGTCAACTCAGGAGCTCTGGGGATACCACAGTCTAGGTGAAACGTTGCCAAAGGAAGTGCGCATGGGATGGGATCTGGCGGTTATGGCCACAACATGGAGCATTTGGCTGGAAAGAAACCAAAGATGCTTCCAGAATAAACACCGTGTTTGCTCTGGGATTATTCGAGGTATCGCCTTCCTACTTTTATCGTGGATCGACGGAGCCCATGACAACCTGAAGCCGAAGTTGGAACCGCTGACTTCCGTTGCTCGAAACTCCCTGGTCTCCACCCAAGCTAGCCCACCACAAGTGGCTGCCAACGGGGATGATTCTGAGGAAGCCACCACAAGGCTGACCTCACGGGGGGGATCCACCACAAATACAATGTAACTGGGGAAATCAAGGGTCCCAAAAAAATGGGGCCTATTCAGGGAGCTCAAATTTGAGCGCCATTGTACCAACTTTAATTTAAGCAATGAATAAAAGAATGTGGTTTATCCACTTTAATCAAAAAATATGTTTGTCAGCCGATTGGCTGTTGAAAATGCATGCAGGTGTTGCAAATCAACAAGGATGTCCACAGTTGTACTGGACTGTGGCAAGGCCTCCCCTAATTGTTCATCAAAAGGTGGAAGTAGAATTAGAATCACTGATAATTCCTCACTGAAATTAAGGCTCATCAAGGAGGTTAGAATCTTTCAGAAAGGACAAAGAGAAGGTGATCAACATTGAAGAAAGTTAAGCTCACTTGCCACTTCTACAATTCATCCCACAAAATATATATTTTTTTTATTGAATATTATCAGTTCAATTTATTTAACAATGCATGCATGTATGAACTTTACTCATGAAGGCTTACTTCAGGAGCTCTAGTTATAATACAATCAACAGCCCCATGTAACGATAGTGAGGACAGCTCAGGATCTGGTTAAATTGTGATTCTTGTTATATTGTTTGCCAGGCATCTTCTCATCCTTTTTCTTGAAGGTGGTCTGTAGTTATCAAAGAAGATGCAATGTCATGCTCATTCAATTTATGATGCTCTTTGCATAGATTCTGGTCTCAATCTTTCTTAATCTATTTTTTTTTATCGGACAACACTTCAGAAAGGTCGATATTGTTATTATATGGGTCCCACCTACTACTTTACTTTTGTGTACATGCTTGTCTTCCTGGTGTTGTGCGGGCTTCTCTCTTTGGATTGTTGTGCTTCTCTCTTTGGATCTATCTGGTGTGCACCTGTGTGCTCGTGAGGGAGTTCTATGGCATTGAGGTATGCCTGACTCTCTTTTCCTCTAACATGGTATCAGAGCCTTTCGATCTCCGGCGAGGCTCCATGGTGCTCTTTCTCCTCCCTGATTTCTCAACTCCTCTGCTCCTGTGAGCAGTCCGACAGCACCACGCGATCTCCTCCTCCTTCCCCTGGGCACCTTCCCTGTGATTCCCTGACGGCACACGCTTCTTCTCCGGCACGATCTCCTGCGCGCCCCCTTTCCCGGCGACCTCGCACCAGCCCCCAGTTTTTCTCCGGCGCTCCTGGCTGGCCTGCTCTTGGCTGACGCGAACTGGCAGGGCTCTTCTTTCATCTCTGCACGGGCTCTTGCGCTCTCCTCTCTCTCGGTGGGCTGTGCGACGGACCGCGCGACCTCCTCCTCCTCTCGGTGTGCCAGCACGACCACCGCGTGAAGCTCCTAGGAGCTGGAGCTAGCAACCTTGTGTGGAAAAGGAACCTTCTTGTTGTCTACATCTAGTGCAGCTCACAAATCTCAACCAGATAGTTAGTTTTCAATTCCCTTTGTTCAACTTGATTGTGTGACTGAGCTTTGCTTAGAGAAGATCCTGTTCACGGTTCAAAGGATTTATCAGAACCAAGCTTCACTTGTTCTCTAGAGCAGCCTATTCTATGGCGTTTTTACCTCCACAGTCTTCAGCACATCAAGTGCAGTCAGTGCAATATCTTGCTTCTCCCTTATCTTCTTCCGTTCAGCTGACGCCAGAGGATCAGCATGCTTTTACTTTGTTTCGATGTTTTCAGCAGTTTCAGCTGATGGACACCTCTTCTATGGGTCATGCTATCTCTGCTCAGGTTACTCCTCCTGCTTCCTCTGTTTCAGGTACTCCCTGTCCTCTATGGCTCCTGGATTCTGGTGCGTCGCTTCATATGACTCCTGATACCACTCACCTTACCCATTGTCGCCCAGCTCCACATATCACCCGTGTTCGTATTGCTGATGGCACCCCACTACCTGTATCTTCCATTGGTCTACTCTTCCTCCAGCTCATCCTCCTATCCATTTGCAATATAGTTGACGACTCAGAGCTCCTGCTACGACCCCACTTGGTACGGTTTCTTCTGTCTCTCCTCCTGCTGATGCTCCAGCCACTGAGGTACCTTCTCATACCTACTTTCTTCGTGACCGTTCCACTTTGGCTCCCCCCTACCCGTTTTGCTGCTGCTAGCACCAGTTCCTCTGGAGTTCATGAGCCAGGTACCTATCGTGAGGCCGTTCAGTCCCCTGAGTGGCGCATTGCCATGACAGAGGAGCTTGATGCCTTGGCTCGTACTCAGACTTGGGATCTTGTTCCTCTTCCCGCGCATGCTGTCCCAATCACCTGTAGATGGATCTACAAGGTGAAGACTCGGTCAGATGGGTCTATTGAGCGCTACAAAGCGAGTTTGGTAGCTCGTGGGTTTCAGCAGAAGTATGGATGGGACTACGAGGAGACATTTTCTCTTATTGCTCATATGCACACAGTTCGCACCTTGGTTGCTGTGGCTGCTATTCGTGGTTGGGCTCTTAGTCAGTTAGATTTGAAGAATGCTTTTCTTCACGGTGACTTAGAGGATGAGGTTTACATGACACCTCCTCCTGGCTTTCCGACTTCTCCAGGGATGGTTTGTCGCCTTAGACGTGCTCTCTATGGTCTCAAGCAGGCACCCCGTGCCTGGTTTGAGCGTTTCAGCACTGTTGTTGAGGCCGCAGGTTTCACGGCGAGCATTCATGATCCAGCCTTGTTTACTCACTCTTCTTCCCGGGGTCGGACAGTTTTGCTTCTCTATGTTGACGACATGATCCTCACCGGTGATGATTCTGCTCACATTGCCTTTGTGAAGCAGAAGCTGTGTGAGACTTTTCTGATGACAGATCTTGGCCCACTCCACTACTTTTTGGGCATTGAGTTTACTTCTCATCCAGATGGGTTTCGTTTGTCTCAGCAGCGCTACATTCTGGATCTACTTGCTCGCTCTGGTCTTACAGACACTCGTACTGCTGCCACACCGATGGAGCTTCACTTACAGCTTCGGGCCTCCGATGGGACACCTCTACCTGACCCTACTCGTTATCGTCATTTGGTGGGCAGCTTAGTTTATCTTGCTGTCACTCGTCCTGATATCTCTCATGCCGTGCATATCCTCAGTCAGTTTGTGAGCTCTCCTACTTCTGTGCATTATGCCCATCTGCTTCGCATTTTACGCTACCTGCGTGGTACTGCCTCTCGCTGTCTATTCTATCCTCGACAGTCATCTCTTCAGTTACAGGCCTACTCAGATGCTACTTGGGCGAGTGATCCAGATGATCGACACTCTCTTTCTGGTTATTGCATATTTCTTGGCTCTTCTCTCATTATCTGGAAGACCAAGAAACATACTCATCGCTTTCCGCCCGGTGTTGAGGCCGAGCTTTCACGCCTTCTTTGCTACTACCAGATCATTTGGCTCTGTTGGATTTACTTGTGATCTTGGTGTTCATATTAATGGTCCTACTCTTTTTCATCGTGACAATACGGTGCCCTTCAGACAGCTACTGATCCGGTCAAGCGTGAGCTGACGAAGCACATTGGTGTTGATGCTCATTTTACACGGTGCTCTGTTCATGATCGGACGATTTCTCTGCACTACCTTCCTTCTGAGCTGCAGGTGGCTGACTTCTTCAGCAAAGCTCAGACACGTGATCAACATTCTTTTCTTTTGTCCAAACTCAAGATGTTTGATCCGTCATGAGTTTGAGGAGGGGGGTCCCACCTACTACTTTACTTTTGTGTACATGCTTGTCTTCTTTGGATTGCTGTGCTTCTCTCTTTGGATCTATCTAGTGTGCACCTGTGTGCTCGTGAGGGAGCTCTGTGGCATTGAGGTATGCTGAGGAAATATTTCCTTAAAATTGCTGAGAATTGATTTGTCCCATATCAAATATCTGAAACAAACATTGGGTGACCAGCTTTTTATATACCATTGAAATTTGAAGGAACAGGAAAAACAAAAGTATAGTATTACAAATCATAATTAACATATATTTGTGAGTGTTATCAAGATACAACCAGCTTCATATACCACCAGTATCTCGAAAAAATTAATTTTTATGATAAACTCGGACTTCCAACAAACAAAATTGTGAGCTCTTGACTATTTAAGAATTTTGTATATGTTTAAGCAATTTTTCATCTCTGCTTATGAGACATCGAGGGAAAGAGAGAAGTGTGAAGAATGGAGTCTGCCGAGCGTTCATCACCGAGGAGCGAGCTCGCCAAGGAACGAGCGTTCTTCGGAGCTTCAAGGTGGGCTGACTAACAATCAACCTTGGGAGCTTGCTGTCACACTTCCAATGAAGCTGAATCCTAATGCTCAAAAGTGTAGAAGATCCGACCCGTTATCAGAAAGGGTTATCGGGCGAGACCCATTAAGGAACAGTGAAACATCCACTTCAACACAAACGCTTACCCCTTGTTTGGTTCAAAGGGGGAGTTTGGAGGGGAGGGGTGAGGGGGAGTTTGGAGGGAAGGGATTTGAAGGGTTTTGAAACATTTTATGTTTGATTCAATGGGGGAGTGAGAAGGAGAATTTTTTTTTTTTATTTGGTTGTATGTAAGAGTGAGAATGAGTGTAATGTGCATTTGACCAATTTACCCTTTAGTATGAAACAAATAATGATAATATTTTGTTGGAGGAAAGAGTGAGAAAAAATGCCATGTGTATTATTACTATTAATTTAATACTAATTAATATTAATTATATTAAAGCTAAAAATTATATGAATTTTAGTATAATTAATACTAATTATTAAACCAATATAATTTTTATTACTATTAATTATATTAGTATAAAAGTTAGTATTAAACTAATTAATATTAATTATATTAAAGATATTAATTACATTAATTTAAGTATAATTAATATTAGTTATTAAAACAATACAAATTTTATTATTAGTAATTATATTAGTATAAAAGTTAAAATTAAACTAATTAATATCAATTATATTAAAGCTAGTATAAAAACTAGGACTTTGATGAAATTTTAAAAATAAGTGGAGGGTAGGATGATATTTTCAAGTGATTTTTTGAGTTTAAAAATAAAAACTTTTCCACCCCTCCAAAAAACCCCGATTTGGGGGAGTGGAAAATGAGAAGTTTGGAGGGATTTGTCACCCCTCCACATCCCTCCTCACCCCCTCTCACACCCCCAACCAAACACAAAAAAACCCAAAATCCCTTTTCATCCCTCCAAAAACCTACATCCAAACAAGGGGTTAAAGAAGCGGTTGAAGGGAATCACAACGGTCCGAATGGGGAAACGAATCCGAGACCCGTTCGCGAAGGTGGTGCAGAGGGGGACACGTGTCGACGAGGCACTCGCGATAGGATGCCGAATCAACGGCTGCAAGACTACGTTCTCACCGACTGAAGCAGGGTATAAAAGACAGAGAGGAGGCTGGTGGAGCTTCTAGCGAAATCT
Source organism: Dioscorea zingiberensis (assembly GCA_026586065.1). Taxonomy (NCBI): domain Eukaryota; kingdom Viridiplantae; phylum Streptophyta; class Magnoliopsida; order Dioscoreales; family Dioscoreaceae; genus Dioscorea; species Dioscorea zingiberensis. The sequence goes on from CM048823.1 coordinate 50,114,368, forward strand.
GGAGATTGTGGCCCTTGCTCTCGTCACGGGAGAAGGAGATCTGGCGACTGGCGCGATTGAGGGTGCTCTATTCTCATCGGCGTTGAGGGAGGTTTTCTTTGGAATCATCTATCTTGTTATTGCTTTCCGTTTCTGTTGAAAGACTTGTTCTCTTAGTTGTTTGAATGCTTGGTGAATGGATGTTTGAGCTCTGTGGATGTTAGATCTGTTCATTTACTTGATAGATCTGTGAATGTTGTAGAGTTTTACTGAGATTTCAATAAGAATTGAGTTTTGATTCTCAATTTTCAGCAATAGAACAGTGATTCATAATTAGATCTGTTACACTTGCCGAGGAACGAGCTACTATAGATGACGAGGAGCTTGCCAAGAAACGGGCTACTCATCGAGAGGAACAAGCATGGGTGCCGAGCTATGAGACACCGACTGGCCGGAGAAGCAAGATGGGGTGCTTGCGGAGTAACAAGATCCAAGTGCTTTGCCGAGCAGTGTTCATCACAAAGAGGAGGTGCAGCCAAACAAAGAAGAGGACTGAGGAATGCTGGTTGATCGGATGAGAGCTCATGGAAAAATGAGTAGCTTTTCAAAAATAATATTATTTTATTAATGTAATGCATTTATGGGGAATGGGTTGGCACGGTTCCAAATGCGCTTTAGAAAGTGTAAAGGGATGAAAAAGGGGATTTTCATCTCAGGTGATATATGCTTTTCTTATTGTACGGTTCTTCTTCTTCTCCACTGAGAAATCTCTTAATATACTGAAACAGGTGTGAATCGTGGACGTAGGTTTGTTGCCGAACCACATTAAATCTTGTGTGTTCTTTGTTGCTTGATTTTGTCTTGTGTTTGTTGTACGTCTTCTCTGATGATACTGTCTGTTGTGCTTGGGAATCGCTGTACAGGTCGTAGTGATCGACGCTCTTGGCGGTGTTCGGTTTCCCAACAAGAAGGTAGTTTTGAATATTGAGCCATCAATAATAATAATGGCAGATACAATTTGTGACCCATGGTATCATTGAGGTAAGTCTTGTGATTGTAAACATAGCGATATTCAGTATGTGATCCTTGTCACCAAAATAAGTGTGATATTATGTGATTTCTGACAGATACCAATTGAGGAATTGTTATCAAAGTCCAATTTTTTTAAGATTGCCTTTCCATGGGAGGATGGCTCACCCTTGAGATCAAAGTGAAGTTGTTGCATTGGTGAAACCTGAACGGTGGAGAGGGATTTTCTGGAAATCCATGCATTGTTCCAGGTTGAAATACCAACCTTGATTTGTTTGATAACTTCAAGCATGAACCTTGGTTATTTATATGTTGGAAAACAAGCGGATTCACTGTTATGAAACAGAAGATATTAAGGTAATAACACTTGGCCAATTTTTCATGGTGCACAAAGGAAACATTATTAGCATTGGTTGAGCATGCATGTACATACAACAACAACAACAACAACAACTGAGCCTTAATCCCATACTAGATTTAATTTATATGGATTCTCTGTCTCACGTATTTCCTCAAATATGAAATAATATAAAATTAAATAAACTTAAAATAATATGAAACATAAAAATTCATAAATAAATAAATAATACTAATAACAAATAATTTTATAAGAGAATGGAATGTTACAAGCAAAAATGTATTCCTACATACAAGTTTAATTTAATGAAGGAAAATAAAATAAAATAAAATTAACCGACTTATTAGTAATCCTATCTTTAAGTGATTAGGCTATATGGATTAACTTTAATACCAGTAATCATTTCTGTCCAAAAATAAAGATCTAAAATTTCAATATCTAACATCACGTAGGCTGAGACACTACCTCTCCACGCGTAATCCAGAAACTACCTCTACCCCTCTTCTTACCTTCTACAACTAAACTATCACATTTCCTAACCTGAGCACTGGGGTCTCCTGCGACGTGTCCAAACCATCTTAAACGCCCTTCTCAGATTTTTATCTTCAATTGGTGCAACATACGACCTTCCGCTTGATATGTTCATTTCTAATCTTGTCCAATCTTGTATGACCACTCATCCACCTTAACATCCTCATTTCTACCACACTCATCTTATTGGATATGTTGAACTTTAGTTGCCCAACACTCGCCTTCAGGTATAGCATGGCCTAGGTCTAGCTGCAGATCCTATAGAATTTTCCTTTTACTTTGTTAGGCATCTTTTTATCACATAACACCCCCGTGGCACTTCTCCATTTCAACCATCCAGCTTTGATTCTATGGGTTACATCTTCATCTATCATCCCATCATCCTAGAAGATGGAACCTAAATACTTAAAATGGTTAACCTTGGGCACTACCACCCCCTCTAGTTTCACTTCTCCTTCATCTCTCCTACTTAGACTAAAATTACAGATATAAAATACAATAATGGAACTGAACCTACATAAAGTAGAGCATCTGAGACCTGATCTCAAGAGATAATTATAAGACCATATAGGAAATATGAACCAACGCTTAAAGCATGGCCCATGCATTTGATCATGATGTTTGTATATCCATCAAGTGACCAATTGTGAGAGTATGGAAAGAGAGGGTGCTAGTTATTGTTGGCAGTTTTGCAGAAGACAAACTCTGAGTAACTTGCTGCATTGTGGGACGAGATTGTGGATTGGTGTCAATGCATTTCATCGCTCCCAAAATCACTGCAAGCACTTGGTTATGGCTACTTGATCATCAATATAAAATGGAAGGCGTGGATCAAGAATATCTTTCACTAACATGCTTGATGATAAGCCATTAATAAGATCACCGGGATGAATTCCATGCATCACTTCAAGTGCTACAACTCCAAAACTATATACATCGCATTTTTTGGTCACCCTCATTATGTAAGCAAGCTCTGCAAATAGCAATCAAGAGAAAAATATCTGGTTCTGAGCAATGGGAGAAAATGAGGCACTCTTGTAGAGTAGCATAGTTCACTCAAATCTTTGTTTATTCAAAAACAACACGCTCAAGCTAATTCAATTAACTAGTATAACAACTGCATATGAATACTATGTAGAAGCAATAAAAATGGAAAAGAGAGACATACCTTGTGCCATGTATCCATGTGTGCCTGCAAGCATACTCCAATGTGACGAATTAGGTTCTAGCAATCTAGATATGCCGAAGTTTGAAACACAAGCCTTGTACTCTTCATCCAATAGAATATTGTTGCTTGTTATGTCTCGATGAACAATGGGTGGGGCACAATCATGGTGCAAATAAGATAAAGCTTGAGCAATGTCTCTAATGATGTTTACTCTCTTGACCCAATCCAACTCCATGGCTCTTTTGTTAGACCTCAAAATGGCACCCAAACTTCCTCTCTCCATATACTCATATGCAATAAAGTTGAATTTAGCAGTAGAGTAGAAACCATATAACCTCACAATATTTCTATGTCGAATTTGAGTTAATGCTTGTATTTCATTTTGAAAAGATTGCTCAACAACTTGACCTTCTCCTTGAAGCTTCTTGATAGCAAGTGAACCACCAGATGGAAGTGTTGCCTTATAGACTATGCTATGGGCTCCTACACCAATCTGTTACTTATTGTCAAAATTTTCTGTTACTCGAAGAATGACTTTGTATAATTCTTTTCCATGGCCGACGCTCCAAACCGAGAAGAAATGTTTACCAAAATCTTCAGAGGAGTCATTTGCAATAGACTTATCTCTCTTGTAACATACATAAGTGATTCCGACTACTAGAAATAAGAGAAATAATACACCAAATGGAAAATAACAACTGAGATAATGAATTTGTGATATTTCTTGGTGTCAGCATCTCTAGTTGCCCAAGAGGAGTGAATACTGTTATGAGATGAGATATATCTCATATATGAGATATAAATATATATATGAAATTTAGATATATAAGGTTGTTTGATATAGTTTAGATTATATATATCTAGTTTAGTCCCACATCCGTTATTTAGATATGTGTATATGTTACTAGCCTATAAATAGGCCTCTGCTGTATATTCAATTATATTATTATATGATTCTCTTTATAACCTTTCCCTTAACATGATATCAAGAGCATAGGTTTTGAATCCTCTTAAAATAATAATATTTTTTTGGGGCCGGGTCCCTCTCAAGCCGGCCCCTACTCCTCTGTTCGCTGCTGCTCTCGGTGCTCAAGGATGTCGTGTCGCCCGTCTTCTCCCAATCTTCTCGTCTTTTCTTCCAGGATCTTCCCGGCTTTTCTTCTCTTATCTTCCCAGCTTTTCTTCCCGGTTTTTCTTCCCGGCTTTTCTTCCCGGATCTTCCTGGCTTTTCTTACCGGATCTTCAAGGCTTTTCTTCCGGATATTCTTGGCTTTTCTTGCCGGATCTTCTCTGTGATTTTTGTTTTTTTTTCTCTACTGCCGGCCCTTCTCCATCATCATTCGACACCGCCGACCTCCGCCTTTTTTCTTGTTGCCCGCCCTTCTCCATCGTCGTTCGACGCCGCCGACCTCCGTGTTTTTCCTACTGTCGACCCTTCTCCATCATCGTTTGACGCTGCCGGCCTTAGTGTTTTTCCTGCTTCTTCTCCCTGACGACCACTGCGCGACCTTGCTCGCGCAACTGATCATGTTATCCAAACTCAAGACTTTTGATCTGCCTTCAGTTTGAGGAGGGTGTTATGAGATATATATGAGACATATCTTTCCCTTGTGATCCTCCATCTGAGGTCCAGATTGTTGATTTCTTCACCAGGACTTAGACCTGACCCCGCACGACCCTGCCCGTGCAGCTGATCCTATTATCCAAACTCAACTCTTGATCCATATCTCATATATGAGATATAGATATATATATGAGATTTAGATATATATGGTTGTTAGATATAGTTTAGATTATATATATATATATATATATATATATATATATATATATATATCTAGTTTAGTCCCACATCGGTTATTTAGATATGATGTCTATATTACTAGCCTATAAATAGGCCTATGCTGTATATTCAATTATATTATAATATGATTCTCTCTATAACCTTTCTCTTAACAAATACATGGAGGCAAACCATGGACTTGACCACATAATCCCTTGTTGTGGATGAAACACCAAGTTGGAGGTATTTGAAGGAAATGGTTGTCAGGAATTGGACCGTCTAAAAAATTATAAGACAAATCCAGTGATGCCAAGCCCATCATGGATTGAAAAGAAGATGGAATGTGACTAATTGGATGCTTATATTGCATTTGATTGGTTGATTTTCATATCCAAATCATGCTTGAATTGTGTTATCTATGCATATTTATGATGAATTTTATATAATTGGATCATTTGCACCCTTAGCTTGCATTTGGTGTTGATTTCGTGTGATTGGCATGTTTGAGTGAACATGTGTGATTTTTGATGATTTTCTAACAATAGCATAAATGTAAGAAAATTACGGTTAAATAGCATAACACATGTATTTCAATGTATACTTGAAATTCATATACTTGGTATGATCAGATTGTGTTCAGGTAAAAATTTGGTATGCCAAAGAAGAACCAAAATATTGCTGATTTTACTGTTTTTTTTATTTTTCAGGGTTGAAGTAAAAAAATTCATAACTTGCTCCATTATTATCAGAATCTTCTGCACAAATTGTATCGTTGAAAAGATAATTTGAAGATCTTCAACTTTGTATCAAGTACCATTTTGAAAGGAGGAGGTTTTCATATCGAAATTTGGGCTTGAAATTGGCTGATTTTTATAAAGCATTGGATAGAAGCTGCATGTAATCAAGCAGCTTAATCACCGTAATTGACGGTATAGACAGAGTTGCAGTAAATTGGTCATAACTCTTGGTGGTTTTATCAGAATTTCTGACCCAAGGTACCATTGGAAAGATCATTCATAGATCTACAACTTTACCAGAAATAGCCATTCTAAACAAAAAGAGTTTGATTACCGAAAATACCCTTTGGAGTTCTAATTTCTGTTAAAAGCTTATTGGATCCAAATCCAATATCCTATTAACCCGTTAAGCCTCTTAATGGATCTTTTGTCTTGAAGACTGAAAAGGGGTAGAGGAAGGCAACAAGGAGGGAAGGAAGAGCTTTTGGCGGGTTGAGAGGAAAGGAGATTTAGGTTTACATTTTTTCTAAATTTGTAAGCTTGTATTTTCCTCCTGAATCTTTGTGATTTATCCCATATGTATACTTAAGCACTTGTAGATCTCTTCCTGATCTTTCTTTTTATCGGATTACTTTTTCTTGGATTTGGTTTGGTTTTAATGAAAAGGTTGGTTTTATTTCAGATCTTGTTTCACTTTCTCTTTGTTACTTGAGGTATAGATCCCTCAAGAACCATCCCTCTAGTTAGGAAAGCTTTGATGTTTTGTACTATTGAATTAGAGGTATAGATCCCTCTATTTCTAGCAGGATTTAAGTTAAAGCCTCTTAACGGCTGTGAGGTCTACAGGTATAGAGCCCTCTAATCTTCTCATTGCCAACCTTGAGGCTCGCCCAATATCGAATACTTAGGGTTATAGATTCCCTTGATGATCCGGTTGCCCATGGGTAGTGACTCCTGGTTCTTTCATACCTAGAGACGAGTATTTGACAAACCATTAGCTTCTAACCTTTGTGTCTTCACGTGGTTTAATTGCATAACTTCCTAGACTAGAGTTCTAGTGATGGGGATTATAGCTAGTGGGTGTTTGACAATCAAAAAGTAGTCCTATTATGAGAGATAGTGAAGGTTGAGTCTACTCCTTTCTCCAACTGTTTTACAGCCCAAGAATCTATCTTAATTATGTTTTAAACTTAGCAAACCATATTTCAAAACAACCAAAACACTTCTTTATTGTTTTTCCCTTACTCTAAAAAGTTCCCTGTTTTGGTTTCCATTTGCTCCCTGTGGTAAATGATCTTGGGACTCACCCTTGTTTAACTTTGACAACTCTTGTGCTTGGGAGTATAAACTCATACATATTTGAAAAAGAGTCGTTATGATCAATATTGATGGGGATAACCAATGTCCTCAATTTTAGTCAATTTTGTCACTATGGTGTGTAACTTTTACATTAACTAAATACAAACCAACAAGTTCGATGTCAATATTCATATCCATATAATTCTTTTTCAAATAAATATTACACACCATAGTGACAAAATTGACTAAAATATATGTTACAAAGAGTATATATATATATATATATATATATATATATATATATATATATAATATAATATAATATAATATAATATAAATTTAATATTATGATCTATTGATGGAGATAACCAATGTCCTCAATTAATGAATCAAGAGAGCTCTCATCAACACATGCCAAATCCAAATTCATCAACAATGCTTGAACTTGAAAGATGATTATGAGAGGAAGATTGAATTCCATTGCTATGAAAATGCATTGAAGTAGTAGTCTCTTCATTGATGAATCTTTGAGGGATCTTCACATCCTCATGAGCTTGAAATCCTTGGTAGTTTAATGTTGTTTGTGCATTGATAGAAGAGCATGATCTTCCCACATATCCATTCGCAGCCGTCCGATGGTCATTGAATCCCAGCCGTTCACTTTCAAACAGAGAATCTCACGTGCATGCCTTTGTTGGCGATTTGTTAAAGAGCCCCTCATGCATTGAAAAAATCACATACAAGTCCTTTTCCTTAAATTCCTGAGAGAAATAGAAAATTTCCTTTCAGTCCCTCTAATACCCCGAATGTCACATAGGCCCTTCACAGTATTAATCCTTGAGAGATTTAGTCCTTATAATCTTTGTATTTACATAACAGTCACTGAAATCCTATTGAACCTCAATAAACTCCAATAAACTCATTCAATCAAATCCCAGTAATTCCAACTTAAACTAAGTTTAGGGATTTCTCTCAATTAACAAAAACAATTAAAGAGCAATTAAAACTATTTATTCTTAATACTTGCTTAAAAGATAACATAAAATCCAAATAAGTCCAACCTGGGGAGACTTCCAAAACTCCCCTTATTAAACACATAATTAAAGCAACTAACTAAACGAAAAAAAAATTAACCATAAAATCCTTGGATTTTACATAAGGTTCCCAAAGGAGTGGTTGAGGATGTCTTAGTCTAAGTTGATAAATTTTATTATCCTATGGTTTTGTTGTCCTTGATGTGAAGTTGACTAAAGGTCCTACTTGCCAAGCACCTATCATTTTAGGAAGATCCTTCTTGGCCACTTCAAATGCTTTGATTAATTGTAGAAGTGGAGTTCTAAAGTTAAGTTTTGGTAACATGACTTTAGAATGGAATGTGTTTGATGCTTGTAGGCAACCTAGGGATCTTGATGAAATTCAAGAGAGTAATCTTGTAGAATCCCTGTTTGTTGATGATATTGATGAATCTTGTGTTGTAAATGGTCTTGCTAATCTAAAATCATTTGATCATATTTCAAATTTGAAAGATGATAAAACTGATTTAGAATTTGATACCGTTGAAGACATTTGTTCTGTTTCTACAAGAAGAGTGCTTTGGACTCCAAGAATTGAACCTTTCCCACATTTGGAGAAACCAATTAAGCCCTCTTCAGAAGAATATCATGAGCTAACATTGAAGCCATTACCTGCTGAGCTCAAGTATGCCTTCCTTGGACCAAATGATACCTTCCCTGTTATCATTTCTGCTCACTTGGAAGATGATCAAGAGAAGAGGCTGCTTCAAACACTTTGTGAGTATAAGAGCTCTATTGGTTGGACTTTGTCAGACGGTATGTGGGATCGAAAATACCCGCCTGGCATCGTGTCTGTGAAGAGACACCGGGTAGCACATCGAGTCACAAATATCATATTTGTTTATCGTGGGTTCTTCAATTCCTAATAGAGGCAAGCTCCTATTATTAATTACCCCAGACAGAGTCTTGGGAAACTCCGATTAAGGGCAAAAGTACAAGTAGAGGTGATTGAGAAAGAACAATTTATTTCATTGCAGTACAAAAACAATTTATTACATATCAACATATATGTGTGTGTGTATATATATATATATATATATATATATATATATATATATATATATATATATATATATATATATATATATATATTATTTATTTATTTATATTTATTTAGGGCACCACCCTCCGCCTTGGAATATGTGCTCCGCCATTTTGGAATCTATGATCCGCCGGTTGCCTTGTGCTGCTATATCACCGCCTCAAGATACGTGCCTCATTGCACAGGGTCAAAAGATGTGACCGCACTTGTTAATGACCCATAAACAAGTTAGTGATAATCTACCCGCTTTGGAAAGAATCGTAAGTCTATACCGACTGGGCCACCAACAAGGGTTATACCATATATGGTTGGAAAGCCCTGGAAGTCTAGTTTCCAATGCCACAAATTTCACCCCAATCAGAGTTCTCTGGCAAAAGTTATCAGTACTTGAACGAAGGGTAGTCGAGCCAGCAACTGCAGAGATTTGGCTTTCCTTTCCATCAAGAACTGTACCAACTGGGATGATAATAAGATTTGTATCATACATGGTTAGAAAGATCTGAATTTCTAGTTATCAGCACCTCAAACCCCGTGTTAACAAAAGTTGTCAATAATTGAATAGAAGATGATCAAGCTGTCAGGACTGCAGGAATTAGCTTCTCCTCCCATTAAAATCTGTACCAACTAGGCTACTAATAGGAGTTGTGCCATTCATGGTTGGAAAACTCTGTCAATCTAGTTTCCAATGCCGCAGATCTCACCTTAATCGGAGTTTCTTATCAAAAGTTATCGACATTTGAATGAAGAGTGGTTAAGCTGGCAGAATTGCAGGAATTGGCTTCTTTCTCTCTTTTTCTTGTTTTGCAGCAATCTTGAGAACATTGATCTTTTGGTTTGGATGAAATTTTCATCCGATAGCTTTTCTTCCAATAATTTCTGTAGTAACATATTTGGCAATGTCTTTCGTTACAATAAGCAACTCTTGATACTTCATTTGTCATGTGGACCATAGAGTAAGCACATATTTTTTTTTTTATTATTATCATTTCTTCCCATTTGGGATGAAGTTCTAAGGTAACCCCACAATGCTTTGAGTTTAACCACTTTCACAGGTCTTCATTCAATCAATTCTTGTCTTAGGATAACCAAAGTCAACAGTATAATAGACGTCACACCATTGCCTCGAGGACGAAATTCCCAGCTTCCACTATATGGGTCTTCACCAAGCTATTCACTAATTCAGCAGAATCATCATCAAAAATTGGGTTTAGAAGGGGGTCATGAATATGATCAGGAACCTCCATCATCTTGGCATGCTTTTTTACACCTTGAAATTTCCTTTCTTCTTCTTTTGTCTTCATGAAGATTGCAACTCCTTTTTTATAATACTTGCAATACTCATTCTCTCTCACCCATTTTGAAAGATCAACACTGAGAGTATATGATTCATATGAGTTGCCAACAACTATTGATTTTAGTCACCAACTCCATCAGCTTCTTAAGATTCATCTTTGGATTCCTCCAACTTTATGCATTGAAGCAACAGTCTTTGAAAGTTGTTCACTGTATTGAAGTGGCTTCACTTGGTTCTCTTCATGATTTGTATATAGAGAGGTTGACTCTCAAGCGTTTCATCGAACAAGTTACAAATGTATTAATTTCCTGCAAGAAATGAGATCTCTACTATTAAAGATATGTCTCAATTTTCATGGACACCTCTTGAAACATTATGGCTGATCATTTTACCAATTTTTCCAGAATTTGAAAATAGAAAAGACCCAAATTGCTGCTGCTATTGCCCGCTCTTCAAGGGCTTGGGAATGCTTCTTGAGTTATAATGGTAATCTCAAGCCTTGTAGATCAGTTCTGATAAGTGACTAACAACATGGTGGATGAATGCTATATTTATTGATACCTTGGTACTTTTTATGTGAATAGGCATATATTCTATGGTTGTAATAACCTTCAAGTACTCCAAATGAGTCATCGCTAAGATAGCAAAGGCAATAATGTTAATCATTTGATGAAGCCTGCTGACTGCTATTTTGCATCTCAAGCATGGTCTCGATATACCACCAAAACAACTCAATGAACAATATCTCATTTGTATATGCAGTAGCTTGTAATGTGGCAGAGGTATTGGTGGTGTAGCCTTAGTTTTTCAGAAGTAGTAGCTTCAGCAGTTTCAGCATTTTTTTTTATCAACTGAATTCCTTTGATTTCTTCATTATTATCTTTCTCCAGGTCGTCATCTTCATCTTCTTGAAATTCAGCAAGCTTTTCATTTCCATCTTCTTATCAAAAATGCCACAATGTCACAACTTTGAATGTATTCATTGGTAGGTTCAACTGTGAGATAATCCTTAATTAGATTGTCCACAAGAACTAGATGGTTAGCATAATCTGCAACTGCCATAACCAACAGGGGTCATCTTTGATGCTCCCCACAAAAGGCCTTCCATTTTAATGCTGCGGACAGCCTCCTCAAGTTTCTTCATATCAGTCTCGTCATCCCATGGCTTCACATCCAAAAGGACAGAGGACTTCTTCTTTCTTTTTGGAAGATGCTTTAACAGCTGCCTCGCGCTCTTCGGCTGCTTTCTTTTCATATTCGGTTTCTTCGCCAAATAGATCAATGTCGGAAGAGGCTGTAGTACGAAGATAGTATTTTTTTTTCTTTAACTTTGAGATCTTTCAAAACATTAACAGCTTCGAGTCACATGTGCTTTGATGCAGCAGGGATTGCATGTGAAGGCAATTCCACAGCATCAATTGATGAACTCGTCTGCCATTATCCAGATCGAGGGGTAATCATGTGCCAGCCCACAATTCAACCCTTCATGTAGACTTCTATTCAGGTAAATACTTTTCTTTGGATTTCTCACATTCAGCTACATCTTCTACAATGGTTTTCTTATTGCAAGGAATTGGATTTAGATCCCAATATTCGACTCGAGATTATACATTGCAGGCGCAGATTTGCCAAACAACAAGTTCCAAACACCATCAATCTCCAGGTTTCTCCTTTGACCTGATCTTAGAGTTTGCTTGTGTAACGCCCCGACCCGGATTCCGGGACCCCGAGCACGTCAACAGATCGGCCGTACCCGATAGGAGACGCGCTCCAACCGAATACAAGGCCTAAATAATGATAAGCAGATAACATAAATAAACAAAATGTCTAAAATGTCATAAATAGCAATGTCAGAGTTATACAGCGGAAATGTAAAATCAAATAAGGGTTCCAAGTACCCTACAAAGCTCTATACAAAATCAGGCCCTATAAGGGTCCTACAAGTGAAACTCTCACACACAACCTGAGGTCCTCGGACCTCTCCAACCTAACCCAGTCTCATGCTCAGCTCCAAACCTTGAGTCATCTGTTCCTCTTAACCTGGAAGAGAAAAAGAAAGTGAAATGAGCTTTCGAAAGGAAAGCTCAGTAAGTACCCTGCAGAGAAATCACGATAAGCACAGTCCAAATAGTCAAGATAGACAAATCAAGACAAACAGTCAACACAATGAGTCAATCAAACGGGGCCCCTAAGCCCGAGCCAATCACACCTCCACGGTCGGCACAAGTGCCGTGTGCCTCAATGGTCAAGTCTTGGGACGGCGGTGGCTATGCTCCCCGAAATGCATACTCCATCCTTGAGACATACCAACCCAACCTAAACACAAGCACCATGAGGTCGCCATACGGTAATGTCCCGGTCCACGGTGGCATGCTCAGTGAGCATCCAAAAACAACTTGTCCAATCAACCAATCCACAGATGTGGAAGAACATCAAACAACACATGAATACCGGGAATCAAAAACAGATATCTAAATCATATCAACAAGCACAGTCACGATGCCAGCAAAAGATATACCATACCAGGTAGTAAGAATGCCAAAGAAACCCATACAAAGGGTAGAAACGAGGCAAGAGTAACTTACCTAGATATGCAATCCAATCACTGATCGCTCCTAGTCTGTCCTGTCGAAGTGCCGCGCTCCTCGGCAAAATCTGGTAAGCACGAATCCACACTCAATACACGCTCGAGTGTTTAAATAAAATTATCGCTTTATAATTCACATGACCCATTAAATAGATCCAACTTTTATAATTCCATTAATTAATCTTAATTCCTTAATTAACTAGGATAAACTCTTATCCTCAACCTTCCAAACTGGCCCAAAGGCCCAACCCACTAGGTCAAAATATAATCACAATCTTGCTAAAATAATATTTCTCAAGAACCTCAAAAATATTATTATTAACATCACCACAATAGTATCACCAAAACTATGCATCAATATCACCTCAATAATTATAACATATTAGAACCTCATCTAGAACTCATACCACAATAATCACCAGAAATTTGGTACTACAAAATCATGCACGTAAAAACAGAAAACAACTTTAGTCCTTTAGATCACAACAGCTCATCCACTAAATGCATCAGAAACCTCCTCAAGACTATCAGAGGTCAACCACAAACCATTGAACACCTACATCATCTCCTCTATTTAGACAATGTTTATACTAAAAAAAAAAAAAATGATGATGTAAAAAAAAGGGGGAGCCTTGAAAATATAATATATCTCAGGGGGGGCAATATGAAATATTTCATATAAATTATGATGAAATATTTCAAATGAATTAAATATTTCAAAATATCTTGAAATTAAGATGGTCTGATGTCGAGGCGAACCCGAATACAAATCCCGAGGCGGATCAAGAAATACATATCTCGAGGCAGGTCGAGGGTATAAAATTCAAGATTGTCCAAGAACAAATCTCGAGGCAATTTTAAATCTTGAGACGGCCCAGGAACACATATCCTAAGGCAATCTCGAAAATTCAAGGTGGCCCGGGAACACATATCTCGAGGCGACCTCAAATTCCCAAAAATGCCCCGAGAATACATATCTCGAGGCAAACCCAAATTTCAGGATAGCCCGAGAACACATCTCGAGGCATGCCTGAGATCATACGCCAAGGCGATGCTAATCCCGAAGCATCCTCCCCAAAACATGAATCCCGAGGCATCTCCCCCAAACACAAATCCCAAGATGTCTGAATGCCAATCCCGAGGCAACATTTTAAATAAAATTTTAAACAATAATAAAAATAAAAAAAAAAATTAAAACTTGGTTCGGTCTTATCTGGTTGTGATTTCACGGGAGGGAATTTCTCAGGGGATAAGGACGAAAGCTATTTTAAAAAGAGGAAATAGAAATAAAAAAAAAAAGAGAGAAAACCTAAAATCTACAACTCCCCCTTCCCCCCTCTTCTCCTTCTTCTCCATCTCTGCCCGGAGCCGCCACCAAGCACCTGCACGTAGGCCGGTATGGTCCACTGCCAGGCGGCGCCTTGGCCTTGCCAGTAGCCAGGCGTAGCATCGCCCTCGCCAGCGCAGACAAGCGCCGCCTTCGAGCGGCGCGCTACGATCCTCAGTACCAATGAAATATAAATCATGAACATGGTAAAGCATACATCTCAAGGCAGCCAATGAAATATAAATCATGAACATCACAAATCTCGAGGGGGGCAATAGAGCACACATCTCGGGGTAGCTGATGAAATGCAAATATCGAAACAGCCATGGATTTCGAGACGATGATGAAGCACGAATCTCCAAACGGCTGATAAAAATATAAATTCCAAAATGGCACGAATCTTGAGGCATGGTGAAACACACATCTCAAGTGGCCGATGAAAATATAAATCCTGAAATGACGTAAGTCTTGAAGCAACAATGGAGCATGCATCTCAAGATGGTCGATGAAAATACAAATCTTGAAGCAACCACAAATCTCGAGGCGCCGATGTAGCACGCATCTTGAGGTGGTTATAATTCCTAAGGCAAAATATATTTCCCCAAAACCAATTACAAATCCAATGATGAAGTGTGCATCCCGATGTAGTGAAGCACACATCTTGAAACATCATAGACCTTGAGGTGATGATGGAACACACGCCTTGAGACAGTTGATGAAATACAAATTCCAAATCAATAAAGTGTGCGACCCCGCAATAGCGAAGCACACCTTGGAGCAGCACCAATCTCGAGGGGTAGTAAAGCACATATCCCGAGACAGTTGATGAAGTACAAACCCCAAATTGATGAAGGGTGCATCCCGATGTAGTGAAGCACACATCTCAAAGAATCACAAATCTCAAGAGGGAATGGAGCACACATCTCGATGTAGATGATGAAATACAAATATTAAAGCAGCCATAAATAATCCGAGACAACGATGGAGCACAGACCTCAGGATGGCTAATGGAAATACGAATCCAAAACAACTACAAATCTCGAGGAGGCGATCTAGCATGCACTCCGAGGTGGCGACGAATCCTAGAAGCATTGTGCATCCCAAGGTAGTGAAGCACACATCTTGAAGCATGACAAATCTCGAGGGGGCAATGGAGAGCTCGCATCTTGGGGTAAATGATGAAATACGAATATCGAATCAGCCATGAATTTTGAGGTAGCAATAGAGCACAGGTCTTGAGACGGCTGATGATGCAAAACTTGAGGTGGCGGAAGCACAAGACGTCCGATGATAGATCCCAGAGCAGCACAAACCTCAAAGCAGCGATAGGATATGTATCTTGAGATAGCTGGAAATACAAATCCAAATAGATATAAATCTCGAAAAGGCAATCTAGCATGCACTTCGAGGTAGCAACAAATCCTAAAAATCTTGAAGCGATGAAGTGTGCATCCCGATGTAGTAAAGCACACATCTTGAAGCATTACAAATCTCGAGGGGGCAATGGAGAGCTCGCATCTCGAGATAGATGATGAAATACAAATATCAAATCCGCCATGAATTTCGAGGTAGCGCAAGTCTCGAGACGGCTGATAAAGATATAAATCCCAAAATGATGCAAATCTTGAGGCGGTAAAAGCTCATGTCTCAAGATGGCCGATGATAGATCCCAAAGCAGCACGAACCTCAAAGCAGCAATGGAGTATGCATCTTGAGGTAGCTGATGAAATACAAATCCAAATGGTTTCAAATTTCGAGGAGACAATCTAGCATGCACTTCGAGGTAGCAACAAATCCTAGAAATCTTGAAGCGATGAAGTGTGTATCCCGATGCAGTGAAGCACACATCTCGAATCAACACAAATCTCGAGATGTTGCTATAGCACATATCTCAAGGAAAATGATGAAATCTAAATTTCAAAATGATGAAATATGCGTCCCGAGACAACAAAGCACACGTCTCATAGCAACATAAATCTTAAAATAACACAAATCCCGATGTTGCCCAAGAATACAAAACCTGCGGCGACTGAAGAATACAAATCTTGAGATTGCTCTCTTCAACATATATGACTCTCAAACCTGTATCCTCCATGAATGAGGTCAGGTATAATATGACTCTTAAAGTTTCACATATTCCGACAATAGAGCCGAGACTTCTAAGAAAAATTCATTTGGGTTCTCATACACTATATGATGAGATTACCAAGATATATGAAATGTCAAACTTGGATTCTCACCCACTCATATAGTGAGATACCAAGATATATGGAATGTCAAACTTGTATCCTCCATTAATGAGGTCAGGTAAAATATGACGCTTCTAAAAAATATATGAAAAATTCATCTGGGGTTCTCAAACATATAATGAGATCACCAGATATATGAAATGTCAAACTTGGATTCTCACACTCATATAATGAGATTACCAAGGAAATATGGAGTGTCAAACCTGTATCCTCTAGCAATAAGGTCAGGTAAAAAAATGACGCTTCTAAAAACGATGAAATACAAATTCTTCACAAAAAAAAAAAAAAGGAATCGAGATTTCTAAAAATGATGAAATGAAAAAGTGCACACTTGGTTTCTCAAATACTCATATGATGAGATAATCAAGAAATATGAAATTTCGGATCAATAGAAGGCCCATAAGTACAATCCTTGATGATGTTGAAGAGGAAAGTGCTGGGGGCAAAAGTGGAAGTCTTCGCCCTCGAGATATCAGAGGAAGCTCGGAGGCAACCATTTATGAAATATTTGGGGTATGATAAACTTTCAGGGGGCAAATCAGAAGGCCTTCAGGTAAAGCGAGGCACCCTAAGATTCACCCTCATATATGCGATATCATTCATATGAAGAAGCGAACGAAGTCATGCATGATATACACTTCGTTATATATGGTGTAGACCAATCCGAACCCAAGATGCGACTTAAGAGTAAGCGCATGGGATATTGCTGGCCAACCATGGTAAAAAAAATTGCATGCTAGAAGATGCCATTTGTGCCAAAATATGTTATCTATGCCAAGTACAAATCCAAAGGAAGTCAGCATGATAGACTCTTGAGTTGTTGCGCACTTATCATACCACATATAGAACTCCAACGCAATGCATGCCATACTCTCTGCCATTTGGGACTGTCTTACCCCTCAAAATTCAGATACCGTCACTGAGAATAGCAGTTCAAAATAAAATTTTAAATGAAGATAATGTTCGGCTTCGCTTGGATGAGCTGGACTCCCTTGACGAGAAAAGGTTGGGAGTGCAGCAGAATCTTGAAGTCTATAAAGCCAAAATGTCACAGGCCTACAACAAGATGGCTCGATTTCGGACCTTTACCAAAGGAGAGATGGTCCTCGTCCTCAGAAGACCCATCATCACCAACAAAAAGGTCGGGGATAAGGCCCCTATGTTGTGTAAATCATCTACGAGGGAGGCACATATCAATACATTGACCCCTATGTTCCTACCAAAAAAAAAAAAAAAAAAAAAAAGAGAGAGAGATAGAGAGAGAGAGAATAAAAAAAAAAAGAAAAAAAAAAGAAGAGAATTAAAAAAAAAAAAAAAGAGAGAATAAAAAAAAAGGGGTCTCCGCTTGGGCTCAAAGATGCATGAAATTTTTATGTTCATACTTCCCTCTCTCAAATGAATTTCGTGAGAGAAGTATGAAGGGGGCATTTGTTTATACTATAAAAAAAAAATGATGATGTAAAAAAAAGGGGGACCCTTGAAAATATAATATATCTCAGGGGGGGGCAATATGAAATATTTCATATAAATTATGATGAAATATTTCAAATGAATTAAATATTTCAAAATACCTTGAAATTAAGATGGTCTGACCTCGAGGCGAACCCGAATACAAATCCCGAGGCGGATCAAGAAATACATATCTCGAGGCAGGTCGAGGGTATAAAATTCAAGATTGTCCAAGAACAAATCTCGAGGCAATTTTAAATCTTGAGACGGCCCAGGAACACATATCCTAAGGCAATCTCGAAAATTCAAGGTGGCCCGGGAACACATATCCCGAGGCGACCTCAAATTCCCAAAAATGCCCCGAGAATACATATCTCGAGGCAAACCCAAATTTCAGGATAGCCCGAGAACACATCTCGAGGCATGCCTGAGATCATATGCCAAGGCGATGCTAATCCCGAGGCATCCTCCCCAAAGCATGAATCCCGAGGCATCTCCCCCAAACACAAATCCCAAGATGTCTGAATGCCAATCCCGAGGCAACATATTAAATAAAATTTTAAACAATAATAAAAAAAAAAAATTAAAACTTGGTTCGGTCTTATCTGGTTGTGATTTCACGGGAGGGAATTTCTCAGGGGATAAGGACGAAAGCTATTTTAAAAAGAGGAAATAGAAATAAAAAAAAAAAGGAGAGAAAACCTAAAATCTATAACTCCCCCTTCCCCCCTCTTCTCCTTCTTCTCCATCTACGCCTGGGCAGCCACTCAAGCACCGCCCGG
This sequence comes from Dioscorea zingiberensis, assembly GCA_026586065.1. Taxonomy (NCBI): domain Eukaryota; kingdom Viridiplantae; phylum Streptophyta; class Magnoliopsida; order Dioscoreales; family Dioscoreaceae; genus Dioscorea; species Dioscorea zingiberensis. The sequence continues at coordinate 50,133,055 of CM048823.1, forward strand.
CAAGTAGTGGTCCACTTGAGGCGTGGCCACAAGCGGCCTTGCTTGGCCACCCGAGCGGCGTCGCGGCGCCAGCGTCCACTTAAGCGGCCAGCGCCTTGTGGCGTCCACTGCCCGAGCGGCAGCAGCAGCGGCGTCCTGCCGAGCGGCAGCGCCGCAGCGTCCTCTGCCGGCCCAGCGCGCTGCTGCGTTCCCTCACGCCGCAGCATCTTGCGCGTCCCTCCACTGCCAGCCAGCAGCGCATCCACATGGCGGCACCACTGCGCGCCTCTCCGCCGGCCTTCTCCTCCTTTGCACTGCCTGGTTGCCCGAGCGACCTCCCGTCCAGGCTTTGGCTGCATGTGGAAGCCCTCTGTCGAGCCTCCCTCAGGCCGGCACCAAGTTCCCTGCGCCCCCACCGACTCCGGCCGGCCACTGCATCAACTCCTGCGGCTTCGCGGCATCAACTCTCCCATCTGCAACAAACTCGGCGGCACCTCCTCTCTCGGCGGTCACGGCACCTCCGGCATCGACCACAAGCGCGCATCAGCATCCATCTGCAGCAACTCCGGTCAGCGGCATCAACATTGGCGTCATCAACACCCATCTGCAGCAAATCCGGTCAGCGTCATCAACACCGGCCTCAACACCATCACCTGCAGCAATTTCCAGCAACTCCGGTCAGCGGCATCAACATCGGCGCCATCAACAACAGCGACATCAACACCTGTTCGCCATCAGCATCTGCTCCGGCGTCTGCAGCAACCTGTTCGCCATCAGCATCGGCCACCGGCACCGGTAGCTCCCAGCGACCTACGCATCAACAAAGCGACATCAATCGCATCACATATCAATATCGGCACCAACCCGGCATCGGCGGCAATAGCGTCGACATCAACATGTTAGATGCCTGCGGCACCTTGGCATCAACCTCGCTCGTGCGCAATAGCACCTCGGACATCATTTGATGCGTCATCAACAATCGGCCGACCCCATCACATTGCGTCATTAAATGATTCTTTGTTAAATTAGCCAACAAATCGGCGCACAGTTCATCATCAAATCGTCATCAACAATCGACAATTAGCAGCTGATTCCTCATCACCAAAAATCTTGAAGATCGCCGCCAACGATCTTGAAGATTGCCACCAACAGTTTTGAAGATCGTCATCATCAATCATCAACAGAAATCGGCGTCAGCAACACAATTCTACATCTACATCAACAAAGAACGCATCAATGACCCTTGTTCGTCATCAACCCCGATGCTCGTTGTTTGCGCCTAAAAAAAAAAAAATAATAATAATAATAATAATAATAAAATAATTAAGGAAAAAAATGCAAATCTCGAGGCAAGTCTCAAGAAAATTGCAAATCTCAGGATACTTAAATACAAATCCCGAGGAAAATTTCACTTCAAAATTTAAATTGGATTTTATTAATTTAATCAAAATTCTAAAATTTAATTAAATTAATAAAATTAGATATGACCTTATCCTCTTTTAATCTCATCCACGGAGAGGTTACGGGGTTGTGATTTTACGGGAAGGGGGTTTTCCTTGGGGAGATAAGAATGAAGATATATTTAAAAGGGGGTGGCTGGAGACAATGAAAAGGGGAGGAAATCAGGCCAAAAAAAAAAAAAAAGTCAAAAAAAAAGGGGGGAGAGAAATAAAAAAAAAAAGGGATGACAGCCCAAAAAAAAATAAAAAAAATAATAAATAAAAAAAAAAATGAATGAAGCTCCACTTTCCCTGTTTAGCCGCTGGAGCCCCTGAGTTGCTGCTGTCTCCTACCGCCTCTTGCCGCCGGAACCCCTCAGCGCCGCCGTAGACGCCGCTCTTACATCTTCGCCGCCCAGCAGACCATTTGCGCTCTGCACGCGGATCGGCCGAGGCCCTCCCTGCGCGCCCAGCTCTGCCCGTGCTCCCCCGGCAGCAGCTCCGCCTCCGCCCTCTGTCCGTCCGCCCCCACCCGCAGTAGCGCCCCCTTCTTTGCTCGCCCGCCCGGCGACCCGGCTCGGCTAGATCTGCGGCAACGCCGCCGCCCAGCCGGCTAGATCCATGACTTCGCCCGGGCCGCTTTGCTCCCTGCCCCTCCAGCTCGCCCGATTCTTTGCCCTTGCTCGCTTTGGCGAAACTCCCGGCTTCGCCGCCCGGTACCGCCGCTGTCACTAGTTTTGCCGAGCCACGCCTGCGCACCTCCACCTACGGCAACGTCTCATCGCGATCGCCACACCACCCCTGTCCGCCTGAAGCCACCGCGCCCCAGCTCAGATCCGGCGCCACCCGTGCAGCTCACGCGCGCGCAGGCCGTGCGCGCGCGCAGGCCGTGCGCGCGCGCAGGCCGTGCGCGCGCGCAGGCCGCGCGCAGCGAGCGCGTGCGCATACGCCGTGCGCAGGCTGAGCACAGCGCGCGCGCGCGGGCTGCGCACAGCGCGCGCGCGCGGGCTGCGCACAGCGCGCGCGCGCGGGCTGCGCACAGCGCGCGCGCGCGGGCTGCGCACAGCGCGCGCGCGCGGGCTGCGCACAGCGCGCGCGCGCGGGCTGCGCACAGCGCGCGCGCGGGCTGCGCACAGCGCGCGTGCAGTGCGCGCGCAGCGCGCGCGCAGACCTGTCTACCCCATGCCAACTCTGTCCAACCCTGCAGCCACCAGTCTTCCCCAGGCCCTGCTCCCGACGTCGCCATCAGCTACCACCGCGTTGACGATTCGCACCTGCAAACAGCTGGCCTGCTCCCGACGTCGCCATCAGCTACCACCGCGTTGACGATTCGCACCTGCAAACAGCTGGCCTGCTCCCGACGTCGCCATCAGCTACCACCGCGTTGATGATTCACACCTGCAAACAGCCGGCTTACTCCCCCGACGCCGCCATCAGTACACCACCATCACTGCAGCAACACCGGCACCTCCACCATCACTGCAGCAACATCAGCACCTATTCACTATCAACAATGTCCGGCATTAAATTCCTGCATCAACACCCCAACATCGGCGTCAACAATATATCAACAACGACATCAAGCAGCTGCATCAACAGGCATCAATTTCTGCATCAACTCCTGCCGGCATCAATTTTTGCATCGACTTCAGCATCAATGCCCCGCATCAACGCCCGGCATCAACCCGTTCGAAGCCCTCTGAAGACACAAAAAACGACCTGCAGATTGTTGAAAGTTCAAGCTCAAGCTCAAGACTTTGCCATTTAGATGAGAATGTATAAGAATTTTGTGAATGCTTGTACAAAACCAGAACCCTAAATGCAGGGGAGGTTTTGCCAAAATTTCCAATGAAATCCTGTCAAGAAGCAATTAAACATAACCATGTGAGGTGAAAAAGTGGTGATCATATTGGAGACTTAGGATCTATGTTACAAATAGTTTGAAGCTACTAAAGATGATATTGTTGTTACCAATGAATACACAGACCTGGCTTCTCTAAAGATTCTAAGCATTCTTGATCGGCTACGCCACATTTGCAAGACAAAATAAAAAAAGGGGTTGCTGATTATTATTGTCGCGAAGATTGCATGAAAAGTAGTGTTAATTGTATAATGCTCATGGAAGCGAGCAAATGTTATGATGCAAAATTGGCAAGTAAGAAAGATATATGAAAATATCATCACAACTTCGGTGAAGAAAGAGACATTCCAACGTTATGCATATCACCAAAAGCAACTAATCAAGAAATCATCTCATAACCTGTTGGAGTGATTTCATAAGTAATGGAGGCAAGCAAAGTCTCTGTTGCTGTCATAAGAAGCATTCATGACTCAACTCCAAGAGAGCATGGAGTGTATAAATATCACTATATGGAAAAGCCATCTACAAGAAGGTTCAAAACAAATGGGAGATCGGTTCTGCTTAGCTTAAATCAAATTTCAAGCCTCTTTTTCATGACATTGCGGTCAAAAAATTGATGAAACAAAAGTTTCTAAATAACGCGAATTTCAAGATACAAAAGAAGCACTTATCTTGAAATGACAGTAATGCGCATACTTGAGGTAGTATCGAAGGATATATATCAAGATGGTTCAATGCAGCGATGATGAAGCACATATCACAAGCGGTGACAAAATATGAGGCGGCACTCACTTTGAGGCGGTGATAAACCACAATTTCAAAGCGGTATATATCTCGGCGGCTATATGATACGCATCTCGAGATAGTCGATAAAATGCACACTCTAAAGAAGTGTAAGTCTCAAGGCGGCGGCGAAGCAAATATCTTGAGGCGACAAAATAGCGGCGCAAATTCAAAGCAATGGCAAAGCACAAATTCCAGGGCGGCGACGATCATTAAAATCCCAAGGTCTCAAATGGTGGTACAAATTCCAAGGCGGCAATAAGACATATGTGGCGGCGTCATGAATAAATTAATAAATATGTTCATATGTAACAAATTATGCAATAAATAAAACATGTCCTTTCATTCGCTTCTACTTGTATTATTTGCCCTTAATCGGAGGTTCCCAAGACTTGTCTGGGGTAATTAATAATAGAGGCTTGCCTCTATTAGGAATTAAAAGAACCCACATAATTAAAAAATGATATTTGTGCTTCGATATATCTTCTGGTGTCTTCACGATGCCAGGCGCGTATTTTCGATCCCACACTCGTCATCAAAGTTGCTATCAATTGTGCTGACTTCTTGAGCTGCTGAAATTATCGCTAAATGGGATTTATTTTGATGTGTATGTTTGAATTTTTTGAGATATGTGAATGCTTGTATAGCAAATGGGAGCCCCAGATACAGGGGAAATTATGGCAAATTTTTTTTTAATACATATGAGCCGTTGTCACGAAGAAATTGTTGCAAAGAAATGAAAGATTTAAGCTCTTGGTCACGCAAAATAAACTACAGGAAAGATTGCAGAAACAAAATATAAATACGAAAGAAGAAAATGGTGCTATGAGATCAAAAGAAGTGAAACAAGAAGAGATTGTGGAGAGGAAAGGAGAAGAGTATAACTTTTACCATCGAAATCAATGAAAAGATGAAGTCGACGAAATACTAAATAGCGGGGCTGCATAATTTGCTAGGTGAAGCATTGCCGAGCTGCTATTAAACGGCTGCAAATTACTGCTGCTGCTGCTGGCTGAAGTGTTGTTGCCAAAAAAGCTGTTGCTGCTGTAATAAAGGGCCATATTCAAAAATTCACAACATCGGCCAGAGAACTCTGATTGAAGTGAGGTCTGCGGCATTGGAAAATAGATATCTAGATCCACAACAGTTATGTACAACGAAAACTCGTTCGGCAGACTGATCAGTGCGTATTTTGATGGGGAAAAAGGATGAACATTATAGCTCGGCAAATTAATTCCTGAAACCTCGTCTGATTGCCCATATTCAAAAATTCATAACTCTGGACCGGAAACTCCGATTGAGGCGATCTCTATGGCGTTGGAAATTAGACATCTGGGTCTCCAACATTCATATTCAGTGCAGATCCGTTCAGTGGCCCGATCAGCGTGGATTTTGATAAATAAAAGGGTAGATTTCAGCATTTCTGCCGACAGCCATGCTGATCACCCAATTTCAAAAATTCACAACTTTGGCCTGGAAACTCCGATTGAGATAATCTCTGCGACGTTGGAAATTAGACATCCGGGTCTCCAACATTCATATACAACACAAACTCATTCGGCGGTCCGATCAGTGTGGATTTCTGATAAATAGAAGGGTAAACTTCAGCATTTCTGCCGATAGCTATGTTGATCGCCCAATTTCAAAAATTCATAACTCTGGCCAGAAAACTCCGATCAAGATGAAATCTGTGGCGTTGGAAATTAGATATCTAGATCTCCAATAGTCATATACAACACAGACTCGTTCGGCGGCTCAGTCGGTGTAAATTTTGACGGATAAAATAGTCAATTTCAGCGATCCTGCCGTTGATAATGTCGAAGACTCATTTTTAAAAATCCTTCATTCTTGCCTGAAAACTCCAGTGGGGGTGAAATCTGCGGCATTGAAAACTAAATACCAAGATCTTCAATAGTCGTATATAGCACAAGCCCTTTTGGCAGCTCAGGCAGTGCATATTTTGATGGAGAAAAAAAGGCTAATGCAACTCATAAAGGGCGGCTTAGTTGGCGATCTGGACCTCGGTCACAAGTCTCAAGCGCAAAGCAACCGGTGGATTATGGATCCCATATGACGGGGCACAGACTCTGAGGCGGGGGGCGGCGTCATAAATAAACAAATAAATAAATATATTTATATATATAAACATATGCTGATATGTAACGAATCATATTACAATAAAATAGACTATTCTTTGTCTCTACTTGTACTTTTGTCTCTTAATCGGAGGTTCCCAAGATATTGTCTGGGGTAATTAATAATAGGGGCTTGCCTCTATTAGGAATAAAAGAACCCACACAATAAAAATATGATATTTGTGCTTCGATATATCGTATGGTGTCTTCACGATGCCAGGCGCGTATTTTCGATCCCACAGACAACAACTAGAACCTTAACTTAATCTTTATTAAAACCCAGCTCCAGCTCCTTTCCTAACTTCATCAATGAATCTAAACCACAACTAAAACTCTACAATCCAAGCCTAGCCTGAAACACAAAATGAGGATTATACAACTGCACATCTGCATCCTTTTACAGAATTCATGTCACAAGGCCATGGCAGGCCACCTCATAGACAACCCCAAGGAAACTCAAGCCTCTAACAAGGACCATCAAAAATGATATTTACCCAGTAAAATCCCTGAACCACACCTGCCAAGACTGATCTCAAACCACGCCCATATATATATAGAATCATACCATTCTCCTCTACAGATCAAACCGAACACCAACACCCAGATATTCCCTAGCTACTGAGACCTCAAAGCCCAGCAACACATAAAATGATAAAATCAACGGTTACCCTCACATGAAATCACAAACTTTATCCTTCTATGAACTCCAGCACTCAAAGGTCATCAACAACCCTGATAACTTCTCATAAGATTATCATGCATTCAAACTTCATTCTCATGAATCTATGCATGCACAGCATAAACTCAGCGATCCTGGGACAAGATTTAGAAACTCACAAATAAAGCATGGTTATCACCCAACCATACATAGAACCACACTACTCTTCTAAATCATAGCCTTTTTACCCATGTGTGCAAGAACCAGAAATAATATAAAGGTTTTCCACATCTTATGCATGCTTTCCTATAATAGGCCTCTCTTCCTCACATCTAGATCAAAAAAAATCTCAGTGAACACATCAACATCATCCCTCAGACCTTCACACAAACCTCACACCCTACAACCAAGCCTTCACAAACTCAACTTGACAGACCTGTCTATTCTTTAAAACAATCCCACACTCTATCACCATAAAATAACTTGATTTCATCTTCACTTACAGATCTGGGAGACAGCTCACTTGATTCCGGCCGCTACGCGTCGCTCCGGCAAGTCTCTCCGGGTGAGATTGCTCCTGCTCCAAGCCCTCTTCTTCCTCTCTTTTTCTGTTCCGCAGCCCGCTAGGGTTTTATATATATATATATATATATATATATAGGGGCTCGGGAAATCCTCGGAGGAGATCGCTATCCCACGATCGCAGTCTGTTACAATCTTGGCAGTTATTGAATCGCGGCGGCACACGGCTGACCGGCGACGGTGAGAAGCGTACAGTCACGATGATACCCTCAGAAGCACACAAACCGTCGGATCGTCATCAAGGAGACATCTCCACCGTCCACTCTCTCTCTATATATATGTGTCTATATAGGTTTATCTCTCCACATCTCTCTCTAGATAACCATATCCATCCATGTTTTAAAAATAAATATAAAAATATCCATGCACATCACATGCACACATACACACACGTCCTCCCTTCTCTCTTCTATTTACAAGCACACCTCTGATTTTATTTTCATTCTTCTTCTGCTGCGCACATATATATATTAGTATTTGATTTTATTTTTATTTTTATTATTGTTATTATTAAGAACTAATTCATATCTATATACAATATATATATATATATATATATATATATATATATATATATATATATTTATGATATCCATCAAATATTCATTTTTAGTAAAGAGTCCCCATAATTCTTCATATTATCCCCCACACCATAATATTTCAAATTCCTTATGAGAGGGTACTAATTTTTTTCATCGAAGTCCTCGATTTTCATAAAAATTACCTACAGGTCCTTGAAGTCTCCAATTAACCCTAATTAAGGGATTAACATTTCTTAATCCCTCTTCTCCCATAAAACCCAATAAAGTCCAACTGTGGGGAGTTTCCTTAATTAACAAATTAAGGAATTTAGAAACACTTTTATTCGACTAAACAATTCTCTAAAATCCTCGGATTTTACAGCTTGTACATTGGCTGCAAAATGAATTGGTCGATATGTTTATGTAACTTGGTTGTTTATGTAACTTGGTTGCCCTGATCGAGCCTTCTCCTTTGCCTTATTCATACTTCATTTCCTTCTTTCTTGTTTTGTTTTGCAGCAACAGCAATTTCTGTTTGGCAGCAACACAGCAACGGCAACAGCAGCCTGGCGACATGCAGATCTTTTTTTTTTTTTTTTTTGTCTCCGCAGCAAACAATAGCAGCAGCCTCCCTTTCTTTGCATCACAGCCTTCTCTTCATCAATATTATCATCATCATCATCTAGCATCTTGATTTTTGGGCTCTTGGATTGCTGGACTGTAGAGTTTGCTCCTTTTGGCAGCAAGGCAGCAGCTTCGTCAAACGGCAGCAACTTCTTTGCTCCATGATGGCGGCGGTAACCAGCGGCTTCAAGCGGTCGGCAATAGTAGCTTCGGTAGCGAGATGCAACTCCAAAGACAATAACATAGTGCGGCAACCGCAAGCGCCATCGGCATTCCAGCGACAGCGGTGGGTACGCGGCGGATCAAGCTACGCGGCAATGTCGGCGGCTGACTCTCTGATACCGGCGGCGGCTTCGGCGGCAAAGACAAATAGCACATTTACTGGCGGCTTCATGGCGTGACAAGAAAGGCATCGGCCAAAGACATCGGCGCCGGCACCTTTCACGGCAACCAGGCTGTAAATTCATTACGGCAATCAACATAGCAACAGCAGCAGCACAGCAGCAGAGAGACCCGTGCTAGCAGATCTAGAAGCGGTACGCAAGCGCTTCGAGCTGGCGCGAGGGTGTGCGAAGCTCGAGCTAAGCGCTTGGCGTGCTCGGGGGCATTAGAGGCGGCGGCAGGCGTGTGCTCGGAGCTAAAGCTGCGGCCCAGCGTCTTGCTTGAAAGCTGGCGGTAGCGTGGCGTCTTTGGGGTGTGCGGGGCGTGCTCGCGGAGCCGGCAGAAGCGTCGCCAGGCGCAATGGCGTGTCGCGGCGTAAGCGTCTTTGAAGCGAAATTTGGCGTCTTGTGAGCTATCGCATGTTGGTGTCTTGTATTTGGCCGTGTGTGCACGGAGACCTTGGCGTGGCCAGTATGAGGAGAACCCCCCTTTTCTCTAGATCTAAGTTGAAAAATAGAGCAAGAAAAGAAATATACCTTTCTTCTTTCTTTCTCTGATTTCTCTGTTCCTTTGTTGTTTCTTTTCTTCCTTTTTTTTACTTCTCCTGTCTGCCCCCTTTTAAAAAGCCTTCTCCCCTTTCTTCTTAGCCTTTCGAGCCAACTCCCTCCCGTGAAATCGCAGCTCGATAACAAGCCGATAAGACCAAATCAAGATTTGAATTTAATTAAATTTTAAAAAGAAAAATTTAAATTTAATTAATCCTTTGTTTTATTTTATTAAAAGACAAATTTTGCCTTGGGATTGGTATTCTCCTGTTCTCATGATGCCTTGGGATGTGTATTCTTCACACCTCAGGATATGTATTTGGATAATCTTGGGATTTGTGTCATTTCATTGTCTCAAGATATGTTCCCGGACTATTTAGGACCGCCTTGGGATATGTGTTCGGGCTTTCCTGAATTTGAGAGGGCAATTTTGGAATTTGAGGTTGCCTCGGGATATGTGTTCCCGGGCTGTCTCAAGATTTTAAACTTGTCTCGAGATTTGTTCTCAGACAACCATGGAATTTATACCCTTAATTTGTCTTGGGATATGTTTTCCTTGGCCCGCCTTTGAGATAATCTCATATTTGTGTTTATCTATTTTATCATATCCTGATTTGGCCAGGATTATGATGAATTAAAATTAGAATTCTAATAGAATTGGGACATGTATATTTTTTATATATAAACAAGGTATAAGTCCTATCATTTGCACACATAGAATAGTTTTAGAGGACAATGCGAAAACATATCATGAGATGCAACGCAGGCTCAATCCTATAACTAAAGAAGTAGTGAAGAATGAGGTTTTGAAATTAGTATGGGTATCATTTACCCTATTTCTGATAGTGGTTGGGTCAGTCCTACCCAAGTTGTGCCTAAGAAGGCAGGCTTAACTGTAGTTAGGAATGACAAAGGGGAGTTGATTCCAACTCGAACCCCTAGTGGTTGGCGGATGTGTATTGATTATAGGAAATTAAAGGCCGCCACTAGGAAAGACCACTTTCCTTTGCCCTTTCTTGACCAAGTCCTAGAAAAGATTGCAGGCCATACATATTATTGTTTTCTAGATGGATATTCAGGATATTACCATATTGCTATTGCTCCTGAGGATCAAGACAAGGCCACTTTTACATGTCCATTTGGTACTTTTGCATTTAGAAGAATGCCTTTTGGTCTTTGCAATGCCCCTGCCACATTCCAGAGATGCATGCTTGGTATTTTTAGTGATATGGTTGATGATTTTCTGGAGGTTTTCATAGATGATTTTACAATTTTTGGAGATTCTTTTGATTCATGCATGAAAAACTTAGCTACTGTGTTGGCTAGATGTGAGGAGAAGCACCTGCTCCTCAATTGGGAAAAATGTTACTTTATGGCGACAAGTGGTATTGTCCTTGGACCTGTTGTGTCCAAGAATGGGCTTAAGGTTGATCCAGCCAAGATTGAAGTTATTGCTAAGCTTCTTGTTCCTAAGATTGTTAAGGATATTAGATCTTTTCTTGGACATGCTAGATTTTACAGGAGGTTTATCAAAGATTTTAGTCTAATTTCAAAGCCCTTGTGCAATTTGCTAGCCAATGATACTCAATTTGTTTGGAGTCAAGAGTGTCAAAATGCTTTTGATACCCTTAAAATCCTCTTGACTACTGCACCTATAATTCAGCCCCCTAACTGGGATTTGCCTTTTAAAATTATGTGTGACGCTAGTGATACGGCGATAGGGGTTGTTTTAGGTCAAAGAAGGGACAAGTTTCCGTATGTAATTTGTTATGCAAGCAAGACCTTGAATGATACTCAAAATAATTACACGACCACTAAAAAGGAATTGCTTGTTGTAGTCTACGCACTTGAGAAATTTCAATCATATGTACTTGGTTTACCTATTTCTATTATTACTGACCATTCTGCTCTCAAATATTTGTTGAAAAAGAAAAATGCGAAGCCAAGGCTAATAAGGTGGATCTTGCTCCTTCAAGAATTCAACATCACTATTAAAGACATGAAAGGAGTGGAGAATGTTGTAGCTGATCACCTATCGAGGCTCACTGTTGTTGATGCCACGACACGGCCTTCTATCATTACTTCTTATTCATTTCCTGATGAACATTTATATGGTATTCATACTTTACCTTGGCATGCTGATATTGTTAATTATTTGGTTTCAGGTAAGACCCCACCTACTTGGAATAATAATGACGCTAAGAGACTTAAGCGAGAGGCAAGGTCATTTTTCTTTGATGATCCTTACCTATTTAAATATTGTAATGATCAATTAGTTAGGAAATGTGTTCCTAATAATGAGATACATAGCGTCTTATCTTTTTGTCATGGATATGCCTGTGGAGGTCATTTTTCTGCTAGCAAGATTGTAGCAAAAATTTTGCAGTCTGGATTCTATTGGCCTAGTATGTTTAAAGATGCTTTTAATTTTTGCAAATCATGTGAAGCATGCCAAAAGCTAGGATGTGCTACTAGACGCAACATGATGCCCTTACAACCCATTTTAGAACTTGAGATTTTTGACTGTTGGGGTCTGGACTTTATGGGACCATTTCCAATGCCTTTTGGGAATGTGTATATACTTGTTGCTGTTGATTATGTTTCAAAATAGATTGAAGCCATACCTTGCAAAAAAGCTGACCATCATGTTGTAATTAAATTTTTAAAGGAAAACATTTTTGCCAGATTCGGTATGCCTAGAGCACTGATTAGTGATAATGGTTTCCATTTTTGTAATTGTGCTTTTGGTGAGTTAATGAGGAAGAAGTATGGAGTCCACCACAGGGTGTCCACTCCATATCATCCTCAATCTAATGGGCAAGCCGAACTAGCCAATAGGGAAATAAAGTTGATTTTGCAGAAGACTGTGAACCCCTCACGTAAGGATTGGTCTTTGTGCTTGACTGATGCATTATGGGCCTATAGGACAGCCTACAAGACTATACTGGTATGTCTCCGTATAGGTTAATGTATAGCAAATCATGCCATCTTCATGTAGAACTAGAGCATAAAGCTTGATGGGCTATAAAGAAATTCAATTTTGATGTTGCCCAATCTGGTGCAGCGAGGAAGTTGCAGATATGTGAGCTTGAGGAGTTAAGGCGAGACGCATATGAAAACTCTAAATTGGCCAAGGAATGTATGAAAGCATTGCATAACAAGCACATTTTTTTGGAAAACATTTCAGCCTTATCAGAAAGTTTTGTTATATAACTCCAGGTTGCATCTGTTGCCAGGCAAGCTAAAGTCCAGATGGACTGGACCCTTCATTGTTAAAAAAGCCTTGCCTCATGGTGTTGTTGATATTTTTGACCCAAAACTTAAAAATACTTTCAGGGTTAATGGTCAAAGGCTTAAGCCTTTTCAAGCTGGTTTTTCACCTGATTTTACTACCTTGTCTTTAGGTGAACCTGTTTATACTTAGTCTTTGTGACCATTTCTTGTAAATAGTTGTTTTTTGCTTTGCTTTTTCTAGTAGTATACTTTAATGTGTATAGTGCTACTTGTATTATATTGTTTTTGGCATTCCTTATAGCTTGAGCCTCCTCTCTATCCACACATTCAGCAGGTACACTTCCCTTTATCCCACTCCTGTATTTCTTGGTATTCATTTTCATGCAATGACTTTTAATTGGGAGTGTGGGGTACTTGTTATACATGATTGATGCTGATGGGCACGCACGGGTGTGCGCGACTCGCTCCAGCAAGTATACAGGGTCGATCAAGTAGTAAAGTACCCAAAGGTAGGGTAGTCGAATCCACAGGAATTGGATGCTAGTACTAATTATCTATTATTACCTAGTTTCATCTAATAAGGTGAGATAGTGGGTAGTTATCTAATTAGAGAAACAATAGTGATTAATTGGAAGTCAGACAATTCAGGAAGGAAGTGGTGCCTTAGATCATATTCCTCCTAGGATTCTTCTATTACCTATGGATTATGGATTTTCTTAGTTAATCATTAATAACCCTCATGTTCGTGGACAAGCACGCCTGTCGGCGGGACCACGGGAACAGTAACTACTGCGCTCCCCAATCTAGGTGACCAAGGGTCCTGCAGAAATAATCACACCTCACAATCTCCCTGATAGTATCAACCTATCAAAGTGATCGGAAACAGGACCCCAGCATCCGGAGGTGCTGGGCGGCTCTAGAGGGGAGATAACCACACCTCACAACCACCTTGGCAGTGTCACTCTACCAAAATGATTGGAAACCAAACCCCAACACCCGGAGGTGCTGGGCGGCTCGAGAGGGGGCTCCTGCTAGGTTGCCACGAGCTAATTCATCGTATCTCAACCTAAGTAGCTCTGTCACCCCACTACAGAGGTCGTCAATCATTATGCAGACGACTCAGATACGCATGCAATATAAAACTACACAAGGCCCGCTAGACTGACAAGAACCCTAATCTATGCAATTTATTCACTAACCACCACAACCGGGGGGTTGCAGCTTCTGTCACTCCACTGCACCGGTTGGGAGTTTATCCGCAAAAACATCGACGGGTGTTTAGATGCTCTATCCTACCAGGAAGGACAACTCAAGGGCTCATGCAAGGGAATAGGGCTTTTAACACAATAATCATGCTTATACGAGTATTAATAATAAACTAATAATAATATTATTAATAAGGTAATAGAATTGTCCAAGGGTTCATATGTCTGAGGCCCCCCTGAGGGGTTTAGCCTCTAATGCTAATAAACATAACTAAAAGGAGATACAGTTAAACAAAGTTGCTTCCCTGAATCGCCTCCTCGAGCTCTTCCTTCAGATCCCTAGCCGCGAGATCTCTCCCTCCGAACTCTGAACTCCGGGAACTGAACTCCTCCTCTATGTCGATTTTGGGGGTTTATATAGTCTCCTCGTGGCTAGCTAGGGTTTCGTCAATTATCTCTTCTGAATTCTGGATAAACTCTGTGATTAATCTAGATTCCTTTCGCCGGTCTTCTAGAAGATCCTCGGACACACGGCTGTGCAAGTGAGAGCACGGCCGTGTTGAAGCTAAGCACGCCCATGTTTAGTAGAGCACGGGCGTGCACACTCCGCCTTGGTTCGCGTGCTGTGAGAGACCGAGATGTGCATGGGTAATATACACGCCCGTGTTGAATAAGCACGGGCGTGTTCCAATGAAGCACGCCCGTGTTGATTAAGCACGGGCGTGTTCCATGAGGAGCACGCCCGTGTTGGCCTGGTGTTGTGGAGCCTTCACTGGTTTTTAGTCTCTTTCTGATCCCAGGGGCCTGTTTCTCGCTCCTTTTGCTCCGAGTACCCATTTTCCTGTCCAATTAACAAAAAGGAGCTAAAGGAGTACAAAATATAGAAATAGAAGCCTGAAACAGAGATGAATGCATGGGAATTTAGAATGCAAAACATGTATAAATATGCACTCATCAGATGCCATGTGTGGAATGTATGTTGTGATGATGCTATGCAATCGTTGTATGGTTTTTGAATTTGTCTTATGCTAGTTGGGGGGAGATTTCATTACCTTTCTATGCATACTGTTCCCCCAAGTTTGAGTATCCATTAATGTATACTTTGTGCATGTGAGGCTACTTTCATTGAAAATTTTTAAATCATGCTAGCTGGATTCAGTTCTTGTACATGTTAAAGAGGAAAATGTCAATTTTACTTGACTTTTGTGGACCTGTTATTAGCATGATCAGCCCTCTTACTTGTTCCAATTTCAAGATAGGTTGGCTTGTATACCTCTAGTTGTAACTATTTAAACACAAGGGAGACTTGTATTTTGACTTAGATATGCTATGATATCTTTGCTTTTGCTGCTTTATTCACACCTTCAGATGAACTGTAAAACTGTTGAAGAGAGTAGCCAAAAGAAGAAAAAAAGAGGCAACCGAGTTAGTTTGCCATAACAAAGAAAAGTGAAAAAAAAAAAAAAATTGGACTAGTAGAACAACCGAGTTAGGTTGCTTTATCTTGTCAGTTACTTGTTATCTCCATTTTGATGTAGGCGAAAGGGCTACCTACCTTGTGGGTTGTTTATGAAAAAAAAAAAAAAAAAAAATTCAATCGAGTTAGGTTGAATATCAATAAACTCTTGTATAGTGTGTAGTGTGAAAGCCGCCCCTTGCAAGTTTTGAATTGGAAGTTGTATATAATGTACTATGTGGATTAAGGCATGTGAGAGTTGAATTCTTGGCTATATCTTCTTCAAAGTACTTGTTTCTCCCCGTTATGCACACACGCATCACACCAGCTAAGTATGAGGTTATACTTGTCTTGTTTATTTGAACAGGATAGAGGACTACCTATCTAAGGCTTGTCCAACTTGTCGAGTTTGATTTACCTCTACTTTCCTATACATGTATTCATTTTGGCTATGCATACAATTTTAAAGTTGTGTGTTTTTGTCAGCTATATATCTTTTGGATTGCTCAAGTTTGCTAGAGACTATGAAAGAGCAAGTTGGGGGGTGTGATTGGATGCTTATATTGCATTTGATTGGTTGATTTTCATATCGAAATCATGCTTGAATTGTGTTATCTATGCATATTTATGATGAATTTAATATAATTGGATCATTTGCACCCTTAGCTTGCATTTGGTGTTGATTTGGTGTGATTGGCATGTTTGAGTGAACATGTGTGATTTTTGAAGATTTTCTAACAATAGCATAAATGTCAGAAAATTACGGTTAAATAGCCTAACACATGTATTTCAATGTGTACTTGAAATTCATATACTTGGTATGATCAGATTGTGTTCAGGTCAAAATTTGGCGTGCTAAAGAAGAACCAAAATATTGTTGATTTTACTGTTTTTTTATTTTTCAGGGTTGAAGTAAAAAAATTCATAACTTGCTCCATTATTAATTATCAGAATCTTCTGCACAAAGTATAGTTGAAAAGATAATTTGAAGATCTTCAACTTTGTATCAAGTACCATTCTGAAAGGAGGAGGTTTTCATATCGAAATTTGGGCTTGAAATTGGCTGATTTTTATAAAGCATTCGATAGAGCAAAGAGACGTAATCACAGCTTAATCACCTTAATCTCGCATACCATGAACAAAGTTGCAATAAATTGGTCATAACTCTTGGTGGTTTTATCAGAATTTCTGACCCAAGGTACCATTGGAAAGATCATTCATAGATCTACAACTTTACCAGAAATAGCCATTCTCAAAAAAATAGAGTTTGATTGTTGAAAATACCCTCTGGAGTTCTGATTTCTGTTAAAAGCTTATTGGATCCAAATCCAATACCCTATTAACCCATTAAGCCTCTTAATGGATCTTTTGTCTTGAAGACTGAAAAGGGGCAGAGGAGGGCAGCAAGGAGGGAAGGAAGAGCTTTTGGCGGGTTGAGAGGAAAGGGGATTTAGGTTTACTTTTTTTCTAAATTTGTAAGCTTGTATTTTCCTCCTGAATCTTTGTGATTTATCCCATATGTATACTTAAGCACTTGTAGATCTCTTCCCGATCTTTCTTTCTATCAGATTACTTTTTCTTGGATTTGGTTTGGTTTTAATGAAAAGTTTGGTTTGATTTCACATCTTGTTTCACTTTCTCTTTGTTGCTTGAGGTATAGATCCCTCAAGAACCATCCCTCTAGTTAGGAAAGCTTTGATGTTTTGTATTGAATTAGAGGTATAGATCCCTCTATTTCTAGCAGGATTTAAGTTAAAGCCTCCTAACGGCAGCGAGGTCTATAGGTATAGAGCCCTCTAATCTTCTCGTTGCCAACCTTGAGGCTAGCCCATCGAATACTTATGGGTATAGATTCCCTTAATGATCCGGTTGCCCATGGGTAGTGACTCTTGGTTCTTTTATGCCTAGAGACGAATGTTTGACAAACCATTAGCTTCTAACCTTTGTGTCTTCACATGGTTTAATTGCATAACTTCCTAGACTAGAGTTCTAGTGATGGGGATTCTAGCTAGTGTGTGTTTGACAATCCAAAAGTAGTCCTGATATGAGAGATAGTGAAGGTTGAGTCTACTCCTTTCTCCAACTGTTTTACAGCCCAAGAATCTATCTTAATTATGTTTTAAACTTAACAAACCTTATTTCAAAACAACCAAAACATCTTCTTTATTGTTTTTCCATTTACTCTAAAAAGTTCCCTGTTTTGGTTTCCATTTGCTCCCTGTGGTAAATGATCATGGGACTCACCCTTTTTTAACTTTGACAACTCCTCCACTTGGGAGTATAAACTCATACATATTTGAGAGAGAGTCGTTATGATCAATATTGATGGAGATAACCAATGTCCTCAATTTTAGTCAATTTTGTCACTATGGTGTGTAACTTTTACATTAACTAAATACAAACCAACAAGTTCGATGTCAATATTCATATCCATATAATTCTTTTTCAAATAAATATTACACACCATAGTGACAAAATTGACTAAAATATATGTTACAAAGAGTATATATATATATATATATATATATATATAATATAATATAATATAATATAATATAAATTTAATATTATGATCTATTGATGGAGATAACCAATGTCCTCAATTAATGAATCAAGAGAGCTCTCATCAACACCAAATCCAAATTCATCAACAATGCTTGAACTTGAAAGATGATTATGAGAGGAAGATTGAATTCCATTGCTATGAAAATGCATTGAAGTAGTAGTCTCTTCATTGATGAATCTTTGAGGGATCTTCACATCCTCATGAGCTTGAAATCCTTGGTAGTTTAATGTTGTTTGTGCATTGAAAGAAGCTATTTGTTCTTGAAGAGTAATCACCTACAAACAAACAAAAACAAAGATAAAAACAACAATTAGAGGAAACACGATCGAATATGCATATAGCGGTTTAATCAATTAATGTGTCGCGCACTTGTTGTTGAAGAGCGAAGATTTGAGCGACACAACCATATATAGGGTCTTGTATTCGAGCTTGAGCTTCATAGGAGATTGTTAGAGCGGCTTCAAACCGATCATACACGGGAAGATGCATGAGGAGTTTCGATACATTGCTTGCACCGAAAACTTTGTGGATGGCGGCGAAATGTATAGATCCTTGTTCATGGCAGAAATACGGAGCGAAAACACAACCTCGCACACACTTCCTTCTAAGAAACTTGCAAGCTCCGCATGGAGAACCAAAACCCGGCATTTGGAAACTTTTTAAGTTGAAGTAGATAAGTAGATGATTGAATGAAGAACAATCTCATCTTCTTCCTTATAAACACATTGTGATGCATTCTTAATTCTCTTTGGTCTCCCTAATGGCCTACATTTTTCATTATTTTTAGCTATCTATATAGACTTTCACTTTCACTTTCACCTCAATTACATTCAATGAAGATCTTTAGCATTGTTGATTAATGACATCTAATTATATATGTAAGTTTATAAGATTAATACTAATGTAACAACATCTCAAATATCATGCTTTGAGTCTATTATAGTTATATATTTTGAACTACATTGTTATTTAACATTTGTTTCTCATTTTCGAAATTTCATCTAATTCAACTCGAAAGAATAATAAACATATATTGTTTTTAGTTATATAATTATAAGATTAATACTATTATAACAACGAGAAATATGGATCGAATATCACAACTTTAATCTTATTAAAAACTATACATTGTGAATTTCATTATTTTTTATATTATCAAGTGTTTGTCCTTGACTTAAAACATCCATACGAGAAAATATAGGCAAAGATTATAATTTAATTATAAATTATCGAATTGCTTGAAAAAACTAAACTTGTTATAAGTGGTCAAATTTGGCAAGGTTAGAAGAAATAATGAAAGAATGCAACCATGACTCATGAGGGATCTTTCAATAACTAGTCAAGGGGACATAATAGAGAGATTGAAGTCACGTGTGGGTCCTTCACACGTGTCTCTACACTTGCCAAACCCTAGCGTTTCATTTTCACTAATAATTAAACATAGACCCTAAGCCAAGAAGTGATTTAAAAATATGTGATTAATTTGTTTCTTATGAGATTAGGTTTAATTAATAGATGACTTAAGCTCCAAATCATCGGTGATTTTTTTCCTTTCTTTTTTTTCATTTTTAGATATTTGACTAAAGAAAGGTAATAGTGACATTCCTTCACATGCATTAAAGGTATCCCGATTTACATAAGTAATAGCTTTGATTCGTCACAAATAAAACAAGGGAATAATGCTATTTGTGATAATATTAAATATTTGAGTTATATCAAGTCGAGCTTAAAGTATTCTCTGGTTTTATTGTTTTTAACTTTATCGAATCTTGGATGAATCAAACCTATGTCATAATAAATAAATAAAATTATAATCATTAATTAGTGTGTTGAGATGTAACCAAAGAACAAATCACAGAGAATGTGAAAACGAGATATCAAGAAACCATAATATGATCGACGATGATTTCTTTTTATATTGAACATAATAAATCACATGAATATGATCAAAAAAATATAATAAAATTAATTTTGCTTTATATTAGTTTTGATATTGATCTTCCTATAATTTATAGTTCATACTTCAAAAATTCTCAAAAAATAAAAAATAAATACAACAAGGAACAATAATATATAAATAAACTATGAGTGTAATATATATATATATATATATATATATATATATATATATATATATATATATATATATTAATTTGTTTCTTTGAGACAAAGAAGGGTACAAGCATGGTGTTGTCTTGAAAAACAATAGACAAGACTTCAAAACTTCATTTTCAAGAATCAAGATCATGAAAATAAAAAATGGGGATTAATTTCAAGAATGAGTTTCAAGATTGGATCATTTGTAGATTTGTTAACTGATTTGGAGGCAGTTTTTCAAAGCTCAAGGAGAAGTAGTTAATTGTTTATTAATCACCGTCTAATCATGTTAGCTAGATGCATGATAAAGAGTGATGGAGATGTTCGCAATTAAGTTTCTTGTTTCTAGTTCTTTACTTGCAAATGGAGACAAAGAATTATCAATCAATTAATGAAGGAGAGTTTAGTGTGTTCTCAAAGGTTTGTGGTCTAAAGCTAAGTTTTAGCTGTTTTTGGTTAGATCATCTATAGATTCTGTTTTGACCACCGAATTCTTCGTTATCTCAAGTGATCATGTGATCGGTTTAAACAATGATGAGCTAAATAATTCTAAATATGTATCGAATATATGACGGACTTTGAAATCATAATTTGAGAGAATTTTACTGAAGAAATTCAGTTTTAAGTCAAATTTTTCATATATACAGACGATTTAAGAGCTATAGGCATTGGAAACCCTAAATTAGACAACAAAAAGACATTGTTCTTCGATTTGAATAACATCATCTGAATAACATCTTAAGCTCCTCAATTCGAGCACTCCTAACTTCCTCATCAGTAAGAGCTCCTGCAATCATCCTTTGCTTTCTTGCTTGAACTTGCTGCATCCTCTCTTCGACAGTATCCTGCATTCGATGGAAATATCTTTCATCTTTAATCACTCACAAGAATATTCTTATCGGCATAGTTTCGTCAAATTTATGTAGTATGTACCTTAACAATGAATCGCCGAACTCTAACTTGTCGTTTCTGGCCAATGCGATGAATTCTCATGACCGCTTGTTCTTCAACTGCAGGGTTCCACCAAGGGTCCTAATTCCACAAGGAGATATACACAAGTAAATTCCAGACATTCTTTAGAAGGCTCAAATGGAGTCAAGTTCTGTATGCATGATTACCATAAGAAATACATTTGAAGCTGCTGTCAGATTTAGACCTACACCTCCAGCCTTTAGTGACATCAGTAAGATCTGAAAACAAGCAAAGAATTGCATTTCATTTGATCGAAGATAACAAGCATAGTTTCAGAAATTTCTATATATATCTCAAATTAATTAGTTGGGCAATGTGATATCATGGCAATACAATAATAAGATCATCACTCCTTTGTTTAACTACCAGCATTGATTAATGTTTTGTTTAAACACCAACTACTTTTCAAAAAAGAAATTGGCGCCGAGGGAATGGCAGGTAACAAACTTACCAACTTATCTGTGGTTTCACAGAACTCTTTCAGGACTTTCTCTCTTTGCTTCTGGGAAAGCTTCCCATCAAACCTCAAGAATCCTATGCCCTTCCTCTTTAGAGGGATCTCAAGTAGATCAAGGAATGAAGTCCACTGGCTGAACACAATGCTCTTCTCTTCCGATCCTGCATTCTGAATGCTTTGCAGGCATTCAATGAGCTTAGTGACCTTGGATGACTCCTGCCAGTTCTTCACCACATCAACCTGAAACTGGCTCTCACTCGGGCATGTAATGAGGTCAGACTTAAGCAGGGGCTTCCGGCAGATTGGGCATGGACCACCACATGGACTCCTCCAGCTTGACAGGAGGCATTCACGGCACATTCTATGAGCACAGGGTGTGAGAACAGGGTCATCAGAAGCTGATTCTAAACAGATGGGGCACTCAGTGACTTCACCCCTCCTGATCCCCTCCACCACCTCCTCAACGTATGCTCGAGTGGGCACTGAAGCAGTGGAGTTAGCTGGGTCATGGTTGGTCCCTTCAAGAAAGCGGCGCGCAAGTTTGTTGAGGTCTGAGTATTGCTGGTTGTCTCCACGGCTGCCATTCAGAGTTTGATCAGGAACTTGCGCTTTTAAACCATGGAGAGACATGGAGAGACAGAAGGTTTCACTGACCTCATTACAAGAAATGGATGGTTGCAGCATTGCCTTAAGCGAAGAAGTAGCTCGAGAATTGAAGCATAGTTATGCAAAACCTTGCCTTGTGCCACAAACTGATCGAACCTTACCTGTTTGATATATGATAATGTTGAAGTAACAAAATGGATTTGAAAAGTTGTTATCATTTGTAGTTTTTAAAAGAAGCTTGCCTTTGATTTCTTGAATAGAGCATCATAGAAGTCACGTTCAGCTTCCGATTGTTCACATTCAACTATTTGAACATTGGCAGGAGGAAGGACAAGAATAGGCCTGAGGGAAACATATCAGCCATCAGATGATGGTTTAAAAGATAGAAATTCCAGCATTATTTCAATGGTTCAATATAAACAATGGCATCCAAGTGAAACTCTTCATCTGAGACTTGCATACATCTTCTCTCCAAAAAGGGATTTAACATGATAAACTTCAACTAAAGAAACAGACAGTTGAAAAATAGAAAGAAAACCTAACCTTCCTTCTTTATCTGTTGTATCCTTTGTTCTCCTAAGCATCAATGGCCTTAGAATCGCCTTAACCAATTTCAATCCTCTCTCATCACCACTTTCATATGGTCTCTGGATGAGTTTATGCCACCTGAATGTGGAAAAATATGAATAGTAGAAGACAACACAAGCCACATTAAAACTGTACTATCTATAAGGCTATAACTTATGACATGATGAAAATAAGAAAATGCATGCAAGACTTGTACATACCAAGCCCAATTGCACCAAGGTTCAACACGTAAGAAGCATAGAAGGCTGTAGAGATCTTCCAAATTATTCTGCATTTGAAAACCAATAAAGTTAATCATATTTACAAGGCAATCTAACTAGGATTCAATCCGCATTAGTAGTAGAAGTTTGCCAGGGAATTTATTGGCTATTAAAAGTTAGTTTTCAATTAGAGTAAAAAGGCAATACAATGAATAGATTATAAAAGGAAATGCAGAAGCATTTACCTGTAGAGGTGTGCCAGTAAGACACCATCTACAGTGTGAGACAAGAGCAAATGATGATTGAGCAACTCTAGTTTTTGAGGACTTAATGGTGTGCGCTTCATCCAAAACCACTCTGTGCCATTCAATTTTGTGAAAAATGCTGACATTTCCAGATTCCTGATCAGAGAAAAGGAACTTGTGATCAAACACTAAGACCAGGATAAAATTCCTTCAGTTTTGGTCAAATAAATCTATAAGTTTAAAGCAAATGCAACGAAGCCAGGATCAGAACCAGAGGTTTGAAAATTGCCGCAATGATTCTTACATATTTAGCTGAAGCTAAGACCCCATAAGTGGTTAGGACCACATCATTATCTGCAACTACTTTGGGATCATTGGTTCTGTCACCACCGTAGTGTACAAAAACAGAAATCGACCCTGATTCTGAATGTGTTTCCAGCTCATCCTGCAATTGTGAGAAGTTAAGCTTTTCATGTCATCAAATGAAATAAGAATGTTCAAATTGTCAAGGGAAGAATTAATATAAATAAGGAAAAAAAAACAAATAACTAGGATGGATAGTTTTAAAAGAGAGCTGAAGATGTAGAGATATGAGAATTCACCTTCCATTGACCCAATAATGCCATGGGACATACAATCAGAGTGCCCCCTTTGACTATGGCTGATGTCTTTGTGTGGGACGTGCTCATAGATTTCTGACTACCATCTTCGTTACTCAATTTGATGTCTTTGTCAAGTGATATTCCCCTACCAGGGTTTGCAAGTATCAAAGCTATAGTCATGACAGTCTTCCCTAGTCCCATCGCATCTGCTAAAATCTTTAGATAAAATGACTTGCCAGTCAGAAATACAAGGAAAAATCACATATTTAAAAATAAATTGACAAGAGGAGAAAAAGTAGCCACAAATATGGGGGAGTATCCAGAGAGGGCCAAGTAACCAAGTGAAAAATGATTAGACATTTTCTGAGAAAAATATAATATAACATAAGGTATCTAACTTGTCATTGTATTATAAAAGCTGAAATGAAAGCACATTCAACTAATAGCAGACTTACTCCTCCTCTAGCCATTTGTATAGCACTTGGGAACTTTGTAGTAGCTTCTCCTGAGAACACATTGACATAAACTGCAGATGCTCTCCTGACAAAGAAGATATGCAGACGGATAAGTAAGAGCAAATATATGAAGCTAACCATCACTTCCATTGGCACTTCTTGAAGGAAAAAAGGTACTAAAAAAAATTAATACTTGTCAGAAATGTTGTAAGCATCCCAGCATGGATGAAGGGTTTTCGCTGCTTCCTCAACATTGATCCCCTTCTCTAATTCCGACATCCAGTAGAGGGCTTGTTTCTGGTATTGTCGTAGTTTGCATGTAAGTGTATTGGGTGGCTCAGCCTCCTGGAAAATTTTGAGCAAGGAACATGAAACACACACACACACACACACACAATAAATAAAAAATAAAAAACATTTAACTTGATTTGTTCAAAGGAACAAGAAACTGCAAGATGCTTGAAAAGATGATAATAATAACTTTTTTCAATTTCTATTGTACCTTCAAGTCATATACTTCTGCACCACCAACGATCTTACTCAAGGATGACTCTGGTATTGCTTGTTCATCATTACTCTGCTCTAGATATGTTTGGTCTCCTCTTCTACGCTTTGCCAGACCCACTATTTGTTGAGATTCATCAACATCATCCTATTTAATTTCAAGGCACACACAGGAAAGTATTTTAGGCCATATAGATTGTATTTGCAATGAATTCGCACGCAAGAATGGCATTTTGTTTGAAAAAAAAAAGAAGAAGAAAAGAAGTCAGATTGATAAGCAAATGAGAAATATTGGAATTCAGATAAAGAGACAAATTTAGGGGTTACAGGTTGTTCATTTGCCTGGTATACCGCAAGTAGGAATGAGCAAATGGAAAGGAGCAAACTTACTTTCAGATTTAATGAGCGTTTACGACTATCAAGCTCCTCTGGAGTAAAATCAGCCTGGAAAATTTGACAGGGCATGACAAATTATCCGCTAGATTCCAACATCAATAGGGAATTAAACTCCAAGTACTCTGGGTACAAGAAATACCAACAAAAGAAAACATGAATACCTGCTTAAATGGCTTTATCTTCAGCAGCTTGAACAAAGTAGGGAGTGGATGAACAGTAGAATCAAATTGTGATGGAGCTACCAGTTTCCAAGAAGATTTATCCCCATCCGTGAAAACTGAGCTATGGATATAAAGGCTGCAGGAAAGTGGGGAAGAAGGTCCATCAAAATGCCTTATATCACTAAAAATTACAGAAATGAAAAAAGTAGTGCCAAGTGTTGGTGAATTACCTGACATGTAATAAAATCCCTTGCATCAAACTAAGCTCAGGAATGGACAATGCACTTCGCCCTTGAACCTTAACCTTGGATGAATTCACAAGAGGAATAAGGCACCTTGCCCACTCTGTAGGAAGCCTCCCAATCTAACCAAATTTTATCACAGAGCTTTTAACTTTATAAATCTTAACAGACAAACAAAACCAGATTAAGATTTAAATGCAGAAATCAACAAGTATACCTCCCCATATCGCTTTGTTGAGAAGCGGACAATCTCAGAAGCAGCAGCTGCAGCCTTTGCACTCGCCCACTGCTTTCGAAGCCTCTGCCTCGCATCAGACTTTGGGAAGGAGAAATGAACAATCTCACCTTCTACTAATTTCCATCTCCCACGGCGGCATGTCGATAATCCAGTCACATAGGCCTTCTCCACCAGGAACCAATCTGACTCCTCTGGAAATTCTCCTTTCTCTGCCTCTTCATTTGCTACATACTCCCAGAAACTTTGATCAATACCACCTGGCTTGATAGACCGGACTGGCCGAGGATTCAAATATCCAGAAAATTGAGTTGTGGTGAGATCCATTAAACCACCACAAGATCCTTTAAAAGTCTCCTTTTTAACTCCAGTTTCAGTCCTCAACCCAACATCTTTGTCCTGTTTCACTCTGCTATCAGGCATCAAAACCTCAACTTTTTCCTCTTTAACCACAACATGAGGCATCAAAATCTCATCTTTTTCCTCTTTAACCACAACATGAGGCATCAAAACCACATCCTTTTCCTCTTTAACCACAACATGAGGCATAAAAATCCCAGCTTTAACTTCTCCCGTGACTTGGGAGTCCATCTCTACCTTCAAGGACTCCTCCTTCTTGATCTCAACTTTAACTTCTCTGACGACTTTGGATTCCGTCTCTTTCTTCAAGGACGTGTCCAGGAGGATGTTGATGGCTCGGTCTGGGTTGTTCCCGGCGGCGGCGAGAGCTCGGAGGATCTCAGTCTCCAAAAACTCAGCCCCAAGAACTGATCGGATGATCTTAATCTCTTCCACGAGAAGGACATTCGATTCCGGAATTCCAGAATCCATGAATCTGAAGATCAATGGGTCCAAAAAGGATGAAGATTAGTAGAAGAGGAAGCTTTGAATATAGAGGCAGGGTTCTAGGGTTTCTGAGTCTCACGGAATGGAATTTGGCGGGTGTTTGGAGATTTTCGCGGGCTTTTTTCAAGTTTTGTTTTGCATTTTTATACCCAATAAATAAATGAATTATAAAAACACCCCCTATATATTATAAACCAAAACAATATTTCAAAAGAAACTTTTAAAATAGAAAATTTGCGTATCTATAGCAAAATAAAAGTGGATAATTGCATGTAAAGGATTATAAAACCCCAAAATCTTGAATATTTGCCTGTAATATCAAAATTATCTCCTTTAAAAATTACACGTATTTTCAAAAAATATTTTTTAATGGGTGTGCCCCTAAAAAACTCCAAAATTACGTATATACCTCCATGTTTTTTGTTTTATTGCATATATATATTCTTGAGTAGGGTTGTAAACTAAATGGGCTAAGTTTGATCGGGCTCAATTTGAGCTCGGTTCGAACTTAAAATCAATTGTAATAAGTTTGCTTGAGCTCGACTCGATTTTAATTTTGAACACTCGAACTCAACTAGACTTAGTTTGAAATTTAAAACTTATTTATAAATTAATATTTCTATTGTATTATTAATATATTAATATTAAATTTTGAGCTTTCAAGCTCAAAATTAAAGATCGAGCTCAGCGCAAAAGCTCAAAATTTTGAGCCGAGCTCAAGCTTTTACCGAACTGATCTCAAATTATTCATGAACAACTTGATCATTTAACAGCCCTACTCCCAAGCATAACAAAGTTTAGTTTACTCTGAATTTACAAAGGTATAAAAGTTTTTTTTTTTTAATCTATGGTTAAAATTTAACCATACTCGAGGCTTTTTGGTTGACAATAGTTAACAAAATTTAACAACAAAGCATAGGTATATATATAATAAAATAAAATAAAAATTTTGAAGGTATACATGCCATTATCATTTTCCCGCGTTATTAGGATGGTTTTAAGAGATAAACAAGCAATTTTCCTATAAAAAAAATTAGTTAAATGTTACCCAATTAATCATATTTATATGGTATATACGGAAAACCCCCTTTCCAGAGGGTATTTTGAAAAAAAAATATTTTAAAGGGTTATAATGCAAAAAACGCAGTCCTTCATCTGTCATCACTACTATAAAACCCCTAAAAAATCCCAAAACCCTAGCCAGCCATCGTTGTTCACAGAGCCACCATCATCCAAATTCCAAAGGTATCTTGCTCTTCTCCTCCGATTTCAATTCCCATTTCTCAAAACCCTAGATCTTTTGTACTTTGTTATTAAAATCTATCCAAAATCGCATTTTTTATGTTTTGTTTTGATGTAAATAGGCGATTACCTTGAGGATGGCGAATCCGAAGGTGTTCTTCGATGTAGCGATCGGGAAATCGAGAGCGGGGCGGATCATCATGGAGCTATTCAGCGACGTAGTGCCCAAGACGGCGGAGAACTTCCGGTGCCTGTGTACTGGCGAGAAGGGGATCGGGATCTCGGGAAAGGCCTTGCACTACAAGGGATCAAGCTTCCACCGGATCATCCCAGGGTTCATGTGCCAAGGCGGGGACTTCACCCGAGGGAACGGAACCGGCGGGGAATCGATCTACGGGGCGAGATTCGAGGATGAGAACTTCAAGAAGAAGCACACAGGGCCGGGGTGCTCTCGATGGCGAACGCGGGGCCGGGCACGAACGGATCCCAGTTCTTCATCTGCACGGCGAAGACGTCTTGGCTGGATGGAAAGCATGTGGTGTTTGGGAGAGTGGTCGATGGGTATAGTGTCGTGGAGGCCATGGAGAATGAGGGATCGGCAAGTGGAGCTACGAAGTCGAAGGTCGTCATCGAGGATTGTGGCGAGATCACCGCCGAGAACTGATGAGAGCCTTGGTTTTCATCGATGTTTCATCTTCTTCGATCCATCCTTGTGGCCTTTCTTTAGTTTTGTTGTTGTTTTTAAATTAAAATTAAAAGCTTGAATTAATTGAGAGAATTTTGCGTAAAGGCCCCTGGATAAATAGATAATTCTGATTTAAGCTGTTTTTGTCGTGTGAATAATTTCCACAACTTTTTGGGCTTGTTTAAAAATAATTGCTTGATTTTTTTTATTTAAAAAAATTAATATATTTTTTAGAGCTTGAGTAAATTTATATACATATTGTCACACTAAAAATGGAAAATTGTATAAATAATTATTTGGGAAAATTGTGTATATGCCCCTGAATAAATAACCAATTGCAGCTCGGAATAGTGTTTTAAGCCACTTTTGTGAGAATAATCTATTTCTTTATATTTTTATAAGAAAAATCCGGAATTATGTGCAATTTATATATTTTTGGAGCTGGAGTATATATATATATATATATATATATATATATATATATAACGAAATTAATTACAGATCTCTGATACTGTTTATTTTTTCCCTATAGGTCCCTAGGGTAGGTGTGTGGGGAGGGCGAAAACTTGTATGGAGCCTACTCCACCTATCTTTAGGTGGAGCCGGCTCCATTTTGATATTTAAAAAATATTTTAAGTATTTCCAACCGTACGGATGAGAAAATCATTAAAAAAATAAACTAGCATGTCTATTTTCAGTGACAGTTTATTTTTTGATGATCGTTAAAAATACTTAAAACATTACCGGCTCCATGAAAGTTGAGATATTAGAAGAAAATTTAAAATTTTTGTGAGAATAATCAATATCTTTAATATTGAAATAAAATTCAATGAATAAATTTTTGAATATTTACATATATACGAAAATAAATGGTCTAATAACCAATTTAGGACTAAATTGAGTATTATACCAGTTTTTATATATTTCTATTACTTGAACATAAGTGATTTTGAGGGTCGGCCGAGCGAGCCAACCCTATAGAAGGTTCCAGAAATTATGTCGGCCATATGTCTTGATAGCCATACAGCACTCACCGCAAGGGTGAGAGTGGCATATATAGCCAACCGACCCTTTTTAAATCGATCAATATGTTGATGCTTGGACTTTATAGCCCACTTGAATCCCATCGTTGGCTCAGTAGCCGATGTGGGATTATTTCCAAGAAAACAATAGATAAGTTTTCAAATATATTTATAATAATTACCTAATTATATTGTATTATACTTTATATTTTTAAATAAAAACAATAATTTTTAATCTCATTAAAAAAAAGACACTTTTAAATGGACTTTCTCTAATATCATGATTATATTATATTTTTATTTTTATATATATAGAACAAATTAATTATTAGTCCTTCATACTATTCTCTTTTTAACTAAACCCGCAAATACTTCTGTATTCAACTTCACTATTCAATAAATGAATAGTAAATTACCTAATATATTATATATATATATATATATATATATATATATATACTTTCGCTAATATCATGATTATATTTTTTTTTTAATTTATATATACGCTAATATCATGATTATATTTTATTTATTTATTTATATATATGTATGTATATGCTTGGACTTTATAGCCCCCTTGAATCCTACACCTTGGTTCATTAGCCGATGTGGGATTAAATGAAAGAACGAGCTCGGCTCATAGCCAGGCAACTCAGCAAGTCCAAGTTTGTCTTGATCCTGGATGAAGTGTGGAAGCCGCTGGATCTGGCAAAGGTGGTGGCGATGTGACAACGGGGAGGATGCCATCGGCGGTGGCGATGTCGACGCTGAATCCGAACGCGGCGCCGTTCGTGCCGTCGGCGTACCGATCTGTGGAGGACTACTCCGACGAGTGGTGGGCTCTGGTCCGCTCCACACCCTGGTTCCGTGACTACTGGCTCCGCGAATGCTTCCTCGATGAACATGCCGGCGATTCCGACTTCGATCTTCTCGAATTTGACGATCCCCTCTCCGACGCCGAGGCCGATGACCTTTTCCACTCGTTCCCCTGTCCTCATCGTAAGGGCAACTTTCTAGGGATTTCAATTTTGAATTGTTTGAAATTATTTATATTAATATCTGAAGAAATAGAAAGATTGAAATGGTGATTGGATGCAGAGGAGGAGGAGAAGACGAGGATGGAATTGAAGGTGAGCCCTCGGATGATCCAGCAACCCAGGTGAAATGTGAAGTGGGTGAGAGCTCTGTCACTGTGTCTCTTCTCTTCTTCTTCTAAGTTTTTTTTTTGGCAAATTATCTTTAAGGTCCTTGTTACTGTGTAAACACACACAATCACCCCTAAAAAAAATAATAAATAACATCTTCTAAAGATTCAAATGGTTCACTATTTAAAAGATGAATAGTGAATTACCTTTTTTTTCCCTAAAATATGCTGTAAATTTTGTTTTAATGAATAAATGAAAACTCTTCCCACTTTTAATATTGGTTTAATTAAGGGGTGTATCTCAGAAAGAAAAAAAAAACTCAAATTTTTACCCATTGTTTGTCATACGAGATCTACGGGAGATTTTATGACGAATTCGTACTTCGTGTGATCCGGAATCATCACTTGATTCTTCGATATTAATACAGTTATATATTGAGAGAGAATAAATGAAATTATAAAAAAAAACGTGCGTCAAGCTCCACGCAAATCCCTCTAAAAACTAAATTATATATATATATATATATATATATATATATATATATATATATATATTATTTATTTATTTATTTATAATTTCAGATTTTTACTATTAACTTACTGCTAATGAATATTGATCTGTTAAGACGGTTATATATCTAAGTCCAAATATATGTATATATATGAGGAGATCATCAAAAAATAAGTTAGTATATCTATTTTCATATAATTTTATAACCGTTTAGTCATCTCACTTAACGGTTTTTATGTTATAGAAATATAAACAATTCAAATTTCAACCATTAAGTG
This sequence comes from Dioscorea zingiberensis, assembly GCA_026586065.1. NCBI lineage: Eukaryota > Viridiplantae > Streptophyta > Magnoliopsida > Dioscoreales > Dioscoreaceae > Dioscorea > Dioscorea zingiberensis. The sequence goes on from CM048823.1 coordinate 50,164,512, forward strand.
GGAGGAAGTGGGAGGACCAAATGGTAACTAAATTATACTAAAATGGACATGCTAGCTTATTTTTCGATTATCTTCATATCCGTACAGTTGGAAATTCTTCAAACATGCTCCAGGAGACCATTGAGAAGTGACCGAAAATGCACATTGGGGTTCTTAGGGGTATTCGTTAATTATTTAGTATTATGTGTGTATGACTTTAAATACTTCTGATCCGCATGTCTGAAGAGGCAAGTTCTTCCTAGGTCCCGAGTGGTCCATTCACAACTAGAAGGACAAATTTATCTTTGTCTCATATAACCAACTTTAAGGAGTCGCGACTTCCTACAAGCTCCCGAGATTGAAAACCAAGATGGCATGGATGGATGAATCGGGAAAATTCCCGTCCTTTTATATTGATAGGGTAAGCGCCCGATGATGTGCCTAACCATACAAGTCCCATGCTAGGTCTCCTGAGTCTAATATCATGATTATGTTTTATTTTTATTTTTGTAAAAAATAAATAATCATGAATAAACTCAATCAGATAAACATATACTTCGTTTGAAGTAGACATGCATAGATTTCCATTTATCACAAAAACAAATTGCATGATCCATGCACACCATTTGGAAAATTAAAATTAAGTTGAGATAAATATTTAAATATCTTGAAAATATGTTTGAATATTCAAACATAACATATTTTCCATATTAAAAGTGTTCTAGGGTACCAAAGTCTTCATAGCCTAACACTAAAACCCTTGAGTTCCATGTATTGGGAAATTCTTTTTAAAAGGTCTCGGGATCAAGTACCGTTTACTCCTCAAGTTTATACGCGTATAGTGAAGGGTCAAGGACGATAGAGTGATTTTACCCCTCAATGACATGTTTAAGATGAATTATAAAAAATTATATTCTTTACCTTTACAAAGAAAACAAAGAAGAGAAAGAGCAAAAAAAAAATCATGTTAATCACAGTGAAAACCGATTACTAATATATACCTGAAGCACTGATCTTCCAAATTAATTAATGATGGTTGAATAATCATTAAAGCTACATATATATATATATATATCATTTAAGAGATTTTTGTCGTTAACTAACTGCTAATTAATGATTGATCCGTTAAGACGGACGGTTATATAACTAATTAAGTTGAAATATATATATATATATATAGCAGCAAAGCCATGCAATTAATATTCTTGCACTACTCCAGTCAAGCGAGGACGTACGTACAAGATGAAGAAGAAGAAGAAGACGTGTGATCAAGCGGAGACGTCCAAGAAACCAAGATTATCACTCAATACTGTCGGGCAGCCGTCGGATGTGGTGGCCGCGCATGAAGATGAAGGCCGGGACTGGTCGGACCTGAGCAAGCTCAAGACCCCCCTCGAGAATATCGCCGAGCGGCTGAACACCATTGACCACGTTCGGTTCCGCGCGGTGTGCACCTCCTGGCGCGCATCCACACCAAAGCGGCCCAAGACCCCCATCTTGATCGTCTCAAGAAATAGAGACAATTTCAGATTCTACGACCACGTTCGCAACGAGAACATCCCCCAACCCTTGGACGTCGCCATCTACACATCCCGGAGTTCTTACGTATACTTAGGTTGCTCCTTTGGATGGATAGCTCTCGGAGACGAACACCCGAATGACAACTGCCGCGGTTATAACACTCATCAACCCCTTCACCGCCGCCCGTGTGCTGTTGAGCGTACTCACTGGTTGCTGGATGAGTTTATTTGGGAGGCGTGTTTTGCTTTCCGGCTCGCCGGCGAATGTCCAACAACCTCCCATGGTAGTTTACTATAGTGTTGATCATCCAAGACAAGATTTGAAGTTCCAGCGGATGGGTGACAAGGAATGGAAGACCATTCCGGAAACCTCTTCTTTCGCGGAAGTCATTGCTTGCAACGGACGCTTCTATGGCTTTGACGACCTGGATGCCAATCGAATATACTCAATTGATCTCCAGGCCAATAATGGGAATGGGGCCATGGAACAATTAATATTCGACTTGCCGCCGGAGATCTTTTCCGGTCATGTGCCGCCTCCTAGATGGAAGTTCTTGGTCGATTTCTCAGGTGATCTCGTTGTAGTGTGCATGCTCTCACAATACAATGAAACGGAGTACTTGTTCTTGAGGGCGGATTTTGAGGATAAGAGGTTGGTCCTGATGCCAAACTTGGGTGGTTGTCTGCTCTTCCAGTGCAAAAGTTGCAGTTTCTTGTACAGGGATAATATTAATCATGGATCCTTATTGGAGCAGGAGAAGTTCAAGCATGATGGTCGTCATATCGTTCATACTGGTAGTCCTAATCATGTGATTATAATCTTCGCTAAGGAAAGGCAGCATCCTAATCGTAGGATTCGGACGATAGGTGGAGCTTGGGCTCTCGGTTGGATAACTCCAGATCTCAACATGGAGTCATGATTTCTTTTTGTCTTTTGTGATCTTGTTTCTTGATCACGTACGTACGGTTTATTATATTGATCATATTATACCAAGTTCTTAATTTGGCTCAAGTTCCTCTGTGTATCTCAATGCTCCACTATTACTACTATATATGTAGTTTGTGAGTCTGCAATTCGAGACTATATATAGATCATTCATTTTGAACGAGTAGCTTTGTTTTGACAAATTTTAGCACAAAAAAATAACCAAATAATAATATAAATAATAAATTCAAAAAAATATGATTGCATGAAAGTGAGTTTTATTTATTTTTTAAAATAAAAATCTAATAGAGAGATTAGTAGTGGTAAGCATTTGAAAATTGGAATGATTTGCAAATATTGGAAAATTAAAAATTAAAGCTCATTTAATCCTATTTAAATATTCAAATATCTTAGAAATATGTTTGAACATTCAAACATAAAAAACATTATTTTTTTCTTTTGTAAATATTCAAACATATCTTGGAAATATTGGCATGCAACAAGAACAAGGAACAAGACATTTAATTAGTGACATGTTCAAGATGAATTACACGAAATTATATTCTTTACATTGGCAAAGAAAATAAAGAAGAGAAATTGGAGTGAGAAGTACCAATTACTAATACCTGAAACAACTTAATGAAATCCAAGTATGTTGCCAGAACAACAAGCACCTGCGAAATTTAAACAGCGAGAAATCGATAAACATTATAGATTTAAAAATATCAAGGCATTCTTGAGAAAAACCAAGCATGCATAAATTCTTGAAATAAACATCAGTTGGAAACAATGACAGTGGATAATCAGAGTAAGAGAATTAATTATTAAGACGAGAAAGCACCTGTCAAGAACTAATGTAACTCAGAGCCACTGCCTGGAGATAATAAGAGTCTTTGTATTTTCTGACACTGCCTTCGGGGATTCCATTCTTTATCAAGTCCTTTTGGGTATGGATTCCATTATTTATCCAGTCCCTTTGGTAAATCCAACCATCACGGCTGATATCCAGGATGCCAAGAATCTGTAACAAACACATTCCAAGAAAGACAGTTGTATATCACACAAGCATCTCCATCGATGTTTCAGATTATTATTCCACTCAACAGTACGACAAAGAAATTTGTCAACAAATAAAACAGCACGAAATGGATTACCCACTAGCATAGTCAGCTGAGTTATAGCTCTGAAACATTTGATGCGAAATTCATATCCAAATTGAGCATTTAGGTTGATAAATGGAGAAAGAATGGTAAGTTTTGGTATCCTACAACTTTTTTTAACAAAACAATGGGCATAAGAAACATCAATCAATTATTCAAGTCTCACTGGATAGATGGATTAAGGAAGCACAATCAGCTAACTGAGAAAGAGACTATATATGGAGGGTAATAAAATAAAGCTTACTTACCGCTCCTCCTTTCCATGTGACGAATGATGGCTCACTTCTTGATTGCAACACCTGTTCAATTTACAACTACTGTCATCATGTCCTTCGACAAAGAAGTCAGAGCAATCGAAATTTAGGACTGAGGAATTGCATGCTTTAAGGGTCTTAGATACAATGAAAATCACAGGGAATGGTGAAACTATTATTCTGTCTTCCAGGCATTAAAATTGATTTAATCTACTTATGATTTCAAGGAAGCAATAAATTTGATATTTCCCTGATTAAATACTGGCACAGTTTAAAGCATTTTTGTATGATATCAGATAAATTGACTACGTTTGTCTTGGTAGTTAGAGAAATATGTGTACATAGAACAGTCCCTATTGCAATCTAACTTTCTACAGAGTAAAGCACAAAACTGATGGCACAATCTGGTCATGTAATATAGTGCGGGTGGTGCATAGAGTTCCATTTTTTGACAAAATGTTTGTTCATGAAATTAGAATTTATCATGTGATTGACCAAGCTAGTACTGGCATATGATATAAAATAGATAGGAAGTACATTATATACTCAATACTCTTGGCTTTAATAGCTCAGAATTCAAAAGATATACAATGTTTTCAAACAACATATCTACAATGTAGTAAGGAAACATGAGTCAGAGATGAAAAGCTGCAATTGTCCTCTTGCAAGTTACAGCCAACTCAACAAAAAGTAGTCACTATATTAACCATATAACAAAACTGCACAGGTGAAGAGATTAATTTTATCATATCAAGAGGAACCTAAACTTTAATCTCAAAGTGAGGCATCTAAAACTAAAACACCTCAAACAATTGTAACCATAGCCAGCAATCAATAGAGAAACTTAATGTAAAATTTTGAATAAGATAGAAAAGCTCGGATATCAGATAGGCAGAAAGAACATTAGTTATTCATGAAATCAAGTAACAGAAAGCTTTTTAACATAATACTATTTATCCATAGCTAGTCAGGTTAACTGATCTCAGAAAACAGTAAAACAAAATTAAATTAATATCTGTTAAAATTCATCACAATGATTTCCCTTTCCTAGTGAAGACAGATTTAAAAGCAAATGCAGACAGATAAAATAACTCATTGACCATAATCAGGAGAAAAGTCAACTTCTTCAGATGGACTGACCTCAACAGTATCAATTGCTTCATTTGAAGGAATTGAATGAAGAACTCTGCAAACAACAGAGTAACCAATTCATAACAATTCAGGACAAGTATATTGCAATTACAGGAAAAAAAATAAAAGAGCTATTCTCAAATTTGCTGATTACTTCAGACGATTCATTTAGAGTTCAGCAAGCATACAAAAAGATCTGCAACGCTTACATAAAGGTTACTGCAAGGCAATGAATATACTATATGATTTCAATGATTTGAATAAAATGGTGGAAAAAGAATAAGAACATGTAAGGATGAAGAGTATATTTAGCCCTACAACATTCTTCCAACATAAAATAGCTCTATCCACATGGATGTTTGTTGATTTAGGGGAAACTGTGAGGATGAAACCAATATTATGATTTTTGCAAAGCTCTTTTCATCTTAAGGGTCTAATGACTGGGAGGTATAAAGGTGACTATGGGATCATCAAGAATGTAGACAAGAAGCCCTAACGTTGGATTAGAGATAGATTTTTATCAGTCCTGTATGCAAATAATGATAATGTCGTATTGAATATGCCAAACATCTTCAGAAAGCCTTCCACTACTTTGGTCAGTTTTGCCTCTAAAGCTTCAAATAAAGCAAATATACTAAGTGGCTCGGTAGAGAGTAAACCTTTCTTCCACAGTTGCAACCAGACCACTTGTCAAAGCTACTCCACCAATCTGAACAAAGATCAACCAACTTTTATTAGAAGACAAAGGAGATAGCATTAACACATTTTCCAAGATGATGTATGACACACCAGTTGTATACTAACAAACAGCTTCCGTTGGAGGTCAAGACGCCCTGGCAGTACACAAAAAGGCCCTTGTTAGCAGCAGGTTATACAATCTGATTCTCTGAAGGTAGATAGAAATGGAAATCTACCTGTTGAAAGTATACTACTGGTAATTGCCTCGGCAAGGCCAAGATTAACCTCTTTCTTCAGTCTAGTCTGATATAAAGGATAATTATCCCACATGTTTAGTCCACCATTACCACCATAATACAGGCCATCTGGCATATCAGGCCTTCTGGTATAGTCCATATGCCATGTATCTTCCAGCATATCCTCACTATCAAGAAACCTGATATATCGAAACATACTTACATAAGATTCTGGATATAATGCAATAACAGAATCAGCTGAATCTCACCAAGTATGGGGCGGCGGAGGAAATTCTTCGAGAGCAAAAAGTGTTGGGTAGAAAAGACCCATAGGAGGAACCTATTAGCAGAAAACATTCTCAAGTACGAAAAAGAAATCAAGTTTATAAGGGTATGTCAACACAAATGCCCATAAATCCAATGCATGCCAAAAGTTTGTTCACCAAAAAAAGTGACATAAATCATACTTCTTTATTAGAAACAATGAAATAAGAAAAGGAACATATCAATAACAAAATAAAGATACCCCAAAATAAGTGGACCAACAAAATCAACCACAAATGCACAACATATAGAGGAAACAAGACAAATATTGGTGTGTGAAATTGATACTATATGTAGCAGAGTAAGTCAGCTTCTCTCAAAAGGAAGTATGAAGGAGAAAACGTCTCTATACAATATTTCGTGATAATGATATTGTTAACTAGATGTATTACATTGAGGGCAGATAGCCTTGTCTTATGAGATCCAACTGGCCTGCCCTCCTCGTACGAATGAACTATAGCTACAGCATCAAACTCACCATCCTACACAACAGAATATGGAGATTAATCAAAATATAACAAAATGAAATACACATACACACACATACACCAGCAAAACCAGACATTTCAGTAACTCCTCCAAAAATATCTTATTCTTTAAGAAACATCAGCTTTAGACAATAAACAAAACATCCTTAAAATCTGAAAACATATGTTTTAAAGAATAAAATATTGTCTGCAATTTTCATAGCTCAGGTTAAAGCATCAAAGCATAACTGTAACTGCCTGGAAAAATCCAGCAATTGATGACAATAAAAAATATAAAAACCCCCAATTGTATCTGCATGGAAACACTTCATTGATGAACCAACTTCGGTTAACAAAATATGAAAACACAAAACGTGTATGTACCCATAAGCTAAGGCACAACAAACAATCCAATTCGAAAAAACACACCCACATAAGGCACCCGGAAAAGATTTACGACATTGACAATTAAAAAAATACAAGCAGCTAAAAGTACTCACTCGAATCTGACAATATGACTCTTTTATCTTATTTAGCATCACCATGTCTATAGGCTTCACCAGAGGGTCAGTACTATTAACAGGCCATGTCTGATGATGGCATTGAACCCATAGAAGGCATCTTGAGATATCCTGCAATAGACATGCAGAACAGTCATTCAATAAACTAATTGATTAAGTGGTACCATTAACACAAAAATTCATGATGGTTACTTGGATAATAATTGGAGCAAAATTTACATAATTTCTATCTGTGCATGACATCCATAAGTTGACAACATGGATAACTTGCTACAAGCCACTTTATGCAACTTCTGAGAACCCTCTATAAAACCAAAAATATGCCAGTAATTACAGCTCAACAAATTTTGCCAACCTACGCAAAATGTTGGACCAATTTGCTTGTGCAGGTGCCCATTATGCTCATAAATAATATAAAATTTACAAATTTTCCAATAAAAAATATTACAATTTTTTCTGTCAGGAACTTAAACAATCTAGACTCAAATTATTTATAATTTGAAGATGAAAGTAAGATCCATTAAAAGTAATAACTGTTAAATAACCATACATAATCCTTCCTTGGATATCTTTATTTTTTTAAAGCATTGGACCTATAGTATCACCCATAACTTCTGGCTGAATAGGCAAAGGGTCGAACTTTGCTTTGGCTTGCAAAAATGACGATCTCTAAGTGCAAATATCTTTCACTTTGAGTAATACCCAAAGCCTTCAGCCTTAACCAACAGATGAGAAACTCACAGATGCCATATTTAACAAACCTTAAAATGGAAGCATGCATATAAGGAGTGCATCCATGGTCACAAAAATGCACAAGTATGACAGATTCAATTTAACATAAGACCCTACAGATAAACTTAGATTTATACCTACATGTTCATCACAAGGAACGCATAGAATACTGCTTCTGAGTGAAACACCAAACTAGCAATTTTAAACCAATAAAAAAAAAAAAAAAAAAACTTGTATGGTTATACATCTAAATTGACCATAGAATGATACATTTGAAGACCAGAGTGCCATACCACTCCACCATAAGGTAATATCATGCTTGTAGTAGGCAAAGCAGCTCCATCCTAAACAATAACAACTAACATTAGTATAAATAAATAAATAAGCACCCTTAATCATAGCAGAAGTTTAGTGGGGAAATGGCAAAAGACCTCTAACTATTAAGGGAATAGAAACAAAAAATATACCTTATGATTAATTAATGGAGATGGGTAAGCATAAAATGATAAAATATTCTTCATATGCCATTAAGCACCCACATATATGCAAGCCCTAATTAATGAAGATGGGTAAGTATAAAATGATAAAGTATTCTTCATATAAGCACCCACATATATGCAAGCCCCCATAAAAAAACACAGACTTTAATAGAAATCAACACAGGTCGGTAGGAAGAAACACAAAAAGATTACAAACACAAACTATTAAGATTCCCCATCCTACGCATGCATATCCTCGGAGGCCCAAACCAACAAATGCCTATTTCACCAGGCTAAAATGACACAACCTTTGTAATGAAGTTATAGCTCCATAACCAACCATATCACCATGGGAATGATTTGGTTGTTCTTTATGATGGCGTGCCATATAATTGCTTCAAAACATACTAAAGACACCAGTAATTGGCTAGAATGGAGGAAATAATTCCTTACCTCAATACAGATTACCGATGTGACTTCAGCACCAATGTTCACAACACATGCAGTTGACAATCCATTACCAAATGCAGCAGCAAGACCTTCCTGAAGATAGGTCAAGAAGTAGAAATGATTGTCTGACGGATACAATTACAAAATAGCAATTGAAAAAAGAATATAGGATGCAACAGGCTATAACTAGTGGATGTGAATTTTAAAGAGGACTACCCAAACCTCAAATGCTTCAAATGGGAAAATGCATCTACCTACTCGATGGTTTGAATAACAAAGAGTAATGCAACATAATTTATGATGTTACATATCTGTACTAATCAAGATGACATGTGACAATCCAAATTCATGCATCAACAATGTTTTTTGAATAATGTGACAAAAGAAATGTAACTGACAAGGAAACTTATTCTCATAAAGACTAACAAATATCACATAGAATGACATTGGTAAAACAAAATCACATTGCTATTAATAAAAAAATATAGGCCTTAAAAACCAAAAATGAAGAAAGCAAAAAGTTTTTTAACAGTAGCATATGGCAAGGAACCAGAGAATTCTTTAACTAGTAATATAAAACCGAGGCCAACATAAGTATTTTGATCAAATGAATACCATTGTAACAGTGAAAAGAATCTAATTCACTAAAGACCTAGTGGTAGAAAATGGTGTATAATTCCAACAATCTAGTTTTCATTATTTTACACACCCATGCAAGATAGATGCAACGCTGTAAAAACTGTATGTATATTAACATGAATCAGTCATACCACGCACCTGATGTACCACTGCAGAGCCAAACTCTAAATCCCGCAGCACAATTGAGAGCATTTCTTTAATTTCTGATAACAAATATAAAAAAATTATTCATAACCCTAATTTTGAAACAAAACATGGGAGACAATTAGAAAACTAATTACTCACAACTGATTCCTTAATCCAATCAAATTTACCTAATACAGTTCACATATTCTAATGAACATGATTTACATAATTAGTTAGGCTATCTTCTTATGGACAAGACAAGCAAGCAGAGGCCTGCATTTGATCAAGGGGGAGAATGTTTGATCCAATAATGTATTAATGCAAGAGATTCCAAACTTAGATATTGGTAGTGATAGAAACTTCTTGTAAGGGAAATATATGGTCATAGAAGGGATAAACTTGAGAAAAAAGAAAACATTGCGATAAATTTTTGTGGTTATTGTTTCACGATATGCATATCGAAATAAAAACTTTACAATCTCGGTCAGAAAATATTTTCTCAGGTCTCATCCCAAAATCAGAGTAGAATCCTTCCACAGACCATAACAGGTCTATTTTCATCCACAATTTGACTCTAAGCTCCTACCAATATCACCAATCAACTTCAAAGTGGACTTCCATCGCAAATAAACAACCATATATGTGTATACAGAAAATGCAGTGTTCAAACAAGGAACTGCAAAAAAAGAAGGGTATGAAAAACAAAAGTATAGAAGGAAAGCCAAGATGAAGAAGAACTAAAATGGTACCACGATTATCAAAAGTTTCAGGCACGACAAGAATCACAGAATACAGGTATCTTTTGTCTTGAATTAAATGTAATTTCTCAGTCAAAATCCAGTCCCAAATCGTATACAAATCTCCAAAAACCTGCAATATTACATAAAATTTTGCAGTACAGAAATTTACGTGACAATTTATGAAAAAATAAAGTGCTTAACGAAAATATACTGATTTGTAATAATATATGATAAAATCAGCCAAAGTTAATTTTTATCCTCTTACTCTATGAACAATAAAAAATCACCTAGACTTAATATTTACCAGATTATCTTATGAGTACATCAAATTGGGAATGGTGAAGACAGTCTAAGGAAGCAAGCTTCAATTACTAGGCATGAATGCCTTTTGAACCAAGACTTGTTATAGCAGCTAAAGTTGGATTTTTTTTCATTGATAAAACTTTGTTCCTTTTCGCATAAAGGACTTGAACATCCTCCTTATGGTTGAATTCATAGTTATTATTACGAGGTATTAGATCTATTTATATGGTTTCTAACTAGTCTCTGTTTGTAACCAAGATTATATCTACAAAATTGCACCTTAGGTAAATGCCATCTATGACCTCTTTTTAGGGAATAGAGAAAAGTGAAAGGCTTATATAACACAGTGATGGATGCTATCAATTCCACATTGCTGGTCATATAGTTGAATTGCAATAGATAATGCAGTCATCATCAATTTATAGTAAATGGTACCTGCTGTGGAGAATAATGCTGAGATACATTAAAGTGACCTCTCCGAATAGGACGGTGAAGACAATATGGCTCAGTAGAGGAAATTTTAAGAGCATCCTCACCACAGATAAATTTCTTATATGTATACTCATCAGGGCATGGTTCTCCAACATCAATAGCCTCAGATTTCTTTATTAGTCCATCTTCAGATCCTTTAATTACTGTCCCATCTGGAGAAATTTCTCATCAGACAACAACTCCCTTGTAACAAAAGAAAAAATATATATTCCAAAGTAGAAGAGTAGTCTACAAAGGTTTGAATGGTGTGACATAATTCAAATTCAAGTAAAATGGTAGTAGCTTGTTATGCAACTAGCTGAACATGCATTTCTAAAAGGTCGCAAAATGTGTCGTATACAATAATAGGGGGATAGCTCGAATAGCACCTTAAGTACAATAAACAACAATAAATGGAAAATGAAACCAAAATAAGATATTGTGTTTCAACCTGTTGCCAAACATGTGTTGGTTTTCTTCTCCATCACATTAGTCCAGGTAAAAGTAGAATCACTTCTACTATTATGCGGATTATATCCATCAATAGATCCCAGCTGCATAAGAATGAAATCACATGAACTTGACAACGTGAAAGTTGACTAAACTTTTTAGAGTTGGAATATCAGTTAACCAGTATACACTCATAGGCAATTGGGGGAAGTTATTGCACATAAACAAATAGAATAATAGAACAGAGTAGATAGATCTCCACTATTATAGTTTTATGTCGAATAATAGAGAAAGATCACACGATTCAGGTCTAAGACTCAACATAGTAAATATTTCACAGCAGAACAAACCTTTCTGGGAAAGGAGTTATTTGCATCTTCTTCATCCAGAAATGGTATCTTTAGCAGAGCTGCGATCTAAAACCAAGCCAAATCCCAAACTCAGTACCATACAAACTACACAAGTAGAGAAACTACTAAAACATTAACCAGAAAAAAAAAAAAAAAAACACTTTTTCTCGTTACATTATCATATGCCTTTTCGCGCTCCAAGTGTTGATCAGGAGTTACTTGAGAATTCAGCAACTGAAACAAAGAACAAACAAAGAGAAAAAGCAGTCAAAAACTCCATCCATTACAACAGACCTTAGGTCCCTCCATCACCTGATCTCGAAGAGTCAGTCTTGACTCTTTATCCGATCCCTTCACATGCCGGGCTATGCAGTGAGGGACACTAATCGGCACTTGCTGATGAGCAAACCCTACCCTAATATTCGCAGAACCTGCCTCAAAAATACCCAAAAAAAAATAATAATAAGGAAATCCTGTTGAAAAATCTTCGAGATTGCGTGAAAATGATGAGAAATTAGGGTTAGAGTTTTGCACCTGGATTGATGACTACGAGATTGGAACCACGCTCGCCGATGAGCTGCGAAGGATTCACCGTTCTGAGATAATCCTGTCGAAAAAAAAAACTCAAGCATTAACAATTTCGTAATCGAAGAAGATAAAAAAAAAAAAATAGTGAAAAAAAGAGGAAAAAAGAGGAAATTAGGAATAACCATGGCTCAGGCTCGAAGAGCATGGAGACGTTCGTTATAGAGAGCGGGCTGTGAACCATGTATACAGACATGCCAAATTACCCTTTGATCCTCCGAAATTTTTAATTTTAGAAATTGAACCCTGAAATTTCAAATTAAAAAAAAAAGAAAAAAAAGAATTTCCCATTTTTATAAACTGGAAAGGGAGATATATTGGGTTAATGGGAAATTTTTTTTAAAAAAAAAAAAATCTTGTGGCAAGATTTGCAGTGATGCATTAGCAATTGAGCTAATGATTAATAAAGATTGAGAAGAAGGCTTATATTGCATTTGGATTTAAATTTTTTTAATTATTATTTAGAGAAATCTATTTCTGGCAGAGCAATTAATAATATTATATCAGTAAATTTAATAAATTTATTTTATGTTGATGCCGATAATCCGTTTGTTTTCGGGATCGGACGGATTAGGATCAACGAATAAAATTTAATGGAGATCGGTGAGCTTTGTTTTGAGAGTCTCTAAAAGTGCGTTTCATGGATCTATTACTAGACTCTCTGACGATCAAATCAATGATTTTGCTTGAAAGTGGAGAAGAAGTAGAGAAATAGATCTCAAAAAGAGTTCAGGAGAAAGAAGCGAAGAGAGAAAAAAAGAGTTTCACAAATGGATTGAGATTGATTTGATCCTTCTGAGGACCTCCTTTTATACCATTGGAGATCATCAGCTTTCAATTAGGAGCATCTTCTATAAATCAACCAGCTTAGTCCGCTAATTCAGCTCCAATTCAAGTCTTCTTACATCCTAGGGAAGCCTCTTTTATTTGTTAAGTAGCTTCTCTCTTACCTATAGTTGCTTTTTTATTTCAGTCCTTAAGATCGTGTCACGTGTTATATTCCCCTGTAATATATATATATATATATATATATATATATATATATATATATATAATATTAAATTAAAAAACACATAAATAAATATAAAATGCAAGATATGACTTAAAAAAAAACATAAAAACCCAAAGCAAAGAGGTCGAACAATGAAACAACTGAAAAAAAAAAAAAAACTTTGAAATTTAGATGCAATGCATTGCATGCATGGCTTCACGTTACTTCCTCCCTCCTCTCTTCCACCACTTCAACTTAGACAACCACCACCTTCTCTTAGACTTCCTCTCAGCTCTCGCCGGCGGTGGTGGCGCCGCCGCCGGAGGCACCGTCATCTTTTTCATGGACCGCACAGACCTCTCCTCATCGTCGTCGTCCATATCACTCAAAGGATTGAAGCGCACGTAGCTCGTTTCCATGGATTCCTTGGGGACGTTCCTGGAGATCATCGGCGAAGCTCCGCCCCAGTTGTTCTTCTCGTCGGACGGCGGCTTCGGCGACCGGAAGCCTCCCATGTCGATCTCTCTCCCCATCATCGTCACCCTCTTCGGCGTCCCAATCTCCACCACCTCCATGGCTTCCCTTCTCCTCCGAGGCGTACCGTAGGTGTAGAAGGAGTCTTCATCCCTGTCCGTTGACCGGCCGATGAACTCCGGAGGTCGCCGGGGAGTGGCGGAGCCTCGCCGGGGAGTGGTGGAGAAGGGGCCGAAGTCGGAGTCGTAGCAGGAGGCGGTGGAGCGGCGGGGAGTGGTGGTGGAGAAGTCTCGGGTGGGAGTGAGGTAGGAGGCCAGCTCGGTGTCGAACCAGGAGGTGGAGGATCGCCGGGGAGTGGTGTTTCCCGGCGTGTTGTAGCCCGGCGTGCGGCTGCCGGCGTGCTTCGGTGTTCGCCGCCACGGGGATGACATCCCCACCGCTTCCCTCTCTTTCACTAACGTGATCATCTTCTCTCTCTCTCTCTCTCTCTCTCTCTCTCTAAAATCTCTATTTCTTCTTCTCTTTTCTCTGCTCTGAATCTCTAGCAAAAATGAATAAAAAATAAAAACAGGGGTGTATCTGAAAACCCACAATGCAACTTATTTTACATAAATACCCCTATAAGGACATATAACTATGTAAATGGTTACAAATTTTGAAGGGGCGTATTTATAAGTGTAATGTTGTAGTAGGGGTATTTTGGTCACTAAAATATAGGTAACAAGATGGAGGTTATTGTATTGGTACTCTTAAGAATCAATAATCGTTGATATTGGGTCACTTCCAATTGGTAACTCCAAAATGGATGATTATTAAGATAAGAAAAAAATAAAATCATCGATGAGTCCAATTGTTAGATAATTTTTTTAATTAAAAGAATTGCAAACTAATGGTAGATTAGCATTGGTATTAACTAAAGAGAAAGTGATGTAGCCGTTTATAAGACTAAGCCAAATGGAGAATTTCCCATTTTTAACACATTTATTATTATTATTATTGTTGTTGTTGTTGTTGTTGTTGTTGTGGTGGTGCAATGATCCGCTCTTCCGACCAATTTGATCTATTAGTATCGGGTCCCTTATGTAAGACAAATGAGGTATATTCTCCCGAGTGATCCCAAGATCGAGCCCCCACACACACAAAGTGAGGACTCTGGTTGTGTACGTAGCAACTAAGCTCCACGCTTAGGCAGGTTCATGACTTTCCTCATGGGGGGCGCTTGTTGCTTTTATAAAAAAAAAATGGTCTACTCTTCTTGGGGATCAGAGCGGATCTTGATCAATGAGGGAGAATGATTGGTGAAAATGGAAATTCTTCAAGAGATTTTAGTGGAGTAATCGACGATTCTTCTTCTTCCACTCCACAAGATCAGAGTATCTTTCAGAGATTGGCCTCCAAGGATTGACCCTTATAGAGAGAGAATTGTGGAAAAGAAAAGATCCAAGCTCTTGTGCCCATAGGGGACCTCTGACGCTCAAGTCAGTGACTCAAAAAGAAGAGGAGAGAGGACTTAGAGTGATAACTCAAAAAAACGTTACCATGATTCAAGAACTAGAATCCAATCTGCCTTCATCATGAGCCGATGACCTCCTTTTATAGCCCTATGACCTTTACGTGTCAGCTTTTAGCGCCCTTAGAAATTCAACATCTACCATCGGATGACTAGGTGGTTATTTGACAATTGAGCTTTCATCTTGATGCTCATGATCATGCCACGTGTCTTCAATTATTTTCTTCCATAACACTTGACCCCCAACTCTCTAGGCCATCCAGTTTTCAAATCGGTATGCCCTAGGGAGTTCGGTTGTTAGCTGGTACTATGATATGATCTGAAAGGCGTCTTCGACTGCCCGACTATATATAAGCTACTTTTTTAGGATGTGACCGAGCTGATAAGGTTGTCGCTTCGTATCGACATCGATTGACGGGTCACGACTTGCAATGGACACTGTGTTCCAACTTTCGAAGCATCTTCAACTAAAAAATAATGGTGGAATTCAGCGGATGAGATCATGGGCGCAACTCCCCATAGAATAGTCTCAAAGCGTCCTAGATATACTAGCCTGCGTGTCACCCATCCATCAGTGTGTCCGTTCCCGATTAATTACCCTCAGGGAACCACGGCAAGTACTATCTATAAATAGATCTGTGGAGGGCTAGGGTTTTACTTTCATCATCTTTGTCTTTTTCTTTGTTACCGCTTGAGAAAACCCTTAACTCTTTGTTGAGCAATCCTCCTTCATATCTCCAAACCAAGGTAATAGAAGTTTTTCCCTTAACCTCTAGGGAACATGGCATCGATATTGAGTCAGTAGCTTGTTTTTCTAAACTTCTAGGAGCTTATTTAAGTAGATGTCGTCATTCTTCATCCTTTTAGGTTTAGACTTCCGAACCCAAGGGAGCAAGCCAATTCTCCTTGGCCCAGAGAATTGGTCATGTATGTAGAATCCTTTCCGGTTGGTTTTCGTCTTCCTTAATTTTCTTCTATTATTTTGTGAAATTTTATCTTTCCATA
Source organism: Dioscorea zingiberensis (assembly GCA_026586065.1). Lineage (NCBI taxonomy): Eukaryota > Viridiplantae > Streptophyta > Magnoliopsida > Dioscoreales > Dioscoreaceae > Dioscorea > Dioscorea zingiberensis. The sequence goes on from CM048823.1 coordinate 50,181,012, forward strand.
ATCTGACTCCTGCACAACTTTTCCTAAACTCATGGAAGATCCTTTGTGGGTTTGTCGTTTAGTTGCTTCGTCTCGGTCTCAAGCCATCATTTCATTGGTTTCATTCTTTTTTTTTTCTTTGATTGGGGGACTAGTACTATTTTGCCACCCGACTTCATAGATCTTTCATAGGAAAAGTCCCTTCTTCCATTCACAACTGAAAGTTAGGGTTCTTCTTTGTCTCTTGTAAAACAGGGTGGATAGTCTCGACCTCTTGGGGCCCTAACACCTACCCTTCTTTTGAGGTGGAGATGTCTCCCGCGAAGGAGAAACAATTGGCCTTCCTCCAAAGCAGCAAATCTTCTCCCTTAGCCAGTTTAGTTACCGTAGATAACCTTCACAAAGTCGGGCTTTTCCTTCCGACGGGTAGGATGTCTCCTTTTTTAATAGAATCCATCAAGTTCTTTTAATTCAAGCATAACTATTTTGACTAACATTGTGTTTGTAGAGGATCTGAGGGACCAACGGTTACTACTCAAAAGTTTGAAGGAAAAGTTGTGGAGCTCGTCAGGGCAGCACCCTTCTAAGGAGCAAGTGCAACCATCGAAGAAGTCTCGGGATCCGCCAGAGGCTGGCAACATTGGCAGCCCTTGAGGCCTAGGAAATGGACACCTCAGTAGATTTGGCTCTGAGACCTCATCGTTACGAAGTAGTATTGTCGGTGGAGTCAGATACCAAGGTTAACACACCTTCCAACGTGTTGGCCTTGATTGTTCCAGAGTCAGAAGGCCCCTCTTCTTTCAAGGGTGACCTCCCGACCTTAAGTGCCGTTGAGGTGAAATATCTCTTCATCGATGATGTAGCCATTATTGAGGCCTTCAAGGCCATTTCTCTGGAGTCAGACCTCACAACTTTGTCAGGGCTCAACAAGGAGTAAATGGCCTCGTGGTTGACACTAACGGGGATGAAGGTTTGTCTATGTCCATGTCTTTCTTCTGATCTTAGATATTTTCCGCTTGGTCTTTAACGTGGAGTTTTTTAATTACACTGTCTGGTCTTCTGATGACCCACATAACCAAATAGCTAAGAGAGGAGGCCATGCTCGGGGGACTCCACAGGTGAGGGTTTAAGAACTTAAAGCTTCAACTTCAAAAGACAGATCTTCTGATGGAGGTTGAAGCCGAGAATAGGGAGAAGCTCTAAGCTCTCGTGGAAGTAAAGAGTGACTACAACCTTCTGAGAGATTCAAAGGAATATAACTACCACTTGGAGAAGGAGTTGGAGGTTGCGACTCGATCGTTGGGCTGCCAAGGAAGTTGCGGAGAAGGTCGTGGTCAAATTCATGTATACCAAGGAGTATGATAAAGAGCTTCAAGCTTTCGATAAGGAAGCTGTGAAGAAGTTCAAGGACTATTAGGAGTTCTTGGATGAGCTCAAGGCCTTTTCTGAGCAGAAGGTGAATGATTTTAAGAACTCGAAAGAGTTCAAATACGAGGTTGTCGACTGCGTCACAGGAGGAGCCGAGGAGGGTTTCAAAACTTTAAGAAGATTGTCCATGAATATCCAGAGTTGGACTTAGCCTCTATGGACTTCGAGGATGCTCTATGATGGTCAAGTTGAAGCTAAAGTTGTAGCTAAACCCGAGGTGTCAGCTCCGGTTCAGGTTGAGGTTTTGGCATCAGTTTTAGCCGAGGCCGAAGTGTCTCCGACAGCTCCTTAAGAATAAACTCTTGTACTTTGTATATTTCTTCCCTTTTGTACCTGTATTCTTTCAACAAATTTATTAATAAAAAATGACTTTTTTTTTACTTACTTGTGTCATTCTCCCTTATTCAAATGGATGAGTGAATATTTTGAAGTTCTTTTCTCCGAGTTGTTTGTACTTGTCCTCTAGAATGACTTTTTTTTACTTACTTGTGTCATTCTCCCTTATTCAAATGAATTTACATCAATATATATTCTGATTTATGATTTTGATTCTAAATTAAATTGGATAAGATTGTGATGTAACAATGTTAGGGAAATGAACAAAATTGTCTTACATTGAATTGAGAAGAAAAATATTATACACTCATATGTATAACTCAAGAGAAATTAGTTAAAATACTAACTTAAATAGTTTTGAAAAAAGAGCTAAGTATTTGTTATCGTCTTAAGTCCAATTTGAATTTCATGAGAATTAGAAATCCAATAAAGAGCTTCAGACTTTCGACAAGGAGGCTGTGGAGAAGTTCAAGGTCTCTCGTGAATTCATAGAGGAGTTCGAGGCCTTTGTTGAGTAGTAGGTAACTGAGTTTAGGAACTCAAAAGAATTCGAAGCAATGTTGCCAATTGCTCCACTGGAGGAGCTGAGGAGGGTTTCAAAATCTTTAAGGAGATTGTCCTAGAATATCTAGAGTTAGACTTCTACTCCCGAGGATGACATTTGGTCAACTCAAAGTTGACATTATAGTTAAACCCGAGGTGTCTAGTTGAGGTCGAGGCATCAACTTCAATCGAGGCCGAAGTGTCTCCAGCAACTCCTCAAGAATAAACTCTTATACTTTGTATATTTCTGCCCTTTTGTACCTATATTCTTTCAACAAATTCATTAATAAAGAAGTGACTTTTTCTTTACTTGTAATATCATTAATCTCCCTTATTAAAATGGATGAGTGAATATTTTGTGGTTCTTTTCTCCGAAATGTTTGTACTTGTCCACTAGAATGACTAAGTGTTGCTCCTTTTGGTCGTTGGCTTTAAGACTTGGTTCTAATGCAACTGACTCTGAGCGTGGTAGTCTTCCAGACCTTCGTGGTTCAAATCTGTGAGTTCAACTAGGACTGATATGAACAAGGATTATATTTCTCTAGGGTCGGATACGACGACTTGCGTCATATAAAAGAGAGGGGCGATCAACTCCTTTTGGCATTTTTCTCAGGTCATGAAAAAGACCAAAAACAAACATATCCAATGAGCTTTAATGATCATTTGGTATAACCCTTGAAATGGTGAAGATGATCATCTGATCACAAAGGATTAGTGACGTGCCCTGAAAAAGGTTGTATAGTTGAGCCCTGAAAAGGACGACCTGAAGAGGGTTGTCTAAGTCTTGGTTGGCACAATGTTAGCAGTTAGCAATAATTCCATCTATTAGTGGATACATGCTTGAAATGAATAGGAAATGATTTATTAAGCTACTAATTCAATGAATTTACATTAATATATATTATGATTTTATGATTATGATTCTAAATTAAATTGGATAAGATTGTGATATTGTAATAGTGTCAGGGAAATGAACAAAATTGTCATACATTGAATTGAGAAGAAAAATATTATAGACTTATTTGTATTACTTAAGGGAAACACTACAAGAAAAGGGGAACTTAAGGGCGGTTTTAAAAGCATTTAGCGGCGGTTCCAACCGCCGCGAAATGCATATTTAACAAAACCGCCGTTAAGACGAGCGTCGCGAAGCATTTAGCGGCGGTTTTGGTTAACCGCCGGTATAACCGCCGCGAAATGCATCCTGCATTTCGCGGCGGTTTTGTATGCACTTAGCGGCGGTTTTGTAACCGCCGCTAAATGATCAAGGGAACATTCTTCAAAACATTTAGCGGCGGTTTTGTAACCGCCACTAACTGATCAAGGACCATTTTTAATTCTTTTTTTTATTTTTTATTTTTAAATTCCATGAGGCGGTTTTAACTAGAAACTGATTTTTTTTATTTATAAATATTTATCTATTTTTTTACAATAATCCAAATACCATTGAATTTCATCCATTTTAAATTTAAAAATAATACAATTTTATTGATAATTCAAAAATAATTAAAATAAAATTATATTTATAAATTTGATCCATTATAAAAAAGAAATTGTACAATTGCTCTCAAAAACAAAAAATCAGCAAAAAAATTATGTACAAATTGTTTCCAAACATTCAACAACACCGTCTAGCATCTAGATGTACGGAAATTACAACAATACCCTATGTACGTCACTAGCTCCGCTTCGTTCCGCTGCGCTCCACTCCGCTCTGTTCACTCCGCTCGCTCCGGCATCTGCATGTTTGCCACTATGCACACAACATATAATTCACATACTCAAACAAATATATTATGATATATATCCTTTTATTGAGACCCAAGTAGTAGAAGAAAACCATACCTGTATATCATAGATGCCAAGCGTTAGCTTACAAGTTATGAAATATGGATAGATCAAAGTAGAGTGTAAATTCTAAGTAAAAGCATAAAGCAAGCATACCTATATGGCTTGAAAATCAGATTACAATATATAAACCTGTGCTTCAGAAACACAAATTAGAAAAGAATAATCCTTGTATGCTCTACAAACATAATGATCACATACTGATTGGACCTCCCATTAGCTTTTAGAGGCAAACTATTACTTCCACTCTGCTGCCCTACGTATACGAGTGAGGATGAAAGAGGAGTAATTAGTTCTATATCTGAAACCTAATGTTCAAACACATAGATAGACATGATCTGATTAGCCTTTTAGCATACCCAACAATAATTGCAAATTTGCTAAACATTACCATAAAAAATATCTAAACTCTGAAAGGTTCTGAAATTACAAGCTTCAGATTTGTTGCAAATAAAATAGTGCAATATATTAATTATGTAATATGCCAGATAATTAGTCACACACTAGAGATGGATTTCATAAATGAAATGAAAATGTCACCTTCTTGAAAACTCTGAGATAAAGGAAAGTTAGCAATTAGTCAAGGTATATATGCAGCAGTAAATGTTCCTCAGCATCGATACTAGATAAAAAGAAAATGCTGACTTAACATAGTTGTATAACTTACATGAGCATCATGACAAATAAAGACTATCTATTGCCAGGAAAACTAAATTGGTATGGAAGAGCTAATTGCTGCTGAGAATCAATGAAAAAGGTTATATTGGGACTTTAAGAAAGTGTGTGGTTAGCAAACAATCTTCTATTGATCATATTCCTGAAATCAAGGACAATCTCAGCATGAATCAGACATCATATTGGACTTACGTAGTTGTTTAATTTGCGCACCGTGAGAACAGGTCGGCTTTGGAAATGCCTGAGCCTTGCTGATTGAGGTTTCCCACCCACATGCTGCCAAAATAGTGTGGGTAGATATCCTTGCAATTTCCTTGAATTTGTCAGCTGCTGCCAAGTAACAAGAGTGTGTGATACAGTAATAAGAAAATATGGAAACAGGGCAGCAAGTTCTGGAGTGGAATGTTTTCAAACCAAGTAACTACATACGAAAAACAATGAGCTAATTTATTATAAGAATGAAAGGAAATAAAAATTACTGAAGAATTTATGTATATGTTAGTCAGCTTGAAGTTGTAGACTATATTTTCTGACCTAAAAATAAGGGCATTAATCAATTGAAAGTGTTGGGGACATGGTAAACTCAATTTCAGTTTGATCATCAGAGATAGCCTCATGAAGATACCCCTAATGATAAAGTCATAAATCAACCCATGCTACTTTGAAGTTCAAAAGGAGGATCCTTCATTTCAGATAAATCCTATTCTTTAAAGGATTTTCCCTTCTTCCTCATCGGTTATCAAGCAATTCATGCTTTTCTCCAAAAAGCTGTATAGAGGTCTAATTAATGAACTTTCTGGTTGCCAAGGAACTGCCCAACCTCATAAATTTTGAATCTTTAAGCTATTTCTAACATTCTCGCAACAAAATTATAAAAAGAAAAAAGAAAGAAGAAACATCAGCTTTGATTCACCACAAGATATGGCAAATTTTCAAAATCAAGCTAAAGCAATGTTGGTGTATATATTTGGATGCTACAATACTGTGTGTTTCTATAATATATGTTTCTGTATGTGATTGTGAATTTGAAATTCATTCATAATAATGTATGAACACAAAATTTAGAACAAGTAAATTCATTTCAAAGTGACAAGACATACAAAGTTTGCTCTTTTAGAAATTTTCAACTACTTTAGGTATTGCAAAAACTCCTAATTACTCTGCATTTCAAATTCAAGATTTAAATTTTTAGACCTGGTTAATATAAGCATGCACTCAATAAATGGTCTACATTCAATTCTTCTTTCTTAAAGAAGCAACAAAGAAAAAAAACCAACCCTAATTAGAAGTGTTCACTTGCATGGACACAGGTGGTGGTGCCAACATGCATGGACATGTTTCTGAAATATAAGAAATGTCACCCAAATCATAGTTTAAACCACCAGGGAATAACAATATATGCACAAAATGCAAGAATAGTAAAAAATGATGCAGACGCATTTTCAGCAGGCCAAATACATATGATATAGACATCAGTGGCTTACCTAGATGCATATCTTTACTTGGCAAATTCAGGTTAAGCTTAACAAGTGTCTGAACCTCATCCTTCTCACTGTTGTTCACCACCTTTTTAGGTTTCAAAATACTTCCATCAGGATTCATATCCAAAACACACATTAGTTCATTAATTTTTTTTTTTATAAATGTGAATAAATGACTATAACCATTAAAAAGCAGTAGTAGACTATCTTGTGAACTTTAAAAGGTTATTTTTATTCTACCAAAGCAAAAAATAGTTTATTCATATTTATCAAAAAAATAAAATAAATTTTACACAAGAGAGTGAAGATGAAATAGCAAAAAACAATTCAGATAAAATCGAGAAAGTAAAAAAAGCATAGTCTTCAAGAAAAATGGGATTTTTATGACAACCAGACACTCACCGAATCGTTCTGTGGCTGAATAGCAAGAAAATTTGATCATATTCCTGAAATCATGGACAATCCAAGAAAAACATTGAGATTGGACACCAATCGAGCGATTTATGTAAATAAAAAAAAAGAACAAATTAAGATGATAGAGAAGAAGTGCCTTCGAGATGAAGCCGTAATGCCAGCACGGGGAGAGGGAGCAGCGAGGCCAAAGGACGAGGAGACGGCCATGGACTCCATCGGAGCACCAGGGATGAGGCTCAAGAACGAGATGGAGGACTACAAAAGACAGGGGCGCCCATTTCTTTGGCGACCTTGTCATGCATCTCCTGGAGAGCGTCAGTCTCCTCCTCGATGGCCTTCAATCTCTGCTTCAAATCCTCAATATACTCAAAATCGACCCAATAAATCATCCCCAAAGCACTAAAAAGATCAAAAGAGGACGAGAAAGGGACAGGAGAAAGACCTCGACGGAGGAGTCATGGTGATCGTGGCCCCTCGTCGTCGTCGGCGTCCATGTAGGGCTCGTCGGCGTACATGAAGGTATAGATGGGGTACCTTCGAGATTGATCGATCGAGAGAAAAGGGCTAGGACTAGGGCTAGATATTGGGATCACACAGAGGATGGCGCCAATTTAAAAAATTAGGCGGCATCTTAAAAACAAATCAAAATTATTTTGGGTGGGGCCGGCTGCTGTAATTTGCGGCGGTTTATCGTAAACTGCCGCTAATTGAATGCATTTAGCGGCGGTTGTGGACATAACCGCCTCTAATCTCGTTCGTTTAGCGACCGTTTCCTATACCGCCGCTAAATAAATGCATCTAGTGGCGGTTTTTGGTATAACCGCCGCTAAATGCATTAATTTAGCGACGAAACGACAAACCGCCGCCAAACCCGCCGTTGATGCTACAATTAGCGGCGGTTTTGTTAAACCGCCGCTAAATGACTGACGCGAACCGCCTGATTTCTTGTAGTGAAATTAGTTAAATACTAACTTAAATAGTTCTGAAAAAAAGGGCTAAGTATTCGTTATCGTCCCATGTCCAATTTGAATTTCATGAGAATTAGAAATCCAAAAAAGATTAGATAATAATATTTTTCTTGCGTGATATTGAAAATTTTGATCTTTATAAAACAAATAAATGTCTATCCAATTTTCAATTTGAGATTCATGGTAGCATATATAGTACAATGGAGAGTTTGTACGATGTGTTGGATCACACTCTAAGAAGTGCAAGTAGTACTATTTTTATATGGTTTTGAAAGATTATCATTTATTATAAAAATAATCACAGATCTTTTGATACTTGATTTGAGTATTTTTAACTTCAAAACCATGTAAGATTGTGAGACCTAAATTCCGTCCTAAGGAGTGTATTGTGATAGGTGTGCATGAATTATATAGTGTCACATCGAATACTAAATTGAGTATGAAACAAGCTAAAACGAGCAATTCCTCGTATAAGTTGGTTTGGATCGTTGAAAAAACTATTAAATAATAAGGTTGTTAGAGGATGAAGGTGTAAAAGAGAGCTTCTCTGTATTAGGGCAAAGACCCAACTTTATATACAAAGACTATAGTGTGAGGTATATACATGAGCACACCGTATATAAGACTATATACTAACAATATATGTATAGAAAGAAGTCACAGAAAGATGTAGTCTTGTAGAAAGATACTCTCGAGCCCCATCAAAAGGAAAAACCTTAATGTGTTTACCGAACTGAGTATGTACTATTTGTGCAAACTGAAAAACAACTCAGAGCGGGAAGACATAAGGTAAAGCCAAGTGTAGCGTGAAAAATCATCAATGAAACAAATATAGTAAGAGAAACCTCAAAGAGAGGAGGAAGGAGCAGGGCCCCAAACATCAGAATGCACAAGATCAAATAAGGCAACTGAAATAGACTCACTAAAGAAAAGGGAATGGCCAAGTGGTTGGCTAACCTACAACCCGTACATGTAGATAATGGACTCAAAGAAACAGAACCAAGATTGTCTGAATTGGTCAACAGTTTCAAGCGATCATGAGACAAATGACCTAAATGATAATGCCAACGATCTAGAGAACACATAGAAGTAGTGGAAGGCGAAGCACATACGAAAGTAGAAGTTGATGCAAGTAGATAAAGATGCTGCATATGATAAATTACCGCCAACTCTACGCTCGGTCCCAATCCTTTGGCCTGTAAGATGGTCTTGCACAGAGTAAGAAAAAAAGGAAAAGGTAATAGTCATACAATGGTCAGTAAGCTGGCTAACAGAAATAAGATTTAAGGTTAGGCCAAGAACATGATGAACCATGGGAAGGTCAAGTGAAATAGAGTGAAAACGACCACATTGCCCATCGGCAATGCGAACAGTTGAGGAGGGTCGGATAATATATAGAAAGGTCAACTAAATGGGCAACATCGGGGGCCATATGATGGATAACACCGGAGTCCAAGATCTATGAGAAGGACGCCATACTAGAGGCAACAAACATATCAAAGGAAGAGATAGACATCATAGCTAGTTGCATAGCATGCATATGCTTAGTGAGTTGAACCATCTAAGAAGCAATGTTTGAAGTAGAGTTATGAGTGGAAGCCTTGGTAGAAGCTACATAAGGAAAATATGGAGCACTAGGAGGACGTTGCTAGGAACATTGTTGCGGCGGTCGCCGATGAAGCTTGGGACATTGAGCATTCATATGCCCGGGTCGCTTGCAGTAGCAACATGAAAACTGAGGACCAATAGACGAGATCTGCTAAACAGAGAGAGCAAATAGTACATGAGGAGCTCGTGGAGCAATAAGTAAAGGTGTCCCAGAGTGACGTGAAACAACCACATCAAGACCTGTGTCAACTGAAGAAGATCGAGATGTATAAAGAGCGGCCAACCTAGTCTTCTCAGAAATGACACTGTGAACCACATCATCAAAAGAAGGAACAAGATCTCGATTAAGCAGCTAACTGCGAACTGACTCGAAATCAAGACGAAGGCGCATCAGAAACTCAAAGGTTCATTGTATCTGCCAAGATCATGCATGAGTCTGGCAACATGTATAATACAGGCAAGTGGCTGGGAGGCTCCAAAGAATCAAGCTAATTAATGCCAAAGAGACCACAGCTCGATCGGTGACATACTCTGGGACTGATCATTCACGCTGTTAAATATGAGCAATATCCCGCAAAGATAGCCTAGCACGAAAGCGTAATCGACTACTCAAACATGTGGCGCAAGTGCTCCCACATCTCATGAGTGTGGCAAGATGTCCAATCTCCATCCGAACATCAAGCTCACACCACGACTGATAGATGACGACCATAGCCCGATGATCAACAATATACAAGCACGATGATCAGAAGAGAAAGAAATGTCAGATACAAATTAAAGCCATCGGAACTTAAAGTGGAAGACTCAAAGGATGGCGGAGATGTACAATCAACATGCCCAAACACATCGAGTCCAAGAAGAATGACTCTGACGGTGGTGATCAATTACTCTTTGGAGTTGGGGCCATTCAACTTGACATCAATTTGGGTGAGAAAGCTATGAGTGTGAGAAGATAAAGACGCCATCATAGAATTGAAGCCCCAAACCTCCAAACACAACCATTAGTCCATGTTGTTCAACTAAAAGACAGTGAATTGATAGAAACGAATGGGCAGAACATAGAAACAAAGCTACCACCAAGAAGTTGGATGGCAAAGCACATGCTATGAAGGTTGTCAAAGCTGTTAATTCAGGGACTTCTACTTTGATAAAGAAGTTCAAAATCCAAAATAAAAAATAAAAAAATAAAAAATAAAAAAGTACCCCATAAAGCTGTCAACATAATACAAACCAGGCCCCTTCTCATCCCACCCAACAATATTGGGTTATTTATCTCCAACTAAGTCTAGAGTGTGTTGCTGGCTTGAATACCATGTTAGAGGATGGAGGTGTAAATTAAAGAGAGCTTGAATGTATTAGGGCAAAAACCCAACTATATATACAAAGATTACAGTGTGAGGCCTATATACACGAGCACGCTGTATATAAGACTGTATGCTTAACAATATAGGTATATCTAACAAAGGTGTTACATAGAGAATATTCAAATTAGCTTTGGATCCAAACAATGAGACTAATTGTTGTGATAATTAATTTAAACAAAATGATAAGTATATATGCAATGCTTGTACGTAGAGCCTGGCCAACTCAACTCACAAAACAAACCTCTCTTTCTTTATATATATATTCATGACATCTTGGCATGAACTTAAAAACTAGAGAAGAAAGATGCTCTTTGTGATCATAACCAACATCTTGTTAACCTAATATTCTTCAAAGTTCAAACCCTAGACAAGAATCTTAGTTCATATATATATATATAACATCTGGTCATTAATTATATATCTAAGTTAGAACTCCAAAAATATTTAAAAGAAAGACCAACATGCATATATATACATATATATTGAAAACAAAGAAATGGAAAGAGAAATGAGAGATGAGAGTTCAAACATGAAATCCAAAAAGGAAAACTCTACATGACAAGCCAACACAAACTTTGAACCCATGTACTGTGATAGCCTTTTTCCATGAGACAACACAGAGATACACAAAGTACTCTTTTACTGAATGAGAAGATGTCTCATGTCATGAATGATTCATGATTGTGGTACTAGTATGATCAACATCAGTACATGAGTTTTCCTCCACCTTCTTCAATGCTACTGTTCAATAACTCTCTGATAATCTCATCATCATAAACATTATTGTATGAACCTCCAGCATAGAGGTAGTTTCCAAGATCTACATGTTGTTGATCATGATCATCACCTCCAAACATGAGAAGACTTCCATTGATGTCTTCCATTTTGTAGTAGTACTGTTGTTGTGTGCTTTGTAACACTGGTTGTGAAGTTGAAGATGATGAATATGAAGAAGAAGATGATGATGATGATGATGATATCATTTGAATGGAATTAGAATAAAAGACTTGGTGTTGGTACTGAGTGTTTCTCTGAGATGGAGTAGTGATTCCAAGGACTTTCTTCTTGAGCTTAGTGTTCCAGTAGTTCTTAATATCATTATCTGTTCTTCCTGGAAGTTGAGCTGCTATGATTGACCACCTTGAGAAGAGAGAGATCATGAAGGAGAATTAATGAGTTAATTAATATTGAAATTAATTAGGTATAATGACCTGCTTCCATGAATTAATTAAGGTATAATGACCTGCTTCCAATGTTGGCAAAGAGATTGCAAATGATCTTATCTTCATCAGGAGAGAATTCTCCATGTTTTATGTTTGGCCTGAGATAGTTTAGCCATCTCAACCTGCAACTCTTCCCACACCTTCTCAACCCTATATAATGAACACACACACATATATATATATACACTTTAATCAAGAAAAATAGATAAATAAATAAATAAATAAAAGTCATTGTTAGCACATCTCTGTGTGTGTGTGTCTTTTTCATGGCAATTAACCCAACCAAACATGGCCATAATGAATGTGGGTTGGCAACCTTAATTTTCTGTGTCACAATTAATAAATACAAGCTTGGAAGAAATTAAGTAATTAAGATGCTTGACATCAAGGTGATAGACAAATAAAAAAAAGGAAGAAGAAAAGGATGAACAAGAAAAGGATATATGAACAAGTGTGCTATATATCACTCTCTCTCTCTCTCTCTCTCTCTCTGTCTATGTCTCAAGAGAGATTCATGCAGCAACAATATCAACTTAAAGGAGAAAAAGAAGGATGAACAAGTCTTTTATCATTATCTCTGTCTATATCATTCTCTCTTTGTTTTTTTTTCTTTTGAGATTCATGGAGTAAAAAAGAAGATCATATATATATATATATATATATATATACAAGAAGAAAACTAATTAGAAGGGAATTGAAGGAGAAGAAGAAGAAATTAACCAGCTTTGTGAGGAAGAGCAATCCAGTTGCCACCAGTGCCATTCTTCTCAATGAACTCCTTGAGCTTGTCATCCTCCTCTGGAGCCCATGGCCCCTTCTTAACATTTGCCTTATCACAGCATGGAGCCCTTCCCATGATCTCCCTCCCACCTTCTCAGTGCACTACTCTTGCACCTAAAATAAGACAGACAAATATGAAATATTATAGAGTTGTCCTCTTGGATATATAGTATATTTATATAAGAGAGAAAGAGAGAAGGTGGGAATCATGAAGTCAAAAGATAGGCTGTCTGATTTCAATCAGTCCCAACTCTCCTTGGTTGATTCCTCTCTCTCAAGTCTAAGTGCCCCAAAGACTTGAACAATGGCCTCTTCCTATGCCTTCAGAGGTCCCTACAAACCATCTAATCTAATCAATATGACTCATCTACCACTGCCCATCTTTCTCTCTCTCTCCCTCTCTTTCAATATTATTATATTTCTCTACTTTTTCATCATCATAATCTGAGGATGGTGTGTCTTGTTATATAATGTGACATATGCCAAACACTTTGGGCATGCATGACCATACTTTGTTTTCCACCCTTTTCGTGTCCTTTTGCTTGGCTTTAGGTAACATCCTTAAAATCTAATTTGGATGTAAACCAAGTTATTATAGAGAAAATTATATCAAGAAGTTCATGGTATGATCATAAGTGTCAAGATGAGAGTTAAAAGGTTAAAATAACGGTCTAATCATCCAACGATGGAGGATAAATTTCAAAAGCCGCTAAAAATTAACAGCTAACGGTCTTCAAGTTATATAATTGAGTGCTAGTTAGAGCATCTCTTTGTCTCTCCCTCTAAATCATATCTGATCTCTTTTTCCCACTCACTCTCTTTCTCCTCTTTTTGAAGTCCCTGTTTTAAGCGTCAGAGGCTCCCCCGAGTATATATGAGCATTCGGATCTTCTTTCTCTGTAGTTCCTTCTCCGGAGGAAGTTTGATCCCTAAAAATTGATCTCTGGAGGAGGCATTGATTCTACGAACACGAAGGAGTGAACCAGAGAAGTCTTTGATCACATCCGATCTCTCTCTCGAAATCAATTGAAGCATGCACTTCAACTTTCACCAATCTCTTTTACTCGTCAATCAAAATCTGTTATGATCCCTAGGAGGAACAAATCTCTGCATCAACACAAGTGATTTTGAAAATATATTTTAAAGTAGGTGATGTTAGTTTTTTTTTTTATTAAAGTGGATAAACCACATTCTATTATTCAATAGAAAAGTGGAGTTAGTACATACGATGCTCATAATTGAGCTCCCCCAGTGTTCCCCCCACCCCCACCCCCCACCCCGCACCCCCCCGGGGTCCATGGGTTCCCTAGTTATATAGTGTAGACCTCCCCCTGTGGTGTCAATCGTGTGAACTCTTCTCTAAAATCATCCCCGTCAGTTGGTGCTTGAGGTGGGCTAGTGTGGATGGTGGCCAGAGAGCTATGAACTGCGGATGACACCGAGTGCAACTTCTCCTTCATATGGGCATTGGTTGTAGGTAATGTTAGTTAACATGTCTAAGCGAGCAAGTTGGAGACGATTGGTCTTCACCAGAGAGACTCCTATACGCTCCACCAAAAATGATGCAACATTAACGAATTAATGATTAGATGGGGATAATCGATGATGATGAATAGTGACGCACTAATCATCTCATATCTATATATGTTCCCTGTATATGTCATTTTGAATATTTGGTTATATAACAACTTTCTTTTATTTCAATGAAACTTGGTCTATCCATTTTAATAAAATTAAAATTAAAATTTTTTTAAAAATAATAATAAAAAGAAAAAAGAAGACATCAATTAGCTAGGATGTCACATCATAAATAATGGAAACCAATAAAAAAAATAAAATTATTTATAGATAATGAACTTTTAGTCCCTGAAATAGTGCCATTATCCTATTGGTCTTTGGGGTATTTGTAGGTGGAGGTATAGCAAATAGTGGGGTGGGTAGGGATCTGGTTACTGTTTCAGGGACTGTTAAATAATTTGCTCAATTATTTATTAGTCTCTTATACTATTTGATACTATTTTTCATCCAAAACACACACACCCAAAATATTATTACACTAACCCCCCACCCCCCCACCCCCCCACCCACAAAGACCCGAAGCGAAAAAGCAAACAATACCGGAGACTTTTAATTAATTACCTATAAAAATAATGAAGCAAAACAAAAATCAAAATGTAAAAATTTACTTGGTCCCAAAAATATATAATCTCTAGGTATAGTTGTAACTAAGAACTCATGTACCTTGCAATAAACAATGTTTTTGATAATTAAATTGTGTATTTAATCATGAAAACATCAATGTTTGATTTGCAATATATAAATTTGAGTTACAAAGTAAACTAAAATAATATAAGAATTAACTAAATTATCATAGAGGGTTTCATCTACATTTCATTATTAAATATTATTTTTTGTCCCTTGGTATCTATTTAAAAATATAAAATACTTTAAAAAAAAGTTTGATAAATGGCCATTGTTTATAAGGTTGTATCAATAAGAATCCTAATTAAATTCACATTTGATTCAATCTATGTATTAATAGTCACAATTAATTAAGCATGAGAAAAATTCAATTTGACAAATGAAAGATAGGGAAATTAAGTTCCAACATATTAAATTATTTGTAGACTTAAAATGGGAAGCATCACCATCTACCTTCATTCATATGTGGTTCACAGCTAACAAGTACAATTGTCATTAAAAATGATAATACTTTGTCAAGACTAGCAATTGGAGTCATTTTCTTTGATTGGAGACAGCTACCATTCATCAAAGGACTAGTTCAACAAATTGACTAAATATAAATTTAATAATTAATTTGATTAATTGGAACACATACACTGTTGAAATAGTTTGGTGAGAGTGGAAAAAATGTGGTGGTTTAATTAAGAGGTGAACAAATCAATTAGAATTTGTATCTTATTGATTAGACAAGATTGATTTATGAGCCATTGGTTTAGGTTTTAGAATCTTTCGATTTGAGGGTTAGGGTCTCTCTCTTTTTTAGTATTAGATGAAAATTCATTGAATAAAATGATTGATGTTTTATTTCCTAGAAGAAAACAGAACCGTCTTTTTTTTTTATATGGTGAAGGTTACAAAAACAATGGGCATAATCAAACCACTGGTTTAGGGTTTAGAATTTTTCAATTTCAGGTTAGTGTCTCTTTCTTTTTTAATTTTTGATGAAAATTCATTGAATGAAATAACTGATGTTTTATGCCGTAGAAGAAAATTAAGTAGATCTGTCTTTTTAGTTCTCGATAAAAATTCATTGAATGAAATAACTGATGTTTTATGCCGTAGAATAAAATTAAGCAGACCCGTCTATTTTTTTTTTCCACTCATGCATTGAATACCTTATATTGCAACTTGGGATGGATTTGATTGAATACTAATTATGTTGAGATTGTAAGGAAAAAATGCTAAATATATACGAATGAAAAGTTAACAATATGATATAGAATGCTCAAAAAGATTGAGGATATATATGTATAAAAGAAAGCAATAATTGCAACTTCGAACCATCTTAATTGTCAAAGATTGTCTTGAAATTTTCCAAAGAGTTCATGCACAAACATTAAATGAATTTAGAACTCTTGGCCTAACTATGAATGACCAATACAAGCTCCATATTCCATCAAAAAACTAAAGCATGTTTGTAGGAAAGCAAGTTAGTCAAAAAAAAGCACTTTCTTCAAAGATTAAAAATGTTTGAAAGTGAAATAACAACACAAGATACAGATGGTAGAAAACCAAGCGGAAAATGACAATAAAAACACAAGGAAAACTATAAACAATAATATTTCGATATCTCAGTGCATCTAATCTTTATAAAACTTTTAATGGATCGAAATAAAATAAAGGTAACTATACTTCCATAACAATTAAGAAACACAAATGTAAGTTGATACGAATAAATTTAAATAGACACATGGCCTCATTTGGAATGTGCGCGTGACACTATCTCGAATATCCATCTGAGCGGCACAAATTCCTAGCTCAGACATCCCCTTGGGCGAAAGGGAGATTGCTAAAGTCAAGGACAGGGATAAGAGATGGTAGACAAAGATAAGGTGCAGGGGATTAGATGTTAGAAGAGAAGTACGACAACAAAGCTCATTGACATCAAGAGGACAACCGTCGATCTCAATGAGGAGAGATAAAAGGGAGAAAAGGAAGGTAAATGGGGCATATGATCTTTGAACTTTGAACCCTTCTCCTCCACCGGGGTACTAAGCCCACCCCATTCAGCCTTGTTTCATGTGCAAGTTCACTGGCGAACTAGAAGAGCTCTCTGTATTCTCCGACTACCATTGATGTCTCCCGTAACTATAAATCTCAACCATGGATTAAGGACCGGCTGTGAACTCAAGGAGAGACTGATTTTTGTCTCAAAATAAGTGATATTATATGCCAAGTCAAAAGGTTATATCTCTTTCTCCTTGTGAGAAAGTCTATGCTAGCATTGTACTTCATCAAAGACTTGAAACTAATTAATCAATCATTGATGCATGCAAGCATGCAAATCCAACAGAAGAAAGCACATGGAGTGGATGATATGTTTAAAATGGAGACAAAGATAGAGAACCCAATGCATGCAAAATGAGTTGGATTGATTTGGATGGATAGGAATCTTTGATTAAACAAAGTTGATTGAAAAACTAATTAAGACTAACAATAACAATACACATTGGCATCCATTAGCATTGCCTCTTTGAACAATGGCTAGTCTGCCATGCAATATGTATGAACGCAGTGAGGAAAGTCAATGAAGAAGGAAAACAATAACTACGAGGTGTGGTCCATTATTGAGTTTAAATTTTACAAAAGCATGATAATTAAGATAAAGAGAATTATTTTTTTTCAATCAAATTGATTTGTTTTAAAAATATTATATATGTTTTATGTTGATGCTCAAATTGGTCACGACATGGGAGGTCGCTTCACGTTAAGAGTTCAATTGAGAAGAAAGCGATGTGGGTGTAGTTGAGGTTTGGAACGCGAGCTTCCCGCGACCGTTGGTCGTCCGATGGCGTGGGGACTGAGAGGATATCCCCCTGGTAGGTTGGTTCCACCTGCAAAACAAAAAAGTTCAGGGCTCTTTCTCAGACACTCTAACGCTCAAGTTAGTTGGGTTAAGATTTTTTGTGTAAGAGGATAAGATGTTTTCCTTCCTTGATTGCCCCCTTTTTCCCAAGAACATGGGTCTCCTAATACATGGATTGGCGCCCTTGGGCCTCCGGCCTTCCTTGTCACTTTCCTGCAACCCATCAGGTGTAGCCCCCTGATATTCAACTACCATGTTGGGCGCTCCTCCTGCCAAACACAGCACCTGACATCGGTGACGGGATGGTACATGACCGTCTTTTGGTGAATGGGAAGGAAATCTCCACATGTTCCTCCTTTTGGTTGGACTTGTCCCTTGCGGAGCCTTCTGGACTCGCGCCATGTGGAAAAGAAGGTTTTCCCCTCAACATTTTATTTTGGTTTTAAGTTTTTGGTAAAACTCTATCGAGCCGAAGTGTTTTTTTTTTGAAAAAGCAAATAAATCATATGTATATATGATAATATATTATAGATAAGTGTTACAATCAGCCATTTGCTATTAAAGTTTATGAAAGAATGTAGGAAGCCCGAGCTCATTGTAATTTCCATTTTCTGCTCACACTTCTACCTCTAACCTCCCTCCTGGGCCTCGTCACCAATGAATTCCTTGGTGGTGTTCAACACGAAGTGCATTATCTTTTTGACCTAGCTTTGTGCCTCTTGGACCATCGGTTTCTTTGACGAAGGTCTGTATCCAACTAAGATAACATGAGAAAGTTAGTGTTACAAATTAGTTGCTAGAAAACACGTCGTTTGTCTTTGAAATATTGTAAATCACTTTCTCCCTATAATGTCCAGATGACTGCCATCAAGTTGAATTGTTCAATTTGATATTTTCTTGACCGGATTGCACCTAAATTACATAAAAAACGGAACTAAAGTGAGAACATTGGTTTGAGTTCATACAATTTTTTTTAAAAAAATTATTCAATGAAATGTTATTATTTTACTCTTTTTTAAATCATGCCATAAATTCAACTCTCTTTGAAGTTTGAAGACATTTAATATTAAATTTTCTAAAAACATGTCTATCAAACTAATTTATAGTTATATATCAATTTTCTCACAAACTCAAATTTTCAAACTAATTTAAAATATTTTTTTATTTATTTAATTATAAAAAGTATTATATTTTCACACACACTATATATATATATATATATAAGGGCATAAATGTTAATTTCCACAATTATGAGGTTTCATCCTTAAAAATAAGAAAACAAATAAAAGAAACCCAATAAAGAAACCACTCCGAACCCGAATTAGCCACAGACCCGAATCCGAATCCGATAACGCAGTAGATATCATCGGCGGCGGCGGCGGCGGCGGCGGAGGAGGAGGAGGAGCAGCAGCAGCAATGGCGGCACTCAAGCAGCCATGGACGACGCTTTGCACGATAATGGCGGCCGATACCTCGAACCTCACCTACCGCGTCTGCTCCCTCTGCGATCGCACCCTCCCCGACTCCCCCTCCGACTCCCCCTGCCCTTCCTGCATCCATCGCACCTCCTCGCCGGGATCTCACCGCCGCTTCCGTCTCCTCGTAAGCAATCCCATCTCCATCTCCATCTCCATCTCCAACCATCACTGATCTCCATCCATGCTCTCCAGCTCTCCATCGCCACGACGGACAGAGCACTGATCGTCGTCTGCTTCGATCGGGCCGCCCGCGTCCTCTTCGGCTGTTCCGCCGACGAGTTCTTGCAGCTCGACCCATCTTCTGGTTTCTCCTCTTCTTCTCTTCTTTGATGGTGCTTGTGATTAGGGTTTGTGATCATGTGTTTGATTGGTGATGCAGCGTTGAAAGTTGGACAGATGATGGTGGGGGAGATATGCCGGATTACGCTGAAGCCGCCGACGAATGGCAACGCGCAGCACCTCCGCGTCGTCTCCATCGAACCCCTCCGCTCCGAGTTCCTCCCAGTGATCACGCGCCTGCGGACTATCTCCGAAACTGGTACTTCTTGACATGCATATCAATTGTTTGACATAATGCTCGCTTTTATTATATATATATTGAGATGCAGATCAAATGCTTGTGAAAATGTCTCGCTCGCCCGCCTGCGCGCGGCGCACGCCGAGTTCCCCTGTGAACGCGCAGCTGCGGAGCTTGCTTGCATGCATGCATGCAGATCAAGTGCTTGTAAAAATGCCTAGCTGATATATATATGTATACTATACATAATATTATGGTAAATTTGTTTCTATTTTTAAGAATTATAAATTATCATTAAGCATAGGGCCATGCAGATCAAGTGTTTGTAAAAATGCCTAGCTGATATATATGTATATATAATATTATGGTAAAATTGTTTTTATTTTTTAGAATTATAAATTATCATTAAGCATAGGGATGTCAAACAATGAAGTTTTGTTTGTGAGCAGCTCGAGATGGAGAGCTAATTTATAATAATGTATGAATAAAATATTTAATATCTAATATTAATATAAATAATTAATTTATAAATAATTTTTTAATTTCGATCTAAATTGAGTTGAGTTTGAGATTTCAAAATTATAATTGAGCTCTTAATTTTGAGCTAAATCGAGCTGAACTTGTGATTTTGAAATTAAAATCGAGTTGAGTTTGAGCTAATTTCGAACTTGAGCTAGGTTATTTTGAGCCAAATTCAAATTGGATCCAGTCCGATAAAGCTCGGCCCGTTTACAACCTTAGTGGTGTTATTGGTGTATATGCAAAGTAAAAATTATTTATATTTTATATCACTCACTGAAGATCTGAACTTACAACCTTAGTGGTGTTATTGGTGTATATGCAAAGTAAAAATTATTTATATTTTATATCACTCACTGAAGATCTGAACTTGAAAATGCAAACTTTTTTTTAAGCTTCATGTGGATTAAAATCAGGCCTATTGTATGTATATCCTCAGGTTTTGATTGTATTGTATATATAATAATATATAAGTTAATAAATGGTAGCTATGCAAAAGACCATTATATATTACTAGTATCATGTACGTGCTTTGCACGTAAATATTAGTTACATAATAGATAAATAAAATTAAAATAATAAATATTAGTTATATAAATATTTTAATATTAATTAAAATAAATTTATTACATTATTTGGTGTTGTACCAAATCTATTGTTTTAAAAAGTCCAATTAATGAAATATAACATCATTAAAGTACATAATAAATTTGTTTCGATAATTTTTATTTTTAATAAAATCTGAATTTTATTGTTAGTTTAATATGTTTTTTAAAACATATTAAATAAAAATCAAAGTGGAAAAAGTCGAAAACTCTATAATTCAAAAACGACTATTATTAATAGATAAATTTTTTTTTACTTATATGAAGAATAATGAATTGCTTCATACATGTTTTATTTGAAACAAAATAATAATAGATGTTGCGCATAATGACTACAAGAACACAAATAAGAGCAATGTTAGAAGTTAAGTCTCAAGCAAATCTAAACAATATAAGGAGAACTTCTATGAAAATTATGCATATTGAGAAAAAAAAACACACACAATAAGATAGTAATTCATTTAATGACCTATTATAGATAAAATATTTAGGATAATATTAAATTATAGGCAATATAAAAATAATAAGTTCAATAAAGAGGAACAAAATTCAATATTTTTGTAAACCAATATATATACAAAAGAGAAATAATCTTTTGTGAATTATGATCGACGGCACGAAACATTTGGTTCCCCATCACTTCCCGAAGAATCAAAGAGCAATATAATTCTTCCCATTATATTCACTATAACTACGAGCATCAATTGAAGTTAAATTTTCTTACAAAAGAAATACAAAAATGATATTCCAATACAAAGATTAGCAACTACGTATATAAGTTATACATATTTTAAATAAATAATATTTAACAATCTAGCAAAAAAATTCCTATGCAAGACATGTTATCCATATATGACACATTGTTGAAAGATTTATAAAAGCAAACCCAAAGAAAAAAATGAGTTCTAATACAAAATTTTAAGATTGATTAGTTTTGAATAAAAGTTAAAAATAAATTAAGGGATAAGGGATATGTTAGTATAAATTCACACAAATAAATCTTGTTGTTTTTAGAGATATGCATACATTATTCTAAGATATAGGACATCGTCTCTTCTAGTCATAGTAGTTTGAGAGTCATCTTCATGAATTTGCACAACCTTGTAATGCTTGTAATGCTTGAATTCGATCTTCATAGTTTAAGAGCCATCTACAAACTACTCAAAATGTTGTTGGATAGAGTTAAACCAACACCACAAAGACGCGAAAACAATACAAAAAGTTCATCATATTTCATAATAACAAGCAATAGAATAATAGTAAATAACAAATCCGAGCATTAAAATTCAAAAGATATGCAAAGGTAAAACAAGTAATTAAAATATCCCTATGAAGTATGAAAGCCATTCATTACATCCAGAAAGCTACCTCTTGATTGATTTTGAAAACTTCACAGATGTTAAATGTGAATGAATATAGGTCGAGTTAAGAAGGAAGCCCATGAAAATTAATAATTAATAAAAAAATATTTAAAAATTAAATAAATAAAATATGTTAAAGAGGACATCTCACATACAGGCCAAAAAAATCAATTTAATGCAAATCTAATATAATGTAAACATACATCCAAAGACTTGTAAACACAGTAACTAAAAATATATAATTATTATAAATTGAATTGATAGAGGGTATTTTGTCATGTACATCAAAAATTTTATAAAATAGTCCACCCAAAAATATTTTTACGTGCTAAAGACCTGTTGGTCGAGCGGCAAGGGTCCTCTGCACATAGGGGAAGAACCACGGTTCGAATCCCATGTGATAGAGTGCAAGCGGGGCGCGGAGAGGTAGTCACGGGCCGTTTAAGCATGAGGGGCTTGGCCCTGTGATAGTCCTCTCCTCGTTCCGTCCCACCTGGGCTCAGAATGGGTTTTATCCCCTTTGTCCAAAAAAAAAAAAAAACTTTTACGTTTCAAAATATGAACAATATGTTATATTTGGGGGCTTAATCAAGACCTGTAACGCTTCACCTCCCTCTTTTCTTTTGAAGAAAAATAGATCTATTTATGTTTTAAATGAGTAAAAATATAATAAATTTCTCATTCAACTCAACGCACTAATAAAATAAGTAATAAATTAATATAGATTTAAATAATGAAACTATCAATTTAAGCCCAACGATTCATATTCCATTAATAAACTCACATTTTCTTAATTTAATATCTATTATCATGAAAATTTCATAATTAATAAAAATATATTTAAAAATTAAATAAATAAAATATGTTAAAGACTATATCTCTTATACATGCCAAAAGAAATCAATTTAATGTAACTCTAATATAATGCAACTTACATCCAAAGACTTGTAAAAACAATTACTAAAAATATATAAATTATTATAAATTTAATTGATAGAGGGTATTTTGGCTTGTACATCAAAATTTTTATGAAATATGAACAATATATAAAATTTAAATAATAGAATAAAATACATAAATATTTTATAATAAATTAAATTTAATATATATTTAATAGGACATTTAAGATACATTAGATTTGGGATATCATTAGAATTATGATAAATTATTGAGGGTAATTTGGTCCACATACATTGAAATGTTGGACCAACAATCCAATAGATAGGAGTATAATAGATAATAGATAATAGATAATAGATAATAGATAGATAATAGATATTATATTTTATATATATATAATTTAAAAAAAATCATTTGATTGTAAATTTATAAATATCTTAAAAATATTGATATGAAAAGAAAAGATAAAAAAGAAAAATATAAAAAATATTTTCTTTATATATATATATATATATATATATATATATATATAGAATGGTGATAGGATCAGGTGGCCGGACTTGCAGCTGGTCTGATCCTATCACCATTCTAATATATTAAATATATTTAAAATATATATTATATTTTTTATAATGTTTTTATATATATTTTGATTTATTTATAAATTTTAAACAATATATAGATATGTATATATAATTTTTAAAAAGATATGTATATATTTATATGTATTGTGGTGATAAGATAATTTAAAAATTATATATTTATTTATAGATAAATCTATATATTTATAAATACATTATAACAAAAATAATATATATATTTTTAATATTTTTAATATGTTAAAATGGTGTTAGGATCAGGGGGCCGGACTTGCGGCCGGTCTGATCCTAACACTTACCTATATATATATATATATATATATATATATATATATATATATATATATATATTAATTATGATAAGATAAGACTGACGAAAACACTGTTCATTTGCGGTCGCCTCACATTTGGCCACTTGGAGCATGTTTGAAGGATTTCCAACCGTACGAATGAAAAAAAAAATATCAAAAAATAAGTTAGCATGTTAATTTTCACACCATTTGGGAAAGTGTATGGTCTTCATCTTAACGGGTGAAAATTTATAAAAATCTTAGTGGTTCAAAATTTCACCCTTTAAGATGAAGATCCTAGTCCCACTATAAATAACTCCTCGGGCTCAGTCGCAACCCTGACAAGATACAAGATCTTTGGGGGCGCTCCTCGATGGGACACAAGATGAGAAAAGAACTTCAAAAGGGATGGAACTTGCTGGTGCTGGCCATCACTTGGAACCTTTGGCTGGAACGAAACATGTGATGCTTCAACGACAAACAACGCGTTTGTAAGAGACTCATCCGGCACATAGATTTCCTCTTCCTCTCGTGGTTCAATAGTGCTCATGCCACCTAACAGACACAAATCCAGCCCATGGTAGTCTTTTATCAGGCGTAGTCTCACCCTCACCATGGAAGAACCAAGGATGAACCTCCCTGGAACAGATTTTGAGGAGGAGGAGCCCGTCGGGGCACACCAGCAAAGGCTAATGTAAAATAGGGTCCAACATGGGACCCCTGTAAGTTTGTACCACTTTTCTACTTTCAATAAATGAATGTGGTTTATCTATTTTATTAAAAAAAAGATGAAGTTTCTACACTATGAAAATTGATTAGCTTATTTTTTTTTTTATGTTCTTTCCATCTATACAATTGGACATTCTTAAAATACTGTGCAAGTGGGCTAAAATAGGGCTACCGCATTTGCACAACCGACCACACCATATCAGGCCCATATATATATATATATATATATATATATATATAATTAAATAACATATTAGGAGTATACATGTAATTATAGATATATATATACACCTTAAAATATATATACCTAAAATCTATTTTTCACAACCTAAAAATAAATATTAATATTTTACTATTTATTATTATATATATATATATATCTAAAAATAAAAAGGATTGATTTACAACAAAGTACTTTTTAAGGGGTGAAAACATAAAAGTAAAATATATCACGTGCGCAAACATACAGGCTCTTTTTAGGGTTCTTCGATTCGATTTGATCTCACGTCTTAAACCCTCGCCTCTTCCTCTTTCCCACCCACTCCTCCGTTGAAAACCTCGTTCTAGGGTTTTTCAATCGGGGCGGCTCCTCCTCTCCTTCACGTCTTATTGATCCCAGGTCTGTGATCCTTTTTGGTCTCTATTTCGTTTTGTTTCTAATATTTCTGAATGCCTGATTGCTGTTTCTTTTCTCTATTTTGTTTCTTTGATGGATTTGTTAAGGTTTTCATCCAATTTGGGTTTTTTTTATTGAATGTGATATGTGGAGGTTATTGTTCCGTGTTTTTCTCCCTATTTTGTGTCTCTGCTTGATGTGGATTATGTTTCAGACTTGTTGATTTGTTTTCAATGGTTCACTTGGGGTTTTTGGATGTGGTGTTTCGGCCAGTGATCCTTGTTTTTTTGATTGTTATATATCAGAGATTCAGAATAGTTGATTGCTTTCACTGTTTTTTTTATTTATTAAATTATGTTGATACTTGTTGTTTGTTCTGCTCCATTTTGTTTTTGAGCTTGTTTTGGATTGTGTTGGAGCTTCTGTCCAATTTTATATCAGAATGGTTCATTAGTTTTTGTAATCCATTCAGGGTTTCTTGAATGTGATGTTTAGATCTGTGATCCTTGTTCTATTTTCCATTTTGTTTCTGTGATTGATTTGGATTGTGCTGAATTTTGTCCAATTAGGTACCAGAAGGGTTGAGGGTTATTGAGGGATCATTATTGTATTCAATTTTTCTAATTTTTTTTACTGAATATGTTAGATCTCTCATTGTGACGTGATTTTCAGTATTTTAATCCTTGTCTTCTCTATGCTGGAGTTGGATATTTTTGGGACTTTCAGCCAATTAGAAAATTGAATGATGTTTTTGAGCTTGTTTTGAATTGTGTTGGAGCTTCTGTCCAATTATATATCAGAATGGTTCATTAGTTTTTGTAATCCATTCAGGGTTTCTTGAATGTGATGTTTAGATCAGTGATCCTTGTTCTATTTTCCATTTTGTTTCTGTGATTGATTTGGATTGTGCTGAAGTTTGTCCAATTAGGTACCAGAAGGGTTGAGGGTTATGGAGGTATCATTATTGTATTCAATTTTTCTAATTTTTTTCTTGGATATGTTAGATTGTGACGTGATTTTCGGTATTTTGATCCGTGCCTTCTCTATGCTGGAGTTGGATATTTTTTGGGACTTTGAGTCAATTAAATTCTAGGATGGTTGATTGGTTTCTGTGGTTCATTTGGGGTTGTGTGAATGTGACATTTAGGTCATTGATCCTTGTTATTTTCTCCAATTTATTTCTATGCTTGATGTGGATTATGCTGGAACATTCATTCAATTAGGTTCCAGAAGGATTGATTGGTTTCGGTGTTGCAGTTGGTATTTTTTGAATGTTAGTTTTAGGTCAGTGATTCACCTCCCTTTTTTACTCCAGTATGTTTGAAGTTCTCATCCAAATAGATTACAGAATAGCTGATTGGTTTTTTTGTAGAATTAGACCCCCAGTGGTTGATGGGTTTCAGTGCTGCATTTGGGTTTTTTTGTATGTGACTCTTAGGTCAGTGATCCTTGCTTGTTTTCTCTATTTTGTTTATTGATGTGAATTGTATTGAAGTTTTCATCCAGTTATTTCCCAAAATGATCATTGGGCAACGGAGGGATTATACTTGAATTCACTGTTTGATTTGGGGTTATTGAATATGTTGTTTCTCTTAATTTGATGTGATTTTCAAGTCTGTGACCACCCTTGTTTTACTTATGCTTTAGATGTTACTAATTTCTTCCTCTGCTTAGATCATGGAAAGGTCTATTCTCACGCTCTAGCAAGATAGTTTTGAGTCCTTGTTTTGTATATTCTTGGTTATATCGATGTCATGACAGGATCTGAGTGCTACATTTGGGAGTTTTTAGTAATTTTTTTCTCTCCATTTGATGGACCAAGTTGCTCTTTTGAGCATCCATGGTTCACTTTTGGGTTTTTTTGTTGATGTTTCTTTCTATCTGAAGGATCTCTGGCTTCAGCATTTGTCTATTGTTCAATTGACTGGTATCCTAAACTTTGATAAGATTAACATGTATGAGCGGTGATCTTTAGGCCCCTGCAACCTAATTTTCACTGCACCTCGCATATCATAAACTACGTCTGTGGCAACCTACCAAACTATGATGCTTAATGATCATTTTATGTACTGGTGGATCAGCATACCCTATATAGTCAATATCTGTATATTGTATAATTAAAGAATTGCAAGTTTTCAGTATGCTAAATGTATTTCAATATATTCGTTTTTGACTTTTGGGCTGTGATGTAAAAGCAATTTTATCACTTGCAGGAAGAATAATTATTTATATTAACGATGGGCAATGGTCCTACTCCATTTTCTGGTCCTGCTCCATTTTCTGACATTGGAAAGAAAGCGAAAGGCAAGTTGCTAAACTAATTTTTATTATTTAAACATCATAAATTTTCTGTTAATTAAAACTTCTTGTCTCTTTACCTTTCCCACTGTGATCTATGGTGCATATACTTCTTCAATAGTTTTATTCTCATTCCTTTTTTTTAATTATAGGTGTGCTAACTAATTGTGTTTTTTGTGGTTTTGTTATGTTATTATTTTTTAAGTCTCATTCTATGGTGCCTTGGCAAATAGTTATTATATGATCATATTTCAAAGTTTCAAACTATTATCTCCTCTCCTACTAAATATCAGGGATTTCTTTTTACCACTCTCATCAAATTTTGGAAACATTATTAACATTTGAGCTAAGGAAAAATTGATGTTGATGACAAGAAAGCTAGGGACTAGAGGGAACAGTGATCTTTTTGTTCAAATGGAATTGCTTTAGTGAGCTGGGTAATTGTTCAATATGATTTTTATGTGCATCTATGTGGCATTATGTTCCCCCTGATCAAATGCTTTGCAGTTGGGCCTAAACATGGGTCTGCTTTGCTTCTGTAGCTTTACATTCATTTTTCTGTGTTACATTAATACTATTTCCATGACTGACCTTTCATAGTTATCTTTACTTTTTTACTTTTTTATTTTATTCTATTTTTAGCTATTATCACGTGCTTTGTTCTAAGCCATTTGGTAATTCTATTATATGTCACTCTTTGCAGATCTTTTGACAAAGGATTATAATTTTGACCAGAAGTTCACATTCGCAATGTTGGGAAATGCTGGGCTAGTAAGACTAATTTTTTGTTTTTTCAAAATAATATCTATTAAGGGTGGTTCCTCAGGCCATATAAGGCTGCAGTTGTGAAATGGATATAAAGCCCTTTTGTAGCATCAACTTTTTATGGTAGTTGTCCAACACGGTCGATTGTTTGTAGGCTATAATTTTTTGTGTTCTGACAACTGCACCCCCCTGACCCCTCCTTAAAGTTGATTCTATGCTTTGACAGCAATTGTTTATTTACAAACCAATTATTCTTTATGATCGAAGTCATCAAACATCTTTTTATGGGACATCTCTACTTCCTTTCCCTGTTCCAATTCTACAGACTTTGATTACATTCAGTACAGCACCACCATTCCTTTTCCTAGAAATTCAAATACTAAGCAATAGACCATATTTTCTAAATAATCTCACTATAAATTTAATTGTTTGCATTGTTAAATTTCGGGAGTACAATTGTTAACTCTCAATGTGTCTTCTCTGCATTCTTTATTTTCTATGTCATGTTATTATTTTCCCCTTATAGGGTGCCACATAATCGTTTTCCCTGCTTTTCTGAACTTCATTTTGTATGACAGGGGCTTACTGCTACTGGTGTGAAAAAGGATGAAATCTTTAATGGTGATATCAGTACACAATATAGAAGCGGTAAAACAACAGTTGACGTCAAAGTTGATACCAATTCTAATGTAAGAACAGAATCATTATTGATTTCATTCAGTCTAGTTTTTATGGTTGCTCTCTATCATTGCCTCTAAACAAAAATTTAAATTTGCAGTGTATCATCTATCTGCATTGGTAGATAAGATTGTCTTTAGTCAATGAACTTGTGGGTGTTTTTTACTGGTTTCATGCTTTCTTGGTCGTGCACACAACTAATGAAATCTTGCATGTGTTATTTGTATATCTACAAGATTATTTGGTGATGAAACATAAGAAGCTGTCTTGATGAGTTTACTTGTTTGCAGGTTTCTACTACAGTTGCTTTCAATGAAATTGTTCCTGGTGCAAAGACTTCATTTAGCTTCAAGATACCTGACCAGAAGTCTGGCAAGGTTGGTAAATAACAATATATGTGAGAAACAATGAACTTGAAATCTAGATGTATGCCTCTTTTTTATTTTGTGTTTTTTTTTTTTTTTTTTTTAAAAATTGTCCAGTGAAAACACTGGCAGTTGTACAAGCATTACTGGAGAAGCAGATATGCTACCTTTTATCTTTCTTTATGTAGAGGACTGTTTATTATCGGTCTTGTTTATAATGCAATAATGATGTAGGTCAAGTATTCAATAATACTCAATTCAATTAAAAATACGTATCTGCCTTTCTTCATACATATGCACATGGACTGAATGCTTGAAGTGAATGGGCAAAATGCTATTATGATTTCTTTATCCTTATAATAAATGGAATAAACTGTTTATCAAGGTATGGTATAATTGAGAAGTAATTTGCAATATCTTTTGGCAGCTTGATGTACAGTACCTTCATGCCCATGCAGCTGTTACGTCTAGCATTGGTTTGACACCCACACCTTTACTGGAGATGTCAGCAGCAATCGGCAGCAAAGAGATTAGCATTGGTGGTGAGATTGGTTTTGATAGTGCATCTGCATGCATTACCAAGTATAATACTGGGATTGGATACAACAAACATGACTTTTCAGCTGCTCTGATACTGTAAGCATCCTTACTATCTGGCTTCCATCAACAACCATTTCTTCTCCTTTGATCTGAATTAAACTTATCTAATTTGTTTGACATTATCTTTCCAGAAAAAAACACACACTAGGATTACTTAGTTTTATCCTTACTACATGGCTAAATATGTGGTTTCTCTATTGTTTTAGTTATAGTAGAATTAGGAACCTTCCATATTATTTCTCTCACATATAGTGCAGGAACTTGCTTTTGTTCCTTGTTGGACTTCATTCCCCGCTAAAAATTTGAATAGTGATTTATTTGTTCTATATCAACAATTTTACACTGTATTGCAGACCTCATTTCATAACTTAGAGCTACATTCCCTTTCAACTATTCATATATTATATTAAATTTGCTTCCTTGTATCAATTTCATGTTTGAATTATTCATATGCTTGGCTGAACATTGAAGCAAAACCTTTGTTATTATTTAGAGCGGACAAAGGAGAGACCTTGAAAGCTTCGTATATTCATGAGGTCAATCCAACCAACAGAGCTACCGTGGCTGCTGAATTAGTCCACAGGTTCGACACTTATGAGAACAGTTTCAGCATCGGAAGCTCTCACTCTCTCGATCCTATGACACTAGTGAAGACCCGTCTTAGCAACAGTGGACAAGTTGCCGTTCTTTGCCAACACGAATGGAGACCGAAATCACTCATCACTCTTTCTGCCGAATATGACTCAAGGTCCTACAGGGCACCTACCAGAATGGGTCTTGCTCTTGCCCTCAAACCTTGAAGAATGTACTCCTTTGCTTGAATAAGGTTATGTTTTATGGGTTCTTTCAAGTCACAGGATTGTGTTCTTTCAAGTATACTTGTGAAATCTCTGGGTGCATCTTTTTGATAAATTATCGATAACCGAAACTCAATTTTGGGAAGTTCTTCTTTCAAGGGAAGGTCTTGTTATAGTGTTGTACACTTTGAGCTAATTTATCAGTGGCTCACAACTCTTATTTTTGCAAGCATTGTCTTGTCAATTGAAGCTCCTCTTTTTAATGTTATCTTTTTTGACAAAGCTCTTTTAATGTTATCTTATATCCATCCATTTGAATGATAAAAGGTTCATTAATCTCTCTATTATTTTTTCTGTTTTTCTTGAAAGCAGGAAACCCTAATCAATTTGTATCCAATTTTGTGTTTTATTGATTTATTTATATTGTAAAATTTGTTTAACTTGCACCAGGCCTTTTTAATAAATCAAAAGGAAACTTTCATACACATCCCTACAAAAATAAATAATGTATATCCTACAAAACTCATAATTCAATATATATATATATATATATATATATATATATAAGTTGAGTTAGCTTTTTAAATTATAATCGAGTTCTTAATTTCGAACTAAATCGAGTTGAACTTGAGTGTTTAAAATTAAAATTGAGCTGAACTCAAATAAACTTATTCGAGAAATTTTGAGTTCTAGCCGGGCTCAAGCTGGGCCTAGCCAATTCAAGTTGGACCATATACAACCTTTTATATATATATATATATATATATATATATATATATATATATATATAGTGTCCCATTTTCATCTAACTGTTATGTAAGAATTAAAGCTTCTTCTAATTCTAAAAGAAATAAACTGATATTTTTAAATATTTAATTGATTTTTGATTTTGGTTATATATATATATATATATATATATATATATATATATATATATATATATATATACAAATGTCTGATCGGTACGTAGGTTTTCTTGTTCATTTTAAGCCTCTCATTTGGGCCCAGGATTTCCAACCGTACGAATGGGAAAATCATCGAAAAATAAGCTCGCATGTCTATTTTCATATAATTTGGTGACCGTTTGGTCCTCCCACTTAACAGTCCTTATTTTATAAAAATTTGAACAATCCAGAATTTCAACCATTAAGTGGGAGGACCAAATAGTAAAATGGACATGTTAGCTTATTTTTTGATGATCTTTCCATCCGTACAGTTAGAAATAGTTCAAACATGCTCTAAGTGCCCAAATGAGACACGACCGCAAGTTGCACAGTGTTACGGTCGGCCGAACCGTAATACGTCTATATATATATATATATATATATATATATATATATATATATATATATATATACATATGATAAAAATATTTTGTTTGGCTTAAAATTGTCTTGCTTTAGTAAATATTTTTAATTTGAGGATCATTTTGAAAAAATTTCAGCTTCATTCTAATGAAGTTATCATAACTGGACCGGACATTGAACCGTTCAAGGTCCCGGATTGACCCGGTTCAATCATCGGGTCAATTGGGTCAATGTCGGATCAATATAAATATAAATAATAAATTAATATTTGAAAAATAAAAAAACTAAAAAAATATTAATTTATTATAAAATATAAACATGTTACCTATAACAAACTTTAAGTTTTTAACATATAAAAAATAAAATTAAAAAAAATAATATTAAAAATCCACATAATATCAACACATCCATTCAATCCACAACTATCAACTATGTAACAACAAACTATAACTTACAAAAACTGAAATTAAAACTCCATCAAATATCAACACATACATTTCAATTCACATGACAGCAAACTTTAAACTTTTAACATACAAAAACTAAAATTAAAAATATACAACACATCCACACATACATTTTAATCCGCATTTATGTAACAACAAACTTCAAGTTTTTAATATATAAAAACTGAAAAAAAAATTAAAAATCCGCAAAGGTGGACCAGAGACGAAAAAGCTAGGGCTTGAAATACGGCCAAAACAAATGGCCACCCTTTTTTTGCTTTATTTTTTTATAGTTAAAATGATAAAAAAAAAAATCTAGTTTTCAAGGTCTAATACCCAATTTAGTCATTCTATTATACCGTTTTGGGACTTCAGATTCCTCTATTATAATTTGAGCCTTTTTAGTTCCTGTATTTTTACGATTAATAAATTTTAGGTCCCTTAATCATGAAAATACATGGACGAAAAAGACTCAAATTATAATAGAGGGATCTAAAGTCTTAAAACAGTATAATAGATTGACTAAATTATGTATTACTATATAAATAAGATATTAAGGGTAGTAATGTCATTTTGAGTTTATGGTTTACGTTTCTAATATATTACATAAGGGTAGGATGAGGAGCAGAGATGGGGTTATAAATAAGTAGGTGTGTATATTGTATAGAATGTGGTTTGTATATGGGTCGTTTGAGGATTAGTTTGGGAATTGAGGGGTTTGGGGTTCGAATCTAGGAAGTTGCAAATTAATAGATGATTCTTGAAGGGTTTCAAAAACCACCCGGATCATTAAAAACCAGGTGGTTCACTGGTTTAGTGATTAAATCGACGGTTCAACCCGGTTCAATCCGAGTTATTTGCAATTCACCTGTCGGATCGGTGGTTCAGTCTGGTTCTGATAACTATGGTATCAAGCACCTTCATTCCCTTTTCCAGTTCCTAACCCTAACCCTAATCTCCATCTCCATATTCCCTTCATCGTCGGGAAGTGGAAGCACACTAGTGTCCACCGTAAGCCGCCGCTCCAACTCCCTTTTCCTAGAACCCATCATCAACCCGAACCTCTCCGAGGAGATCATCATCATCAAGAAGGAAGCCACCGCTGAGGCCCTTACCTGCCTCACTGTCGGCTTTCCCGCTGACTCGCTCACTAAAGAAGAGATCAAAATCGGCATTGTCTCCTCCATCGGCGATATTGAGCAAGTCAACTACATCCTCATCAGCAACCACATCCGCAAGCACATTCTGGTAGGTGGCCACCAGGATGAAAATAATTACTTGTTAGCTTTCAACATATTTCGGGTCTTCCAGAGTCTATTCTCCATCGTCAGATAATCAGGCGGTTATGATGATAGTGAACTGTTGTCTAGGCTCTTGTGATCATGCCATGTGTTCTCTAATATTTTTCCCCATAACATATATATTATATATGATA
The DNA here is from genome assembly GCA_026586065.1 of Dioscorea zingiberensis. NCBI lineage: Eukaryota > Viridiplantae > Streptophyta > Magnoliopsida > Dioscoreales > Dioscoreaceae > Dioscorea > Dioscorea zingiberensis. Next base: position 50,215,014 of record CM048823.1, read on the forward strand.
TTTAAAATTTTTAAAAATATTTTTTTATAAATTAATGGTTGCTTGAATTTTTTCCAGTGATGTTGCTCTAATAAAAGCTAATTTGTATGTAGACTAATAACTAAATTAAATTTTAAATGAGTTTTTGCATATACCATCATAACATTTAAAAATTACAATATTTATCTAAGCCTATAAGAATGATAAAAATGAGTATATAAGATGTTAATGTTGAGATTTGCTCCTCCTAAGGATTAGATCGGTGACAATTGAAGTAGTTCAACTAATTTTAAGGAGAGATCAGTCTTGAATGACGACTTGTTTGGTTCGCTCCTTCATCCTTCACCAGAGCAACGATTTTCCCAGGGATCCGACCTTTAGGGGTCGAGCTTCACTGGAAGAAGGAATTATAGAGAGAGGGGACGAGAAATCGTGCTTCGAGGTTGCTTTCGACACTCAATTTAGGGACTCCAAATATAGAGGAGAGCAAGGAGGAGATTGAGAGAGAAAGAGTGGAAAGAATCTCACAAAAGAAATGCTAAAGCTAACCCTCAATCTCAATGGAATCAGAATACTGCGTACAAGATATCAATGGCAAATTGCAGATATTAAATATTAGATGCCTTCTTCGTGAATCGATAACCTCCTTATATAGCCCAGAGATAGTTAGTTGCCAGCTTGGAAACTGTTAGCCAGTTGGGAGACAGTTAGTTGCCAACTTTCAGAGCTTTCTGGAATTCATCCTCCACCGTTAGATGACCAGGTGGTTACTATGAAAGTCGATCTCCCATCTTGGCGGTTGTGATTATGCCACTTGTCTTCAAATATTTTTCCCCCATAACATAAAAAAGTCAAGGAGTCAATAACCATATGGCTCCATCATTGAGCTACCGAGTAATAACAAGTTGACGTCACCATGCATAAACAAGGTGTACGAGAAAATGGCTGCATCAAGATTATGACAAATTGTTATGTCATGGGTAAAATGCTTAACCCTAGGATGTTGCCACGTGAATTATGAGAATGATGACACATGACTTGTGAGAGACTTGGAGGGCAAGCTATTAAGAGGCCAAGTGAGATACAACATGGGGAGGGGGATGCATGAAAGAGGCCCTACATGGCCATTTGGGGGATGCGCCTCTCCATAACGATCTCCATGAAACTTTCTTACAAAAGGAGGAGAAAAAAGGGTGAAGTCGGGTCTTTCTCTAGGCTGATATAGAGCTCCAAGCTCATTTTGAAGGGGAGGATTGAGCCCTTAGCCACGAAGCTCCTCTCAAGCTCTTCATGCCTCCCAAGGAGCTCTCGTGAGGTCTTGCTCTTATTCTCTTGGCCATGAAGCCATGCCTCCATGGAGCTCTCATCTATGAAGCTTTCATGATGAAGCCTTGCTCTTTCTCTTGATGATGAAGCCTTCCTCTCATCTTGATGAGGCCTTCTGGATGAGGCTTTCTCCATAAAGCCGTTGTGATGACTCAACTTCATCCTTATGAAGCCCTTGTGATTGCTCTTCATATCCATGAAGTCCACATCCAACCATTGGAGGCACACCATCATCCTCATGTTCTTGAGATTATTAATGGATGATGTACTCCTCTCATGATGATATACTCCTCTCAAAAGAGGACTTGTAATCTTGTAATTAATCCTTATTTAGTGGATTGCTCTCATGGTTAGACCCCGTGGTTTTTTCCCTTGATTTACAAGATTTTTCATGTAAATCTAACGTTCCTCCAACTATAAATCACAATTGTTACCAACGACTCTTGAGGTCGCGAGTTTGAACCGTGGTTGAGGGCTGAGTGCATGAACAGTTGAACCGTGGTAGAGAGTGAGACTTTTTTACCCACTGTGCACGTACCCCACCCTCCACTATCTGATGACGAGGACTGTGCACGCACTTGACTTTGACTTAGTAGCTACTCACTTGAAAATCCACTCTTTTTGTCCAAAAAAAAAAAAAAAACTATAAATCACAATCGTTGGTCAAAATCGAGGTTAATTTCTGGAGATACCATTTTTCCCACTAAGATGTTAAATTTTGTAACAACCAGCTAATCCTAGATGCAAATAATATAAACTTATTAAATTTACTGATATAATAATATTAATTGCTCTAGCAGACATAGATTTCACTAAGAAATAATTAAAAACATTTAAATCCAAATGCAGTATAAACCTTCTTCCTAATTTTTATTAATCATTAGCTCAATTGCTAATGCATCACTGCAAGTCTTGCCACAAGATTTAAAAAAAAAAAAAAATCTCCCATAAACCAAATATACCTCCCTTTCAGTTTAGAAAAATGGGATAAAATGTATATATATTTTTTTAATTTGAAAATTCAGGGTTCAATTTCTTAAATTAAAAATTTCGGGGGGTCAAAAAGTAATTTGGCATCTATATATACTCATAGTCCCGCTTCACTGGCCCCTCTCTAATGAACGTCTCCATGCTCTTCGAGCTTGAGCCATGGTTATTCTTAATTTCCTCTTTTTTCCCCTTCTTTTCACTAATTTTTTTTGATCTTCTTCGATTACGAAATTGTTAATGCTTGAGGTTTTTTTTTTTCCGACAGGATTATCTCAGAACGGTGAATCCTTCGCAGCTCATCGGCGAGCGTGGCTCCAATCTCGTAGTCATCAATCCAGGTGCAAAACCCTAACCCTAATTTCTCATCATTTTCACGCAATCTCGAAGATTTTTCAACAGGATTTCCTGATTTTTTTTTTTTGGGTGTTTTTGAGGCAGGTTCAGCGAATATTAGGGTAGGGTTTGCTCATCAGCAAGTGCCGATTAGTGTCCCTCACTGCATAGCCCGGCATGTGAAGGGATCGGATAAAGAGTCAAGACTGGCTCTGCGAGATCAGGTGATGGAGGGACCTAAGGTCTGTTGTAATGGATGGAGTTTTTGACTGCTTTTTCTCTTTGTTTCTTCTTTGTTTCAGTTGCTGAATTCTCAAGTAACTCCTGATCAACACTTGGAGCGCGAAAAGGCATATGATAATGTAACGAGAAAAAGTGTTTTTTTTTCTGGTTAATGTTTTAGTAGTTTCTCTACTTGTGTAGTTTGTATGGTACTGAGTTTGGGATTTGGCTTGGTTTTAGATTGCAGCTCTGCTAAAGATACCATTTCTGGATGAAGAAGATGCAAATAACTCCTTTCCCAGAAAGGTTTGTTCTGCTGTGAAATATTTACTATGTTGAGTCTTATACCTGAATCTGTGATCTTTCTCTATTATTCGAGATAAAACTATAATAGTGGAGATCTATCTACTCTGTTCTATTATTCTATTTGTTTTATGTGCAATAACTTCCCCCAATTGCCTATGAGTGTATACTGGTTAACTGATATTCCAACTCTAAAAAGTTGAGTCAACTTTCACGTTGTCTAGTTCATGTGATTTCATTCTTATGCAGCTGGGATCTATTGATGGATATAATCCGCATAATAGTAGGAGTGATTCTACTTTTACCTGGACTAATGTGATGGAGAAGAAAACCAACACATGTTTGGCAACAGGTTGAAACACAATATCTTATTTTGGTTTCATTTTCCATTTATTGTTGTTTATTGTACTTAAGGTGCTATTCGAGCTATCCCCCTATTATTGTATATGACCCCTTTTGCGACCTTTTAGAAATGCATGTTCAGCTATTTGCATAACAAGCTACTACCATTTTACTTAAATTTGAATTATGTCACACCATTCAAACCTTTGTAGACTACTCTTCTATTTTGGAATATATATATTTTCTTTTGTTACAAGGGAGTTGTTGTCTGATGAGCAATTTCTCCAGATGGGACAGTAATTAAAGGATCTGAAGATGGACTAATAAAGAAATCTGAGGCTATTGATGTTGGAGAACCATGCCCTGATGAGTATACATATAAGAAATTTATCTGTGGTGAGGATGCTCTTAAAATTTCCTCTACTGAGCCATATTGTCTTCACCGTCCTATTCGGAGAGGTCACTTTAATGTATCTGAGCATTATTCTCCACAGCAGGTACCATTTACTATAAATTGATGATGACTCGTATCTATTGCAATTCAACTATATGACCAGCAATGTGGAATTCGATAGCATCCATCACTGTGTTATATAAGCCTTTCACTTTTCTCTATTCCCTAAAAAGAGGTCATAGATGGCATTTACCTAAGGTGCAATTTTGTAGATATAATCTTGGTTACAAACAGAGTCTAGTTAGAAACCATATAAATAGATCTAATACCTCGTAATATTAACTATGAATTCAACCATAAGGAGGATGTTCAAGTCCTTTATGCGAAAAGAAACAAAGTTTTATCAATGAAAAAAAATCCAACTTTAGCTACTATAACAAGTCTTGGTTCAAAAGGCATTCATGCCTAGTAATTGAAGCTTGCTTCCTTAGACTGTCTTCTCCATTCCCAATTTGATGTACTCATAAGATAATCTGGTAAATATTAAGTCTAGGTGATTTTTTATTGTTCATAGAGTAAGAGGATAAAAATTAACTTTGGCTGATTTTATCATATATTATTACAAATCAGTATATTTTCGTTAAGCACTTTATTTTTCATAAATTGTCACGTAAATTTCTGTACTGCAAAATTTTATGTAATATTGCAGGTTTTTGGAGATTTGTATACGATTTGGGACTGGATTTTGACTGAGAAATTACATTTAATTCAAGACAAAAGATACCTGTATTCTGTGATTCTTGTCGTGCCTGAAACTTTTGATAATCGTGGTACCATTTTTGTTCTTCTTCATCTTGGCTTTCCTTCCATACTTTTGTTTTTCATACCCTTCTTTTTTTGCAGTTCCTTGTTTGAACACTGCATTTTCTGTATACAAATATATGGTTGTTTATTTGCGATGGAAGTCGACTTTGAAGTTGATTGGTGATATTGATAGGAGCTTAGAGTCAAATTGCGCATGAAAATAGACCTGTTATGGTCTGTGGAAGGATTCTACTCTGATTTTGGGATGAGACCTGAGAAAATATTTTCTGACTGAGATTATAAAGATTTTATTTCGATATGCATATCCTGAAACAATAACCACAAAATGTTTTCTTTTTTCTAAAGTTTCTCCCTTCTATGACCATATATTTCCCTTACAAGAAGTTTCTATCACTACCAATATCTAAGTTTGGAATCTCTTGCATTAATACATTATTGGATCCAACATTCTCCCACTTGATCAAATGCAGGCCTCTGCTTGCTTGTCTTGCCCATAAGAAGATAGCCTAACTAATTATGTAAATCATGTTCATTAGAATATGTGAACTGTATTAGGTAAATTTGATTGGATTAAGGAATCAGTTGTGAGTAATTAGTTTTCTAATTGTCTCCCATGTTTTGTTTCAAAATTAGAGTTATGAATAATTTTTTTTTTTTATTTGTTATCAGAAATTAAAGAAATGCTCTCAATTGTGCTGCGGGATTTAGAGTTTGGCTCTGCAGTGGTACATCAGGTGCGTGGTATGACTGATTCATGTTAATATACATACAGTTTTTACAGCGTTGCATTTATCTTGCATGGGTGTGTAAAATAATGGCTTAGATTGTTGGAATTATACACCATTTTCTACCACTAGGTCTTTAGTGAATTAGATTCTTTTCACTGTTACAATGGTATTCATTTGATCAAAATACTTATTTTGGCCTCGGTTTTATATTACTAGTTAAAGAATTCTCTGGTTCCTTGCCATATGCTACTGTTAAAAAACATTTTGCTGTCTTCATTTTTGGTTTTTAAGGCCTATATTTTTTTTTTTATTAGTAGCAATGTGATTTTGTTTTACCAATGTCATTCTATGTGATATTTGTTAGTCTTTATGAGAATAAGTTTCCTTGTCAGTTACATTTCTTTTGTCACATTATTCAAAAAACATTGTTGATGCATGAATTTGGATTGTCACATGTCATCTTGATTAGTACAGATATGTAACATCATAAATTATGTTGCATTACTCTTTGTTATTCAAACCATCAAGTAGTTAGATGCATTTTCCCATTTGAAGCATTTAAGGTTTGGGTAGTCCTCTTTAAAATTCACATCCACTAGTTATAGCCTGTTGCATCCTATATTCTTTTTTCAATTGCTATTTTGTAATTGTATCCGTCAGACAATCATTTCTACTTCTTGACCTATCTTCAGGAAGGTCTTGCTGCTGCATTTGGTAATGGATTGTCAACTGCATGTGTTGTGAACATTGGTGCTGAAGTCACATCGGTAATCTGTATTGAGGTAAGGAATTATTTCCTCCATTCTAGCCAATTACTGGTGTCTTTAGTATGTTTTGAAGCAATTATATGGCACGCCATCATAAAGAACAACCAAATCATTCCCATGGTGATATGGTTGGTTATGGAGCTATAACTTCATTACAAAGTTTGTGTCATTTTAGCCTGGTGAAATAGGCATTTGTTGGTTTGGGCCTCCGAGGATATGCATGCGTAGGATGGGGAATCTTAATAGTTTGTGTTTGTAATCTTTTTATGTTTCTTCCTACCGACCTGTGTTGATTTCTATTAAAGGCTGTGTTTTTTTATGGGGGATTGCATATATGTGGGTGCTTAATGGCATATGAAGAATATTTTATCATTTTATATTTACCCATCTTCATTAATTAGGGCTTGCATATATGTGGGTGCTTAATGGCATATGAAGAATATTTTATCATTTTATGCTTACCCATCTTCATTAATTAATCATAAGGTATATTTTTTGTTTCTATTCCCTTAATAGTTAGAGGTCTTTTGCCATTTCCCCACTAAACTTCTGCTATGATTAAGGGTGCTTATTTACTTATTTATACTAATGTTACTTGTTATTGTTTAGGATGGAGCTGCTTTGCCTACTACAAGCATGATATTACTTATGGTGGAGTGGTATGGCACTCTGGTCTTCAAATGTATCATTCTATGGTCAATTTAGATGTATAACTATACAAGTTATTTTTTTTATTGGTTTAGAATTGCTAGTTTGGTGTTTCACTCAGAAGCAGTATTCTATCCGTTCCTTGTGATGAACATGTAGGTATAAATCTAAGTTTACCTGTAGGGTCTTATGTTAAATTGAATCTGTCATACTTGTGCATTTTTGTGACCATGGATGCACTCCTTATATGCATGCTTCCATTTTAAGGTTTGTTAAATATGGCATGTATGAGTTTCTCATCTGTTGGTTAAGGCTGAAGGCTTTGGGTATTACTCAAAGTGAAAGATATTTGCACTTAGAGATCGTCATTTTTGCAAGCCAAAGCAAAGTTCGACCTTTACCTATTCAGCCAGAAGTTATGGGTGATACTATAGGTCCAATGCTTTAAAAAAATAAAGATATCCAAGGAAAGATTATGTATGGTTATTTAACAGTTATTACTTTTAATGGATCTTACTTTCATCTTCAATTATAAATAATTTGAGTCTAGATTGTTTAAGCTCCCTACATAAAAAATTGTAATATTTTTTATTGGAAAATTTGTAAATTTTATATTATTTATGAGAATTATGGGCACCTGCAGAAGCAAATTGGTCCAACATTTTGCGTAGGTTGGCAATAATTGTTGAGCTGTAATTACTGGCATGTTTTTGGTTTTATAGAGGGTTCTCAGAAGTTGCATAAAGTGGCTTGTAGCAAGTTATCCATGGTGTCAACTTATAGATGTCATGCACAGATAGAAATTATGTAAATTTTGCTCCAATTATTATCCAAGTAACCATGGTGAATTTTTGTGTTAATGGTACCACTTAATCAATTAGTTTATTGAATGACTGTTCTGCATGTCTATTGCAGGATATCTCAAGATGCCTTCTATGGGTTCAATGTCATCATCAGACATGGCCTGTTAATAGTACTGACCCTCTGGTGAAGCCTATAGACATGGTGATGCTAAATAAGATAAAAGAGTCATATTGTCAGATTCGAGTGAGTACTTTTAGCTTCTGGTATTTTTTTAATTGTCAATGTCGTAAATCTTTTCTGGGTGCCTTATGTGGGTGTGTTTTTTTCGAATTGGATTGTTTGTTGTGCCTTAGCTTATGGGGACATACACGTTTTGTGTTTTCATATTTTGTTAACCGAAGTTGGTTCATCAATAAAGTGTTTCCATGCAGATGCAATTGGGGGTTTTTATATTTTTTATTGTCATCAATTGCTGGATTTTTCCAGGCAGTTACAGTTATGCTTTTATGCTTTAACCTGAGCTATGAAAAATTAAAATGGCAGATAATATTTTATTCTTTAAAACATATGTTTTCAGATTTTAAGGATGTTTTGTTTTTGTCTAAGCTGATGTTTCTTAAAGAATAAGATATTTTTGGAGGAGTTACTGAAATGTCTGGTTTTGCTGGTGTATGTGTGTTTGTGTATTTCATTTTGTTATATTTTGATTAATCTCCATATTCTGTTGTGTAGGATGGTGAGTTTGATGCTGTAGCTATAGTTCATTCGTACGAGGAGGGCAGGCCAGTTGGATCTCATAAGACAAGACTATCTGCCCTCAATGTAATACATCTAGTTAACAATATCATTATCACGAAATATTGTATAGAGACATTTTCTCCTTCATACTTCCTTTTGAGAGAAGCTAACTTACTCTGCTACATATAGTATCAATTTCACACACCAATACTTGTCTTGTTTCCTCTATATGTTGTCCATTTGTGGTTGATTTTGTTGGTCCACTTATTTTAGGGTATCTTTATTTTGTGATTGATATGTTCCTTTTCTTATTTCATTGTTTCTGTTAAAGAAGTATGATTTATGTCACTTTTTTTGGTGAACAAACTTTTGGCATGCATTGGATTTATGGGCATTTGTGTTGACATACCCTTATAAACTTGATTTCTTTTTCATACTTGAGAATGTTTTCTGCTAATAGGTTCCTCCTATGGGTCTTTTCTACCCAACACTTTTTGCTCTCGAAGAATATCCTCCGCCGCCCCGTACTTGGTGAGATGCAGCTGATTCTGTTATTGCATTATATCCAGAATCTTATGTAAGTATGTTTCGATATATCAGGTTTCATGATAGTGAGGATATGCTGGAAGATACATGGCATATGGACTATACCAGAAGGCCTGATATGCCAGATGGCCTATATTATGGTGGTAATGGTGGACTAAACATGTGGGATAATTATCCTTTATATCAGACTAGACTGAAGAAAGAGGTTAATATTGGCCTTGCCGAGGCAATTACCAGTAGTATACTTTCAACAGGTAGACTTCCATTTCTATCTACCTTCAGAGAATCAGATTGTATAACCTGCTGCTAACAAGGGCCTTTTTGTGTACTGCCAGGGCGTCTTGACCTCCAACGGAAGCTGTTTGTTAGTATACAACTGGTGTGTCATACATCATCTTGGAAAATGTGTTAATGCTATCTCCTTTGTCTTCTAATAAAAGTTGGTTGATCTTTGTTCAGATTGGTGGAGTAGCTTTGACAAGTGGTCTGGTTGCAACTGTGGAAGAAAGGTTTACTCTCTACCGAGCCACTTAGTATATTTGCTTTATTTGAAGCTTTAGAGTCAAAACTGACCAAAGTAGTGGAAGGCTTTCTGAAGATGTTTGGCATAATCAATACAACATTATCATTATTTGCATACTGGACCGATAAAAATCTATCTTGAATCCAACGTTAGGGCTTCTTGTCTACATTCTTGATGATCCCATAGTCACCTTTATACCTCCCAGTCATTAGACCCTTAAGATGAAAAGAGCTTTGCAAAAATCAAAATATTGGTTTCATCCTCACAGTTTCCCCTAAATCAACAAACATCCATGTGGATAGAGCTATTTTATGTTGGAAGAATGTTGTAGGGCTAAACATACTCTTCATCCTTACATGTTCTTATTCTTTTTCCACCATTTTATTCAAATCATTGAAATCATATAGTATATTCATTGCCTTGCAGTAACCTTTATGTAAGCATTGCAGATCTTTTTGTATGCTTGCTGAACTCTAAATGAATCGTCTGAAGTAATCAGCAAATTTGAGAATAGCTCTTTTATTTTTTTCCTGTAATTGCAATATACTTGTCCTGAATTGTTATGAATTGGTTACTCTGTTGTTTGCAGAGTTCTTCATTCAATTCCTTCAAATGAAGCAATTGATACTGTTGAGGTCAGTCCATCTGAAGAAGTTGACTTTTGGTCAATGAGTTATTCTATCTGTCTGCATTTGCTTTTAAATCTGTCTTCACTAGGAAAGGGGAATCATTGTGATGAATTTTAACAGATATTAATTTAATTTTGTTTAGTGTTTTCTGAGATCAGTTAACCTGACTAGCTATGGATAAATAGTATTATGTTAAAAAGCTTTCTGTTACTTGATTTCATGAATAACTAATGTTCTTTCTGCCTAACTGATATCCAAGCTTTTTTATGTTATTCAAAATTATACATTAAGTCTCTCTATTGATTGCTGGCTATGGTTACAATTGTTTGAGGTGTTTTAGTTTTAGATGCCTCACTTTGAGATTAAAGTTTAGGTCCCTCTTGATATGATAAAATTAATCTTTTCACCTGTGCAGTTTTGTTATATGGTTAATATAGTGACTACTTTTTGTTGAGTTGGCTGTAACTTGCAAGAGGACAATTGCAGCTTTTCATCTCTGATTCATGTTTCCTTACTACATTGTAGATATGTTGTTTGAAAACATTGTATATCTTTTGAATTCTGAGCTATTAAAGCCAAGACTATTGAGTATATAATGTACTTCCTATCTATTTTATATCATATGCCAGTACTAGCTTGGTCAATCACATGATAAATTCTAATTTCATGAACAAACATTTTGTCAAAAAATGGGACTCTATGCACCACCTGCACTATATTACCTGACCAGGCCATCAGTTTTGTGCTTTACTCTGTAGAAAGTTAGATTGCAATAGGGACTGTTCTATGTACACATATTTCTCTAACTACCAAGACAAATGTAGTCAATTTATCTGATATCATACAAAAATGCTTTAAACTGTGCCAGTATTTAATCAGGGAAATATCAAATTTATTGCTTCCTTGAAATCATAAGTTGATTAAATCAATTTTAATGCCTGGAAGACAGAATAATAGTTTCACCATTCCCTGTGATTTTCATTGTATCTAAGACCCTTAAAGCATGCAATTCCTCAGTCCTAAATTTCGATTGCTGACTTCTTTGTCGAAGGACATGATGACAGTAGTTGTAAATTGAACAGGTATTGCAATCAAGAAGTGAGCCATCATTCGTCTCATGGAAAGGAGGAGCGGTAAGTAAGCTTTATTTTATTACCCTCCATATATAGTCTCTTTCTCGGTTAGCTGATTGTGCTTCCTTAATCGATCTATCCAGTGAGACTTGAATAATTGATTGATGTTTCTTATGCCCATTGTTTTGTTAAAAAAAGTTCTAGGATACCAAAACTTACCATTCTTTCTCCATTTATCAACCTAAATACTCAATTTGGATAAGAATTTCGCATCAAATGTTTCAGTGCTATAACTCAGCTGACTATGCTACTGGGTAATCCATTTCGTGCTGTTTTATTTGTTGACAAATTTCTTTGTTGTACTGTTGAGTGGAATAATAATCTGAAACGTCGTTGGAGATGCTTGTGTGATATACAACTGTCTTTCTTGGAATGTGTTTGTTACAGATTCTTGGCATCCTCGATATCAGCCGTGATGGTTGGATTTACCAAAGGGACTGGATAAATAATGGAATCCATACCCAAAAGGACTTGATAAAGAATGGAATCCACGAAGGCAGTGTCAGAAAATACAAAGACTCTTATTATCTCCAGGCAGTGGCTCTGAGTTACATTAGTTCTTGACAGGTGCTTTCTCGTCTTAATAATTAATTCTCTTACTCTGATTATCCACTGTCATTTTTTCCAACTGATGTTTATTTCAAGAATTTATGCATGCTTGGTTTCTCTCAAGAATGACTTGATATTTTTAAATCTATAATGTTTATTGATTTCTCGCTGTTTAAATTTCGCAGGTGTTTGTTGTTCTGGCAACATACTTGGATTTCATTAAGTTGTTTCAGGTATTAGTAATTGGTACTTCTCACTCCAATTTCTCTTCTTTATTTTCTTTGCCAATGTAAAGAATAGAATTTCTTGTAATTCATCTTGTTCCTTTTTACTTGTTGCCAATATTTCCAAGATATGTTTGAATATTTACAAAAAAAAAAAAAAAAATGTTTTTTATGTTTGAATGTTCAAACATATTTCTAAGATATTTGAATATTTAAATAGGATTAAATGAGCTTTAATTTTTAATTTTCCAACATTTACAAATCATTCCAATTTTCAAATGCTTACCACTACTAAACTCTCTATTAGGTTTTTTTTTTTAAAAAATAAAACTCACTTTCATGCAATCATATTTTTTGAATTTATTATTTATATTATTATTACTTGGTTATTTTTTTGTGCTAAAATTCGGCAAAACAAAGCTACTCGTTCAAAATGAATGATCTATATATAGTCTCGAATTGCAGACTCACAAACTATATATATAGTAGTAATAGTGGAGCATTGAATTCTCAGAGATACACAGAGGAACTTGAGCCAAATTAAGAACTTGGTATCGTATGATCAATATAATAACCGTACGTACGTGATCAAGAAACAAGATCACAAAAGACAAAAAGAAATCATGACTCCATGTTGAGATCTGGAGTTATCCAACCGAGAGCCCAAGCTCCACCTATCGTCCGAATCCTACGATCAGGATGCTGCCATTCCTTAGCGAAGATTATAATCACATGAAGAGGACCACCAGTATGAACGATATGACGACCATCATGCTTGAACTTCTCCTGCTCCAATAAGGATCCATGATTAATATTATCCCTGTACAAGAAACTGCAACTTTTGCACTGGAAAAGCAGACAACCAGCCAAGTCTGGCATCAGGACCAACCTCTTATTCTCAAAATCCACCCTCAAGAACAAATACTCCGTTTCATTGTATTGTGAGAGCATGCACACTACAACGAGATCACCTGAGAAATCGACCAAGAACTTCCATCTAGGAGGCGGCACATGACCGGAAAAGATCTCCGGCGGCAAGTCGAATATTAATTGATTTATGGCCCCATTCCCATTATTGGCCTGGAGATCTGTTGGGATGTAAACAATAGTACCCCATCGGGAGTTTGAAAGAATATGAACATGCTTAAATAGAAAGAGGACCCACTACATGAAATCACAAGTCTTTGAGTTTTATAAGTGGTGGATTCTCATATTAAAAACTCTAACATGGTATCGAGCTAAGTAATGCTTAATCACAAGACAAGTAATCCCGCGTAGTCACCAAGACGCAAGAACAAATTTGAAACCATGACGGCCTTGACCAAAAAAAAACTAGTTACAACTGGTTCACAAAACAAACAAAGAGCCCAGTTGAACTTGAGTGGGGATGTTGGGATGTAAACAATAGTACCCCATCGGGAGTTTGAAAGAATATGAACATGCTTAAATAGAAAGGGGGCCCACTATGAAATACCTAAGTGCTTGGGTTTTATAAGTGGTGGTTACCCTCATATTAAAAACTCTAACAAGATCAATTGAGTATATTCGATTGGCATCCAGGTCGTCAAAGCCATAGAAGCGTCCGTTGCAAGCAATGACTTCTGCCAAAGAAGAGGTTTCCGGAATGGTCTTCTATTCCTTGTCACCCATCTGCTGGAACTTCAAATCTTGTCTTGGATGATCAACACTATAGTAAACTACCATGGGAGGTTGCTGGACATTCGCCGGCGAGCCGGAAAGCAAAAATGTCACGCCCCGCCCCGGAGGTCCCGGGCCCACGGGCACGTGGCAGATCGGCCACACCCGAGCAGGGATGGGCCCCACCCGGATGCGAAGCCTCGATGATCATCAATCACATAAAACATGCACAACGGAGTATATCGAATCCAAAAAACATAATAAAGATATGTCTACACAGCGGAATTAAAATCTAAGGGTATACAGACCCTAGAGTCTCAATATACAAGGTTCCTACAAAAGAACCTATAACATGCCCCCACACAAGATAAAAACAAGAGGTAGCCAACCTCGGCAATCCCAGCAAATCCCCGCAGGTCTCACGTGGCACTCCTACGGCCTGTGTCCTACTCCTTGGGATCTGAAAAAAAGAAATCAACAAGTGGATGAGCTTTCGAAATGAAAGCTCAGTAAATGATCTCACAATGAATAGATAAATCATGCTATCAAATCATGAAGTGCAGAAACAAAAGCAAATCAAATAAGCATGACTAGGCATGACCGCAGTCATGTCGGACCTATGAGTATATCTACAATCACCCATGCGTCGTCATCCCCCGTGCAGTCACCAGCATTCGCCGATGTCGACCAACTCGGTCGTCGGACTCGCAAGTCCGGTAGCGCTACTATCATACATGTACGTACACGGCCAGCGTATCATCCCACTGACGGGCTATCAGGACAGCAGAGTTCCATCCCCCTGCCAGGGAAAGCACGAACGGGGTGTCCACCGGCCCCGAACGCCAAAAAGGAGCTGCACTCCACTACAACGGGCAGAATCGTCCACAAGAGCAACGCAGGTCAAGTGGAAAATAATATCTATCCAACCAAGCATACATACACAATGGAGTCACACAACAATAATCCGCTCATCAACATGTATGTATAATTCCATAGAGATCAGGAAAACAATCAATCAGGAGATCAATGGAATATCAATTGACAGGCTAATTGCAAGATCGAAGGAATACTCCGTAGAGTGAAAACGAGGCAAGATCACTTACATGTATCTCAAAAGAACCCTGAATCAATCCATGCTCTCCTTTGACGCGGCTCTCTCCGCTCAATTCCGAGATCTGATGAGTGGAATTCATTCTCAATCTATTTGCTACATAATTAATATTACTCTAAATATTAATCATGAATATACCCATGGTATATACCAATGGTTGGGTTCAATCTTAATAATATTAGCTATAACTCTCTAACACAAACACCAAACACCAAGAATCTCACATTTCCAAATCAAAACTGCGCATCCATACCTCTCCTACCTCAACATAGCACTATAAGGCCGTGGAACAAATAGATAATCCATACTAGACTTTATATTCCTCATTTACTAGATATATATGAGCTCAAATGATTTGTTTTCCATGAAAATAATATGTTAGGGTTTACCTTGCGTACACTGTCCTCCCAACTAGGTATACTAGCTTTTCTTGTTGAAGGTCTTCGCCGACTACTGTTAGAGAAAAGAGGGCTTGTAATTGTAGGTATCTTACTCTTTTTCCTCAAAGATGAAGAGAAGGCCAGAATGAGGTGGTGGAGCTATAATCAGACACATATGGAGAGGTTTTCATACAAGCTTCAAGGAACTAATGGAGGCTCCAAGAAGATACTTTTATTCACCATCAAATAATGATTGGCCTTATAAAATACAAGGTGTGTTGCATGGCTGCCACGCCATCCTCAAGAGACCAACATTCCTCCAGCTCATGCAACTTCTCATAAAATCTATTCTCTTAAATTCCAATGCCCATGTTGAAATGCATCCATGACCGGTCTTAAGGGTTCGATTTTTGCCACATGCCATAGATTCCACTCAGCTCCTTTAATGCTCACCAAATAATGTTTATATATATATATATATTACAATCCCAACCTTAATGGAACATGACATCATGGTCTACATCATTGTAATTAAAATCTCAATGTTTTTGTTCTTCTTCTTTAGTCTCATAACCAGGTCTCCAATCATATTCATTTCCATAAAACAATCATAAGCAAATCAAGAATTTATTTGTCTTTGACACCACCTTGAATCCACACGTTAGTAGTGTGTGATGTAATTAAAAGAATTACTCTTATGTCCTAGTTACCAATCTCCATCTCCATGAAATCCACCTTTTTCATGAATTAAATCTCATCCCATCACTATCATGTTCCAATCATTTGCTATAGTTTCAATATCCACCAACTCTTTCAAAACCAAGAAGCCATAAAGCTTTGTGAAGCCATGAAATTAAATCCAACCCAACTTCATGATGGACGTTGACTTTAAAATAGGTTATATACATATATTTTCATTTACCACTATTGTTATTATCACTATTATTATTTTTTTTTGCCTCCCCATTTCTTAAAAGGAAAAATCCATTTATCTTTAACCTTCTTAATTTTCATAATTAACTCTTTAATCATATTTTTAACTAATAAATTCACAATTAGGAAATACTATAAAGGGTGCGACTATTACAAAAACACGCCTCCCAAATAAACTCATCCAATTTTGCCGATGAGTACGCTCAATCGCACTGCGAGTGGCGGTGAAGGGGTTGATGAGTGTTATAAGCTGCGGCGATTACAGCGGTAGGGTGTTAGATCTCCAGAGCTATCCATCCAAAGGAACAACCTAAGTATACGTAAGAACTCAGGGATGTGTAGATGGCGGCGTCTAAGGGTTGGGGATGTTCTCGTTGCGAGCGTGGTCGTAGAATCTGAAATTGTCTCTATTTAGGAGACGATCAAGATGGGGGTCTTGGGCCGCTTTGGTGTGGATGCGCGCCAGAGGTGCACACCGCTGGAACTCGAACGTGGTCAATGGTGTTCAGCCGCTTGGCGATATTCTCCGAGGGGGTCTTGAGCTTGCGCAGTCCGACCAGTCCGGCCTTCATCTTCATGCGCGCTACCACCGCATCCGGCCAATTTGCCCAAATGATCTTGAGTGATAATCTTCTTGGTTTCTTGGACGTCTCCGCTTGATCACACGTCTTCTTCTTCTTCTTCATCTTGTACGTACGTCCTCACTTAAAACTAGAGTAGTGCAAGAATATCAATTGCATGGCTTTGCTGCTATATATATATATATATATATATATTTCAACTTAATTAGTTATATAACCGTCCGTCTTAACGGATCAATCATTAATTAGCAGTTAGTTAACGACAAAAATCTCTGAAATGATATATATATATATATATATATGTTAGTATGGGGTCGGACTTAACATTATTCATTTAAGGTCGTCTCCTATTTGGCCATTTATACAGTGTTTTAAGGATTTCCATATTTAAAATTTATAGGGTCTTCATCTTAACTGATGAAAATTTATAGAAATCCTATCGGCTCAAAATTTCACCCGTTAAGATGAAGACCTTACAAGTTTTCAAATTGTATGAAAATTGACACATTAGCTTATTTTTCGATATTCTTTCCATCCATACGGTTGGATTTGGAAAAAATACTCTACAATTGCTCAAAATGAGACGACCTTAAATAAATAGTGTTAAGATCGGCCCTATACTAACGTGACCCTATATATATATATAGCTTTAATGATTATTCAACCATAATTTAATTTGGAAGATCAGTGCTTCAGG
The DNA here is from genome assembly GCA_026586065.1 of Dioscorea zingiberensis. Taxonomy (NCBI): domain Eukaryota; kingdom Viridiplantae; phylum Streptophyta; class Magnoliopsida; order Dioscoreales; family Dioscoreaceae; genus Dioscorea; species Dioscorea zingiberensis. Next base: position 50,232,357 of record CM048823.1, read on the forward strand.
TATTAGTAATTGATTTTTACTGCAATTAACATGATTTTTTTTCTTTCTCTTCTTTATTTTCTTTGCAAATGTAAAGAATATAATTTCTTGTAATTCATTTTAAACATATTACTGAGGAGTAAACTTATTCGATCGTTCTTGACATGATACTCGATCTTAAGACCTCTCAGAAGATTTTCCCAACACACAGAACTCAAGGGTTTTACCGCTAGGTTATAAAGTCTTTGGTACCCTAGAACACTTTTAATATGGAAAATATGTTATGATTTAGTGTTCAAACATATTTCCAAGATATTTAAATATTTATCACATCTTAATTTTAATTTTCCAAATGGTGTGCATGGATCATGCAATTTGTTTTTGTGATAAACGGAAATCTATGCATGTCTACTTCAAACGAAGTATATGTTTATCTGATTGAGTTTATTCATGATTATTTATTTTTTTCAAAAATAAAAATAAAACATAATCATGATATTAGACTCAAGAGACCTAGCATGGGACTTGTATGGTTAGGCACATCATCCGACGCTTACCCTATCGGTATAAAAGGACAGGAATTTTCCCGACTCATCCATCCCTGCCATCTTGGTTTTCAATCTCGGGAGCCTGCAGGAAGTCGCAACTCCCCAAAGTTGGTTATATGAGAAAGATAAATTTGTCCTTCCAGTTGTGAATGGAGGACCACTCGGGACCTAGGAAGGACTTGTCTCTTCAGACATGAAAGTAACACCAACTAGGAGAAGTGTGGAACCTTAGTGAGAAATGAGGCAAAACCATCTAAGAGTCAGCTTATATCCAAAGTGTTGAAAAACCATAAGAAATCCACATAATACCCTCTGGGATTTGGTGGTTAACTGGGTTGGACACAACTTATAGTGTCCTAAGACCTCCTAAAAAATCCAAGGTAAGTGAAGCCGGAGATCGGCAGCTAAGGTGTCTAAATAAGTGGAGGTCTCGGCCTTAGGAGGGTTGTTTGCTCTCTCATTAGGGCCAGGGTCTCTAGAGGAGGGAGTGTGAAGGGGGGTGGGGATCAGATTTAGAAACGGCTAGAGACTCTGTTCACCCCGTCAGGGTATCACAACCATCTCTCAATGACAAAAGGGTCTCCCAGACTATCTCTCATGATGGCGGATAAGATCTTTAAAAAGGTGGGGACGAGGCCCAGTTCCCAAGGAACTCCAATGACATAAAGAGAGAAGACCTTAGACGAAAGGGGGTAAGCGGATGCTAATTAAGAAACACACTACATCTCTACTAGAACTTTTTCTCTTCTTTTCTCCGGCACCCCAGGACTAACTTAACCATTGGAGTGGATTTAGGCATCTAGGCCCTCCCCCTCTCACCGGCATTTTTGTGGTTTTCAGTGAACTAACCAATTTGTGTGGATGCCTTCATATCAACCCAAATCATGTGCGAGAATCTTATCAGCTTGGTGCAAACCGGAAGCTTAAACTCGTACCATTTGATACCAATTTTTACTAACAATATATAGATATATATATATATATATATATATATATATATATATATGAAATAAAAATTTGTTTGCCTTAAAATTGTCTTCGTTTTGTAAATATTTTTAATTTGAGGACCATGTTGAATAATTTTCAGCTTCGTTCCCGTGAAGTGAAACCCTTCTGATTCCTATCAGCAATTAGAAATCCATGGAGAATCAAGCGCCTTCATTCTCTTTTCCCGTTCCTAACCCTAACCCTAATCTCCATCTCCATATCCCCTTCACCGCCGGGAAGCGGAAGCGCACTGGCGTCCGCCGCAAGCCGCCGCTCCCACTCCCTCCTCCTCAGCCCGCAGAACCCATCATCAACCCCGACCTCTCCGAGGAGATCATCGTCATCAACAAGGAAGCCACCTCCGAGGCCCTCACCGGCCTCACCGCCGGCTTTCCCGCTGATTCCCTCACCGACGAAGAGATCGAAATCGGCGTTGTCTCCTCCGTCGGCGGCATCGAGCAGGTCAACTACATCCTCATCCGCAACCACATCCTCTCCCGCTGGCGCGACAATGTCTCCCAATTCCTCCCGAAGGAGTCCATCGCCGCTTCCATTCCACCTCACTGCGAAACCCTCCTCAACACCGCTTACAACTTCCTCCTCTCCCACGGCTACATCAACTTCGGCGTCGCTCCGGCCCTCAAGGAAAGGATTCCGGCCGAGCCGACCAAGCCCAGCGTCATCATTATCGGTGCCGGCCTCGCCGGCCTCGCCGCCGCGCGCCAGTTGATGTATTTCGGGTTCAAAGTCGTCGTCTTGGAGGGAAGGAAGCGGTGTGGAGGTAGGGTTTATACGAAGAAGATGGAAGGGGCGAACAAGTCCGCAGCCGCTGATTTGGGAGGCAGTGTGCTGACAGGCACTCTCGGGAATCCTCTCGGGATCATTGCCAAGCAGTTGGGGTATCCCCTCCATAAGGTTCGAGACAAGTGCCCTTTGTATCGGCCAGACGGGAAGCCAGTGGATTCAGATGTGGATATGAAGGTGGAGAATGCCTTCAATCGGCTCCTCGACAAGGCCAGCCGGTTGCGGCAGTGCATGGGGGAGGTCTCCATGGATGTATCTCTTGGAGCGGCATTGGAGACCTTTAGAGAGGTTTATGGTGATGCAGTGACTGAGGAGGAGATGAGCTTGTTCAACTGGCATTTGGCTAACTTAGAGTATGCCAATGCAGGGTTGCTTTCGAAGCTTTCGTTGGCATTCTGGGATCAAGATGACCCATATGATATGGGTGGAGATCATTGCTTCTTGCCGGGTGGGAATGGGAGGTTGGTTCAGGCTCTTGCGGAGAATGTACCTATCTTATATGAGAAGACCGTGCACACAATACGGTATGGTGGAGATGGTGTTCAGGTGATTGCTGGGGGGCAGGTCTATGAGGGAGATATGGCCCTGTGCACGGTGCCGCTTGGGGTTTTGAAGAATGGAACAATAAAGTTTGTGCCCGAACTGCCTCAGAGGAAGCTAGATGGGATTAAGAGGCTGGGATTTGGGTTGTTGAACAAGGTTGCTATGTTGTTTCCTCATGTGTTTTGGAGTACGGAACTTGATACGTTCGGGCATTTGTCGGAGGACCCGGGTCGGAGGGGAGAGTTCTTTTTGTTTTACAGTTATGCAACCGTGGCGGGTGGTCCACTTCTGATCGGATTGGTTGCAGGGGAAGCAGCGCACAACTTTGAAAGCATGCCCCCTACTGATGCTGTGGCTCTAGTTCTTCAGATTCTCAGGGGTACATTTCCTTCTGGTCTCTTAAATGTTTCCTTGCTGTTCATAGTAACAATTGTTTGAGTTGAGGCATAGTGCCATTGTTAGACTAATTGCTAGGATGACCCATATAGTCATTAGTTTCATCTCGGTGCATTTATGTACATGTATGTTCATATGAATTTTCTGCGACTACTAGGGTTAGCCAAGAATTTCAACTTAGTTTTGTTAGAGTTATGAATTGATAATGATATGACATTAATCTTAATTTTATGTTACAATATTTGTTTATTTTACTACTTCGACATTCAATCAAAGTCTGTGATGTTTTAGTTTCAATAAACAACGTAGCAAATGACAATCAGTGCAAATGTACATTAACTAACATGGAACAAAGAAAACTGAATATGTTATAAAAGAAAAATATGTATTTCTTGAACACTCTCACTATAAACACCAACAAGCAAGTTTGGTATAGATTGTTGCTTTGTCATCTTTTAACTATATGATGAACTTATAATTAGAGAAGATTATTACAAATTGCTCTTCATAGTAAAATTCATTTTAACTACATTTACATTGCTAAAAGAAATACTTTCAGATAAGTAGATGTTACTACAATGAAGACCACCAGATTTTGATCCCCAAACCTTGTTTGTGTCCTTAACAGCATCAGAGGTCTTAATCAAAATTATACCATAGCTTTTTATTTTTTATTTTTTAGTTTTTTGGGAGTAAGTTTCAACGGTGGATTTCAGCTAGATGAAACCCATTGTCTATTTGTGTCATCAATCTTTAATTAGTGTCTTGGATGATTATCTTGCCTATACATTCCTTTCCTTCTAAACACAAACAAGCTGTTTCCTAGGGCTCATCACCTAAATGCAATTACTAAAGGGACCTGAATCAATGAGAGATCTTTAGTCTATGAAGGGTGCCACCACTATTTTTCCTGTTCAATATAAATGGAGCACTGGAATTATCCATAGCCGAAGCTGTTTAGCATTTCACAATGTAGTCTAATATTCTATTTCTTAAAAAACCTACTTTAATTTTTGGTTGGCTTGTTGCAAGCAGGTATATTTGAACCACAAGGAATCAATGTGCCAGACCCTCTACAAAGTGTTTGCACCAGATGGGGTACTGACTCATTCAGTTTAGGTTCATATTCTAATGTAGCTGTAGGGCGTCAGGAGATGACTATGATATATTAGCGGAAAGTGTTGGAGATGGCCGTCTCTTTTTTGCCGGTGAAGCCACAACAAGGCGGTACCCTGCAACTATGCATGGCGCCTTCTTAAGTGGTCTGAGAGAGGCTGCTAATATGGCCCATCATGCTAATGCTCGAGCCTTGAAAATGAAGATTGACAGGAGCCAATCAATGAACACCGAGTCATGTGCTGCACTTTTAGCTGATCTGTTCAGAGAACCTGACTTAGAGTTTGGAAGCTTTTCTGTTATTTTCGGTCGGTCTGACCCAAAATCAGCAGCAATCCTAAGAGTAACATTGGGCGGCTCCCGAAAGAAGACTAACAATGATGCAGTGAAGGCAGACCAGCAGCATTCAAACAAAGTTCTATTTCAGCAACTCCAGTCACATTATAATCAACAGCAGCAGATACATGTGTACACATTGTTAACTCGGCAACAAGCCCTTGACTTGAGAGAGGTGCGAGGTGGGGATGAGATGAGGCAAAACTACCTTTCTGAAAAGCTTGGGGTAAAGTTAGTTGGTAGAAGAGGTTTAGGACCTTCTTCTGATTCCATTGTTGCTTCCATCAAGGCCGAGAGAAGTAACCGGAGAACAAGTTCAATGTCTTCAGATTAGAGAAGAGATATGATCAAAGACTTTTCTACCTTGAAAATCACAGCACCATCGTCACATGGGGATGGAGCTGCTTCCTGTTTCCATTTTTCTGGTAAGTGAATGATTCAGCATATACATTTTTAAACAGCATTTACTCTCAATCAGAAATTTGTCGCATTTGTTGCCTTGAAAACTTGCTGTCTTTATTGGACTATTCTGACATTTATTACCTTAATTTTCATTCAGCTAAGCTGCTCAAATGGAGATGGAAACCTCTTACCAGAATTTCTCAGCCTGTGATTGCATCAATGAAAAAGCTTCAAGCCCTTCAAGTAACCCCATCTCTCTTCTTCTCATGCAAAACTAGAAGTGTGTGATCATCATTGTATTTATTCTACATTGATTGTTTCAAGTCATTTAACAGTATCATAAATAGTATATATAAACATATATTTATAGTGGTGTATTTACTCTTATTACTCAACTATGCGACAAAGACAATGTCATAAATAGTTCGATGTTTTCATCCCAAGTTTGTTGAAATCACCTATAAAAAATATACCAAGTGGGTGGATTCAATAAATATGATCTTCTTGTCACTTGATTTGTTTTTATTTATTTATTTAACTAATTTAGATCACTAACTTTGGATGTTCTTATGTGCCCTCTATTCTGTTATTTCTATTATTTATCTTGAATATTTTTCCCAAAACTTTATGTCCCCTCATGTTCACTAGTGGCCGGTTAGACCTAATTATTATTATTATTAGTGCATCCTTTCTTGCAGATGCACCTCTATAAAGTCTTAAGATTTGCAATCTTAGAAAATTAAAACTACCTTTCAAAACGAAGTCTGAAGTTTATAAGGGAGGTTGAAGAGGATCAGTAACGCCTATAAGATGCAGACTTCGATGATGAGGAACCTGTAGAGTAAGCACCTTCCTGCAGAGCAGTAAGCAGTATTAAGTGTAAATATTCTTACAAATTGTTAGAATATCCAAATGGGTATATTTGAAAAAAAAAACATCTTTTAATAATATCCCAATTCTTATCATTATTTTAATAATATCTCAATCTTATTAAATATATTTTAAATAAGAATTTATTATTAAATATTTATCTATAATAGGTTTTATTAAATTTATTAATATTTTTCATAATTTTTAGAAAATTCCATTCCTTTATAACTAATTTATTAAAATACATCAAAATTTTAAAAACAAATCGGAGCTCACAAACCGGAGTCACCGGAGCTCACCATTACTTTCAAACCATGGACAATTGATCTCTACCAACCGGCAAAGGCTGAAGGATGCATGAGATGGGTGATTGTCAGGAACCTACCCATGTTTTGCTGGGGCCGCGATTCAACCGCAAGAATGCTCAAACCGGTGGGGAACCTGGTCTACATTGGCGAGCACGGCGCCGGCGACGCCACGGAGGATTTCCGAGCCCTCCTCCGCCTCAGGAGGCCACGCCTACTTCCATGTGCGATCCACTGGGAGGACGACAGAAGGGGATCACCATCCGAGATCAGCCGAAACCACCGTCGAACCAGCGGTCAGAACCCAACAGTCTGGTGTCGAATATTGGCGCCTCGGTTACTATGATAGCAACAGACCCGAAACCGACGGTGGCCGTACCCGGTGGTGCAGCGGAGGCGGCTACAAATGGGTCAAGTCAGCGGACATCGGACGCAACCAAACGCCAGGCGGGAGATTTGACACGCAGCTGGCTCGATGCAGTCCAGAGTGAAAAGACTGGACATGGGGATGGCAATCAGGTGGCTGGCCCAGCTACCAAGGGTCAACTAAGGGAGGTCGAGGAAAAGATGGACTTCGCCGAAGTCATCCGCTCCTTGACCAGCACATGGCAGCGCCCACCACCCAACACACTTGACTCGGACCTAAACCTAAATCCAGACAAGCTGGATCAGTTGGGCCGGTTGAAGGGGGCGCTGAATGAGAAGGGGGCGCAGGCTGCAACTAAGCCAACTCTCGATGGGACCCACAGGCCTGAGCATGGCACGCGTAAGGAGACGTAAACCAAATCCCAAGCCAGCTCTGCAGCATGTCAACTATTAGACCCAATTGTCTTGGGGGAAGCTCAACTAGCTCAGCACATGGGTGCGACCCAACCAGATTAGGCCAACATAGTGGCTCACCAAATCATAGGCCGAAACGCCTTGAGTGTGACCCAACCAGAAGGGCAGATGAGCCTAATTGTCGTCGAAACAGCCCCAGGACAAGACATTGGCCCTGCCACAATGGAAGCACAAACAACTGTAATCTCAGGACAAACAAACACTAATGTAATGGCTAATGACCTTTATCAATCAAAAAGCCCTGAGAGGCCTTCTAACTATATCAAAGTCCACTATAATCCAAGGGATGAGAACTCAAAGGCAGTAAAACATGGAATAGAGATCGATTTAAGCAATGCGTCATTAAGGAAAATCGGGGATTCATGGAACCTCATAACCGAAGAGGCTTGGGTCTTAATCACCTCGAGCCAGCTATCGAATGACCCCTTACCTTCCCCTAATACCCCAGGAGCAAAGAAAACACAATCACAAACAAGGGAGGATATATTGATAAACAACCAAGTAAGGCCTCAGGAAGAACAACCCCTGCCCCCTAAACCAAGGGGAAGACCAAAAAAACTCCCCCCATCGGAACCACCCGCAATACTACCTAAGCAGAAACCCACCAACAGTGCACAGAGGAATACAAGAGGGAGGAAAAAGAAAGTGAACACGGAGGAACACCACCCTCTCACCACAGTCCCTATCACCCTCTTACATTGGCCGGACGATAGTATCATCTCGGATGCACTAAAAGTTGGAGTACTCTTAGATTGCTCAGAAGGAAATGCGGATCAAGTAATCAAACACATGCGGCAAACTAAGCTAAGAGGATCGCTGAGGGGCAGGCGGGCATCAGAGCCCCATGCCCACCAACAACACACCACTGGGCCCACTTGGTTTCCCCATAAAGGTAATATCATGGAATGTCAGGGGACTAGGCAAGCGAAAGAAGCGCTACCTAGTAAGAGACTTCATAGCGGCATACAAGGCTGATTTTTTCTGTTTACAAGAGACAAAACTACAAAACATGGACAACCACACTTGGCGCTCAATAGGGGGAAACACCTATACAGGGAAAGTTATACTACCGGCAAACAACACACGTGGGGGATGCTGTATTGGATGGAACACATCACACTTCAACTTGGTTGACGAATTCACTGACACTTCCTCCGCGACTGCAATACTGGAGGGGCTGGCTGATCGCGACAGATGGATGATCACCACAGTCTACGGGCCATGTGAAAGGGATCGCAAAGGAGTTTTTTGGGAAGAGCTAAGGTCAATCAGACAACGATGGCATGGACCGTGGCTAATAGGAGGCGATTTTAACATGACAAGGAATCCAGCAGAAAGGAACACGAACTCCCGAAATACTCAAGACCAAAGGGATTTCAACGATCTCATTTCAAGCCTTCAATTGTTCGACCCACCACTAACCAGAAGGAAGTATACCTGGTCAAATGGTAGACAGGCACCAACCATGATCCGTTTGGTCAGATTTCTCCTATCACCTGAATGGATAGCAGCTCACCCCTGGATCTGGCAGACCGCACTCCCACGTATCAGATCGGACCATGTTCACATAGCCCTGGAATGTGGACGTTATGAGCCTAAGCAATACCCCTTTAGTTTCAACAGAGGTTGGGGGAGGGCCGAGGGCTTTTGGGACATGCTCAAAGAATGGTGGCAACAGAATGACTATGATGGAGCGGGAGCCTACAAATGGGCCAAAAAGCTCACTCTATTGAGGGGCAGACTGAGATGATGGAATGCTGACAAACTACACGCACAACGCCAAAGAAAGGAGGAGCTGTTGGGTAACATAGATCACTTTGATATCAAAGGAGAGCAACAACAGCTGACCGCAATGGAGGAGGAACAACTCTATGCCTGTAGAAATGAATATGACAGCCTAATCAGATTAGAGGAGGAACATTGGAGGTAATGCTCGAGGATCACCTGGCTGAAGGAGGGGGATAGAAATATAAAATTCTTCCACTCCATAGCCAACCAAAGAAGGAATAAAAATTGGATCCACCAGCTCAATGTAAATGGTCAGAATATCAGCAACACAACCGAAATAGCCTAGGCGGTAACAGATCACTTCACCAACCTCTTCGGATGCAGTCGGATGGTTAGGTACCGCACCGATTGGACACGGATGTTCTCTGACTCAACACCCATGGACCTGTCCAGGCTTGATAACCCATTCACTGAGCAAGAAATCTGGGCTGCCATCAAGGAACTCAACCTGGAGAAGGCGGCGGGTCTGGATGGATTCCCGATGAACCTTTACCAACAAGGGTGGAGCTTCACGAAGGAAGACATCCTGCAAACTTTCCAAGACCTATACCAAGGCTCGGCCGATCTAGAGAGATTGAAGTGGGCTCACATACTGTTGCTTCCAAAAAAGGGGACGCACTCTCAATAAATGACTATCGCCCGATAAGTTTACTAAACTGCTCCATCAAGATCATCACCAAAGTCTTGGCAAACCGTCTGCAAGAGGTAATTCCAGGGCTGATAAATGAAAACCAAACAGCGTTTATCAAGGGGCGATGCATCCATGACAGCATTGTCGCGGCAGAGGAAATAATTTATAGTATGAAACACAAGCGTGGGATACTGTTCAAAGTGGATTTCGAGAAGGCGTTCGACTCGGTTGACTGGGAATTCCTTCTTGAGATCCTACAGACAAGAGGCTTTGGACCACGATAGATCGGATGGATCAGGAAGATCCTCCATTCATCCAAATCAAATTTTCTTATCAACGGTTCCCCAATGGGTTACGTGCATCATCAAAGAGGGCTACGACAGGGGGACCCTCTCTCCCCCTTGCTTTTTATCCTCGCTATGGATGTGCTCACCACAATGGTGTCTCATGCAGTGAGAGAACACACCTTTGAAGGATACAGGCTTGGGACGGGAGAAGGGGTATGTATACAGACCCTCCTATATGCGGACGACCTTCTAATCCTCAGCTCAGGAAACAGCGGTGATTTCAGAACGTTGAAGCTCATTTTCTACCTTTTTGAGGGACTCTCAGGTCTGAAAATCAATTCTAACAAGAGTGCACTTATTCCCATCGGGCTACCGGAGGAGGAAGCAAGAGGTCTGGCCGTAACAATGGGCTGTCGCCTGAACCACTTCCCTATGGAATACCTCGGTATCCCACTCGCGGGTAGCCGTCCTAGTAAGGAGGATTGGGACAATCTCATACACAAGGTATAGAATAGGCTGGCGACATGGAAAGGACGTCTGATGTCATTGGGAGGACGAATTACCTTACTGAATTCGGCCCTCTCGGCGATCCCCAACCATTGGATGGTAATGTATAACCTTCCCAAGTGGGAAATTAGACGCATAGAAGGCATACAGAGAGACTTCCTGTGGAAAGGAGCAAACCCCGAATCCAAGGCCTACCGTCTGGTTAAATGGGAGACACTGACAAGACCTCGGGACCTCGGAGGATGGGGCATACTAAACCTGAAGGCGTTCAATGAGGCCCTTCTTGGCAAGTGGTGGTGGCGATTACTAAAAGGACAGACCGGGATTAGTGGCAAGATCATCACATTTGCATACTTTAAGAATACACAAGTTAACCCATATAGGCCCCACCCCAGTCGGGTGTCTTTCTTCTGGAAAGGGGTGGTAGCACAACGTAATATCACTATGACTAACATTGTGACCACACCAGGGACCGGGGAATCTGTTAGAATATGGCATGACAACTGGTTCAATGGGCGGAGCCCATCCCACTTACTCCCGAAAATTCAAACACTATGGATCAAGGCAAACCATACGATCTGGGAAGCGCGATGACTCCGAGAAAGGGGGGCACCGATCCTCAAACCTGGACCCCTATCACAAAGGGGGGATGGAACTAATTCAAGGGCTACAAGAGCACCTAACCCACCCCGAAAATCAACAGGGGGACCAAAGGAGTTGGCGACTCACCCCCAACCAGGAATTTACAGTCAAATCCCTCTACCTATTCCGTATCGACGGGGGCACGAGGAGCCATCTCCCGGCGTCTTTCTGGAAACAAGTGGCCCCCTTAAAAGTCAAACTCTTTGCCTGGTTAGCGTTGGAGGACAAGCTTCCCACGCTACAAAACTTGGCTAAGAGGAATTGGCTGGGGGAAAGGACGCACTACTATCTGTGTAGCGCACAAGAAGAGACCACCAATCACCTTTTTACCCGTTGCCCTTACACAACAGACATATGGTCGCACTATGCGCAGCTTCTAGGGATCGATGTACCCCCCTACAAGATATAAGATCTATGGGGAGGGACATCGATCGACAAGAATCTGGAGAGAGGCCCCCGTAAAGGCTGGCAATTGCTTGCGATGGCTATCACCTGGAACCTCTGGCTGGAAAGGAATAGGCGATGTTTCAGCGATAAACGACGTGTTTTCAAGCGAATCATCCGCCAAGCAGATTTCCTCCTCCTATTATGAATCGAAAGTGCTCATGCCACCCAACAGTCTCAACTACAATCTCTGAAGGACCTTGCCAGACACAGCCTCACTCTCACCCTCACCAGAGTAGAACTGGAGCAGAGATCCCTAGATGCAGACTTCGAAGACCAGCCCCTAGGAGAAACCCTCCAGCAAGAGTCAAGTCCCGATAGGGTGTAATAGTCTTGCTATCGTGCTCTGGATTGGACGTGGGTTCAACCCAAAACCTTTTGTACTCTCACTTATCAAGTTTGTAAGTGTTTCTCACTAATTGAAATAAAATAATGTGGTTTATCCATTTTATCAAAAAAAATAATAATAATAATTAAATATTTATTAAATTTATTACATTATTACAAACGACAACGGCCACTCCTCTCTAACTTTCATTTCACCTCTCTTTAACCTATTCCTTACACGTGGCGTGATCTTGTTAATTTGCCTTGATCCATCTACGAGTCCTCTTCTGCCACGTACACAACTTTCCTAAAATAAACCTAGACTCGCGCACAACTGGAACAACCGCCGATAAAATCCACGAAAACTCAGGGACCTCTCCGCGAAACCTCCACCTTCTCCGGCCGTGATGCTGCCCTACGGGACGATCTCGGAGGCGGCGGCGGCCCTCGGCCGGAACCTCACCGCCGGAGAGACTCTTTGGTTCCGATACACCGCCTCCATGCCGGATTACATTGTGTACTACCACAACCTCATCTTCTTGTTCATCATCTTTACTTTGGTTCCTCTCCCCCTTGCCCTAATCGAGCTCCATTTCCCCTCTATCATCGCACGATTCAAGCTCCAGCCCAAGACCCATCTCCCTCCTTCCTCCTTTCTCCGTTGCTACTCCTCCGTGATCCGCGTCTTCGTCTTCGCCGTCGGTCCGCTCCAACTCCTCTCTTACCCCACCATCAAGGTAATCACATCTTCTCGATCTGCATTTGAGTCTAGGATGGTTTAGGTTTTGATGCTTGGTTTTGTGCGCAGATGGTGGGGATCAGGACGGGGCTACCTCTGCCGTCGCTGTGGGAAATCGGATCGCAGCTGTTGGTGTATTTCCTGGTGGAGGACTATGGGAATTACTGGATTCATCGGGCGCTGCACCATGGATGGGGTTATGAGAAGATCCACAGGGTTCACCATGAGTATACGGCGCCGATAGGGTTTGCCGCGCCATACGCGCATTGGGCCGAAGTGTTGATTCTTGGGATCCCGTCCTTCGTCGGGCCTGCAATAGTCCCGGGGCATATGATTACCCTATGGCTCTGGATCGCCCTTCGCCAAATTGAAGCCATTGATACCCACAGTGGGTGAGTTGCCTAATTCTCTCTGTTTTTCATTTTTTTGTTCTTCAATTCCACGGATGGATGAAAAATAGTGAAAAATCAATAAGAAGAGTTTTATTGAAGCAAAAATGGAAGAAAAGTAAAAGGATGGTAAATGATTATAGTATAAAATTTCATCAACTTAATAAACACAAACACAAACACAAATTTTCTTTTGTTTTCTTTTGATTTCCTCCATTTGATTATACTTTTTATAATTAAAATGGTAAAAAAAAAAATGTTCATTACCTGAAGGGAAGGTGGATTTAATTTCATCCTTTCTCATTCTTTGTTGTTGATCATGAAATGAAGAAAAATATTACAATTGTTGCCTGTTTCATCTACCAGACCAATTACATGACCTCACATATTATTAATGATTTTGATGCTGATGAATTGTTCAGAGACCCCCTTTAATCATGTAAAGCAATATTCTTTTTTCCACAATGTGAACTGGCAATACACACATATACTTAGTGACTTGTTTGTTAAATATTCTGCAATAGTTTTTTGTATTTTTTTACTGCTAATCTTCTATTATGTTAATCATGATTAGTTAGGGCTAAGCATGCTTAAAATTGGTTTGACCTTAAAGATTCTGACATCTAGACCAAAGTTGACCATGCTATTAGTTTTGCTTCAAGGAAACATTGGAAAGTATAAGTCCTTTTTCGATAATTCATTTTTATGTACGTTTTGTAATGACATGCATATAAATGATTGGGTGGTACATCTATTTTTTTTTTTTTCAGGTGGGTACCTTACTATGGCCAAATCTCACTTTAAGCATCAAACTTCAATTTGTATCTTTTCGGGTACCTTGAATCAATTTGGTTTCACTGGGAGGGTACCTGAGGATTTCCGACAATTAGATGCTGATGTGTATGCTGGAATTGCCACATAATTGCTGACGTGGCATATTAGTCGCTTACGTGGAAGATGACTATGTGCTGATGTGACAATTTTTTTTTAAAAAATAATAACATAAGAAATTTATTATATTATGTAAGGAAACCTTTTTTGGATTTTTTTTTTAAAGTCATGTCAGCATAAGAGATGGTGATGTGGAAGCTGACTAGGCGCTGATGTGATAAATTTTTTTAAATAATAATATAAGAAATTTATTATATTATGTAAGGAAAACTTTTTTTTTGGATTTTTTTAAAAAGCCACGTCAGAGATGGTGATGTGGAAGCTGACTAGGAGTTGATGTGGCAATTCCGACATACACGTCAGCATCTACTTGCCGGAAACCCTCGGGTACCCGTCCGGTGAAACCAAATTGATTCAGGGTATCCGAAAAGATACAAATTGAAGTTTGATGCTCAAAGTGAGATTTGGCTATAGTAAGATACCCACTTGAAAAATTTACCCTAGCATCTTTAACCTAGGATCAGGTAACTGTCAACTGCATGTAAATTTCCATAGACAGTCAAATGGTTCTGCTTATCAATCAGGTACCCATGCCACCTGACACAGTATTAATGAGTTTCCTCATCTATTAGCCACTGGATACTGTTGTTTTCCTTCTTCATATACCTACCTCAATATCTCCTGTAATCAGGTACACATACCACCTGACACAGTATTAATGAGTTTCCTCATTTATTAGCCACTGGATACTGTTGTTTTCCTATACCTACCTCAATGTTTTCTGTAATCAGCTACCATTACCACCTGACACTGAGTTTCCTCATCTATTAGCCACTGGATACTGTTGTTTTCCTTCTTCATATACCTACCTCAATGTCTCCTATAAACTGCCTGGTAGACATTTTTGTTTTGATTGATTGGTGCTAAGTGATTCTTTTTTTCCTGTGAAGTTTGCAAGAGAACATTTATGCTAAATGTATCATCTTTCACTTCAATTTGTCGAGCTTTGCTCAGCGATGATGATTTCAAAGATATTATATGTTTTTTTATACTGTTACCATTTCTTCTTTAATTAATCATTCTCAATGTCTCAGATCTGCTTTTTTAAATGGGGGTTTCTAACAAAAAGATATGTAGGAAGAAATAGCATCAGTTCATGATCCCTATCTCGTGGTGAAAAGACTTGAGAGAAGTTTAATCAATCCGAGTTTCTACATTTGACAGATATAGGGACTTTTACTGTCAAAAGACCACCTCTGCTCTTATAAAAGGAATAACAACTTGAACAGACAAAAGCCTTTCTATTGGATTGCATGCAAGAAAGTTGTAGTACAACTGTACAACTTTGTTTTGGAGGTAGTAGGAGTATTAATAGTAGTACCACTTTTAAATGCTGAATCTGCTGATGCATATTGCTAAAGAATTTTTTCATTCATGTTATATTTCTACTCATATCAAAATTATATTTTACATGGGCAAGATTACTGATTTGAGGTTATTTTCCTTAATGTGATACTGGAAAGTTTATGATGAAATTCTCTAGTTGTGTTCAACTTCTTGCATTATGCTATGATGATGAGCAGTAATCCCATCTGAAGTCTTGGTGGTTGTTAAATATGGAATTCCACCCTCATTTTTTTTTCATATTTCTTTATTTCTTGACTCTTCCATATTGGCATGAAATCACAACTTCGATTTCTATGCATGACTTTGTTTGGCTTTTAGATTAATGTATTGATTTCATTTATGGCTATTGCTGGCGATGCTGCCCAACAGATATGATTTTCCATTTAGCCCCACAAAGTTCATACCTTTCTATGGCGGTGCTGAATATCATGACTATCACCATTATGTTGGAGGCCAGAGCCAGAGTAACTTTGCATCTGTATTTACCTACTGTGACTATATTTACGGGACTGACAAGGTATGTTATATGAGCACTCACTGTAATATCAACTTGATCATCTTTAAGACTACCTAATGATCCTATCCCTTCCTTTGGTCATCTCAGGGTTTCCGATACCAGAAAGCACACCTCGAAAAGGTATAACCTCACCCAGCTTTACCATACTGTTCCTTGTGATCTCATACATTTTTATAGCCTTGCATGCATTATCATGATTAAACCCATTGCTCTTACTTTTTGTGACTCATGATGGAAGATGAGATCAAGGAGCTTTTAACAATCTTGCCCCTACATCCAAAAACTACTTTATCACCACATAATCATTCCAATACATGCCACCAATGCTTACCCACTAGTTTTATTTTATTTTATTTTATTTTTTCATTTTCTTCCTGATTTCTACTTTGTCAATTCATATGTTTGACATTATCGAAAACGCAACAAGGATTGTTATATATTTATTTTGGAACAGTTGAGGGAGCAATGGAGAACAGGATACCAGAATGGAGATGTCAAGCTGAACTACAATGAGAAGCTTGAGTAGTAGCTAATAATATTTGGTGGCAGGTCCTGCATGCACTCAAGAGGTCTCTCATCCTTTGCCCCCCCCTTCTACTACACTAATTCACTACTTAATGCCATGTTATTTAACAGCAGGAGCTTGTCCTGGATTGTCAGTCTTTCATCGTAACATCCATCTTGTTGATTCTTCCCCTTGTGTGCAATAAACTCGCATTTCTTAGAAGAACCTCTTTGAACTTTTGCTCATTTTAGTATTGAATTATTCGCTACTTAATGCCATGTTATTTAACAGCAGTAGCTTGTCCTGAATAGTCCTTCATTGTGATATCCATCATGTTGATTCTTACCCTTGTGTGCAATAAACTCACATTTCTTACAAGAACCTCTTTGAACTTTTGTCCATTCTAGTATTGAATTTTTAAAACTGTCGGCAGGCAGGTTGGGTTTTGAACCGACCCGATTATGCTCTATCTGAACCCGATTTTTTCATTAAACAGGTCAATGTTCTCAAACCCGAACTCGGTCTCCATAATCTATTTAGTACTTTAATTTTTGTATGTTGTCGTAACGGTATAGTTGTCGCCATGTGATCTGGAGGTCACGGGTTTGAGTTGTGGAAACAACCTCTTGTAAGAAAAAGTTGGTAAAGTTGTATATAATAGACCCAAGTGGTCTGATCCTTCTCCAGACCCGTGCATAACATGAGCTTTGTAGCACCAGGATACCTTTTATTTTGTATGTTTACATTGATTTTGTGTGTGGTTTCGTGTGTTATTTAGTATTTTCATCCCTCTGATTTATAAATGAAATCAATGAAAGATTTAATTTTTGTCCTTGCCAAGTTGTACATGTCAGAGAAGAGGGTTTTGTTTGTTTGTGAAGAAATAAATGGAAAGGTATAAAAAATCAGGTTAATATTTTTTATTTTTTCATTTTTCATTTTTTATTTTTCTTTCGTTCGTTATTTTATACTAGGATCTTCAGAAGTTAGAGTAGTTTTATAAATGGGCAATTTGTCAAAATGGCCTTAGTCTATTTATTTATTTATTTATTTGGTCCTAGGTCGAATATATTTGTCAAATGGCCTTTGGACCGCCTACCAAGAACCAAATGGGATCTGCAAAACGGCCTTTCAAATGCCGATCACCGCGAAAGATGATGTTCTAGAGCTAATTTCGGTTTTGAAATGGCGATTAGCTCAACACAACCTGTAAGAGGACTTCTTTGGTAATCGGCCTTTCAAATGCCGATTAGTTCCATAAAAGCTCTTTTTCATGGAGTATGGAGCAAATCGGTCTTTCAAATGCGATTAGCTAATCGGCCTTGAAAGGTCCGTTTTGCATCCAAGTCGCTAGCCGGTTTGGTTCGCTACCCGTAGCCATTTTGGCAAATATATTCAACCTAGAGGCAAAAAAATAAATAAAGAAATGGACCAGGGCCATTTTGGCAAATGGCCCTTTATAAATTTTTATTTTCATGGTGTTTTATTTCATCTAAAAAATAATATAATTCATAATTCTTGTCATGACCTAAACCTAACACTAATCATGTTTTCCCATATAATATCTTTAGTGAGGTTGAGTTGTATGACTTTAAATTTTAATCTTGAAAACAACATTATCAATAATTTGACTTCCAAGCTTTTATTTTGGAATTAACAATTTATTTTCCCAAAGTGGTTGGAAATACAGAATATATATATATATATAAAACTCATCACTGATTCTTTAACATCAATCAATTCGGACCTCCACTTAGTTTCACCCAAGCTTCATCCATACCTATCACCTAGGTTTTGATCCATTAGCAATGACAATTGCCCTATGAAGACTCGCTTTCGTTGCGGCTTTGGTGGGTTCCCTTAACTAAGCCACTGCTTATGAGTCGCCAATTCATTCTTCAACAGACACACAGCTTCTCCCACTACTTGATAGCTCACAATTTTATGTTTTATTTCACTCCCCGATAGGGTTTTTTTCACCTTTTTCTCACGGTACTACTTCACTGTCAGTCACCCAGGAGTATTTAGCCTTGTAATATGATCCTTGCTGATTCATATAAATTTATATATATATATGGTTGAAATAAGAGGACTTGGAACGAGTAGAAATGAGTTTTCACATATCGAAATATATTTTAATAATATAATAATTAAAATTGATCTAAGTCAAAATCACGGAAGTATAAAAGTGAAATGAGGGAAGTAACGTAACCCTTTTTAACTTATTTGATACAAATAACATTTCTCTCTCTCTCTCTCTCTCTATATATATATATATATATATATATATATATATATATATATGATTATTTGGTTTTGTTTTGGTAAGTTAATGGTTGGTGGGAAGAAGAGATGAAGATCACTACTACTCACCAATCACCATCCAAATAGACAAGTTGGATGTACTGAAAGAATTGGATGATATGATGATACCCCACACTCACTCACACACTTACCAACTCACTGACACTCATCTTTATTATATATATATATATATATATGAATTTAATGGATTCGGGTTGAGAGTTGAGAGATTGAAGAAGAATAATAAGAAGAATAGAATCCGACCCGTTAAGGAAGAGTGGGTTTTGTCATGTAGTTCCAAGTCCAACTGGCAAAATGGGGGTGCTAAGTGCTAACTGGCCTAAGTAAACAAAGGCACGTGAAGAGGGGTGTGGTTCACGTGAAGGTCCACACGTAGTGTGCTTTCATGCACGTGCTTCTTCTTCATTTTCCATCCATGCTTCAAAAGTTGGAAGAAACTCTTTAATTCTTATCTATCCATATCTATCTTTTCCATTTCGATTTCGTTATACATTAAAAACCTTTTCTTCTTTAGATCTCTTGGCCTCTCACTATTTATTATTACTGATCACTCAGTACTGGTACTCTCTCTCTCTCTCTCTGTTTGTTTGTCTGTTTGTCTGTCTTTTGTTTTGTTTATCTCTTTGTTTATATATATATATATGGTTAGATGGGAGATTGAGAAGATATGTGCATGGGTGGAGATCAGGAAGAAGAGATCAGAGGAGATATAGAGAGAAGGGTGGTTTTTGAAGCAAAACTAAGGTTTCTTAGATATGACTGCATTTGCACCTGCACCTATATATATACTCTCTCAGTCTGTCTTTGTGCATCTCTCTCTCTCTCTCTCTCTCTCTCTCTCTCTCTCTCTATCTCTCTCTCATATATGGACATATATACAGTATATATGTGTATTTTCAAGATTGATTTCATAAGGAAAGAGATCATGGGTTTTAATCTCTCTGGTCTCTCTGTGTGTGTGTGTGTGTGTGTGTAGTGTTTGAGAGAGAGATGTTAGACTTCTTGTTACTTGTTTTTTCAGATTCTCTTGACTTGATTGAAGATGAATCTCAAGGTCCTTGTTCCATAGAATGAGAGAGAGATGTTAGCCTTGTTGTTACTTGTTCTTTTGGCTTTTCATTTATGGTTTTTTAGCTTCTCTTTACTTGATTGAACATGAATCTCAAGGTCCTTGTTCCATATAATGAGAGAAGAAAAAGAGAGAGATAGAGATGTTAGCCTTCTTGTTACTTGTTCTTTTGGCTTTTCATTTATGGTTTTTTAGCTTCTCTTTACTTGATTGAACATGAATCTCAAGGTCATTGTTCCATAGAATGAGAGAGAGATGGTAATTAGCCTTGTTGTTACTTGTTCTTTTGGCTTTTCATTTATGGTTTTTTAGCTTCTCTTTACTTGCTTGAAAATGAATCTCAAGTTCCTTGTTCCATAAAATGAGAGAGAGAGAAAGAAAGAGAGATGTTATCCTTCTTATTACTTGTTCTTTTGGCCATTCATTTATGTTTTTTTTTTAAGCTTCTCTTTACTTGATTGAACATGAATCTCAAGGTCCTTGTTCCATAGAATGAGAGAGATGAGCTTGTTCTTGTTCATGTACTTGTTATTGAACAAAAATTCAGGATATAATCTAGAAGAAGAACTACATGAATGAATGAGAGAGAGAGAGAGAGAGAGAGAGATAGAGGTAGTGCATAATTAATGTGCAAATAGAGTGTGTAGGTGCAGAGGTGAATGCAGTTATATGACATCTTGGATCCCTAAAAAAAATGTTGAAGTGATCAGAAGGAAATAGTGCAGTTTGATTGCTCAAGAGATGTTAGGGAAGAATGATTGATGATCATGCCCTACATAACAACACAGGTTCACTTCTTCTTCTTCTTCTTCTTCTTCACTTTATCCAACTTCTCCTGGTTTGATTTCTTTATTTTTTATATACTTTTTAATCAAGGAATTAACTATATGCCTCTTTTCATTCTAATTAATTATCTACATTCATGCAAAGATGGCACCAAATAATGTTTCTACATATACAAATTAACAAGAGGAGTATTGAAGATTGGAGAGAGATCAGGAAGTCATGAAGGAAAATTGGTTTTAAAGTTTATGTGAAGAAGAAGCTCAACAGATTGAAGAGACATTTTGATCTGATCTTGTTTTTGTTTTTTTGTTGTTGTTCTTCATGCTCATTTATATTCTAACTTCATATCAGAAACAGTCTTGATGGAGATATGATGATCTTGTAATAGTTGATTAACCACCAATGGCTTGCATTGACATTTTAATAAACTCAAATTGAGCTTAATTATGTTGATCATATTCTTTGTATTTTTTTTCCTTCTTTGTTTTTTTTCCTTTTTAGGTAAGATGTTTTAAAAAATGTATTTCATTTTAATTGTGTAATATTTAAAATGCTCTTGAACTTTAAAGTAATGAACATCACTTGAAGATCTACAATCAAATTCTACCATGTGATTTTTTTTTTTTAATTATTGGTGGCTATAAACATTTCTTTTCCCAATGTTTCTATTTTTTTGGATGGAATTAGATAAACTAATATATATATATATATGGGTTAGGATCATGGGACACACTATTTTGACATACCATTTGACATCCTTCGTCATTCATTGGTTTGCACAATGCTTTAACCAATCCAACCGTATGGATGGAAAGAACATCGAAAAATAAAGCGTATCGATTTTCATATATTTAGGAATTGTAAGGTCTTCATATTAAATGGTGAAATTCCAACCGTATAAAATTTCACTCTTTAAGATGAAGACCTACAAGTTCCAAAATCATTTAAAATCATATTTGCTTATTTTTCGACGTTCTTTCCATCCATACCGCCGGATTTAGTTTAAACACCGCAAGCTAATTTAATGAAAGGATGTCAAATGGTTCAAAATAATAATGTCCCTAATTCATATATATATATATATATATATATATATATATATATATATATCATAAAATCAGATTTTTGTTCATATCTTCAGCATCTCTTTTTTTTATACCACTGAGGCAATATTCCTTTTTTTTTAATAATGATTTATATCTTTCGCTCTAAAATTCAAAGTATCTCGAATATCCCCTCTTTCTCATCTCTCTTTTATTCTTTTGAAAACGGAAGAAAAGAAAAAGGAAAAGAAAAGGAGAGAAAAGATGATGTAGACCGCAAATACAATCCTTATTTATATATTTAATAAAAAATAAAAAAGAAAAGATTTAATAGATCACATAGAAAATGACTGAAAGTGAACTCATATTTTCCCAAAAAAAGAAAGGAAAAGAAAAGAAAAGAAAATTCATATCAATATATACATGGGCTTTAAAATACACACCTAGAGCATGGTTGTTTGTTTGTTTTTATATGGTGTATATAAAAAGTAATATGAATATTATAATTCTTGTTTATGCAATTCAATGCTTAAAGAATGTTGATCAGAGATCCATCAAAATCAAATGGATGTCTGAGGTGTGTGCTACAGTATCATGGATTTTTTCCTGCAGTATGAGATCTTTGAATTTTAAGCTTCAATTTTGGAGTTAAGTTTCGATATTTGGGTCCCAACTACTGTAGTAAAAATGACAGCGCTCATATAGCATAAATATCACTCTAGAACCCAAAAACTTATATATTAAAATTATTTTTTGGATGGAATTATATAAACTAATATATATATATATATATATATATATATATATATATATATATATCACAAAATCAGATTTTTGTTCATATCTTCAGCATCTCTTTTTTTTATACCATTGAGTCAATATTCCTTTTTTTTTAATAATGATTTATATCTTTCGCTCTAAAATTCAAAGTATCTCGAATATCCCCTCTTTCTCATCTCTCCTTTATTCTTTCGAAAACGGAAGAAAAGAAAAAGGGAAAAAAAGGGAGAAAAGATGATGTAGACCGCAAATACAATCCTTATTTATATATTTAATAAAAAATAAAAAAGAAAAGATTTAATAGATCACATAGAAAATGACTGAAAATGAACTCATATTTTTCCAAAAAAAGAAAGGAAAAGAAAAGAAAAGAAAATTCATATCAATATATACATGGGCATTAAAATACACACCTAAAGCATGTTTGTTTGTTTGTTTTTTATATGGTGTATATAAACAGAATGTTGACCAGAGATCCATCAAAATCAAATGGATGCCTGAGGTGTGTGCTACAGTATCATGGATTTTTTCCATTTTTGAGTTAAGTTTCGATATTTGGGTCCCAACTACTGTAGTAAAAATAACAGCGCTTATGTAGCATGAATATCACTCTAGAACCCAAAAACTTATATATTTAGAATCTAAAAAACACTACTCCAGGACTCACTCAAGATCCATATGATCTCATACCGTGTGAACAGTATACACGATATGTTAGAATTCACCGGATGTCTGATCAATGGATCCCACAACATAAGTTTTGCTTTTAGCCCTTTGTGGTCACTTGGTTTTTTTGTTTTTTTTGCATGTATATCCATGAAAATTCTCATATTACATATAAGCACTCAGTAATAGTAATTTTTGGATATAAATAAAGTTTGCAAGACTATTGCAAGTAAGATAAACCTAGTCAAAATAATTTGAGACAATTTATATCCTCTTGAGAACATGATAAATTTCAATGCAAGACATGTTTAAAACCTACAAAAAACCCATTTGGGGAAAACACATTTCCTCTTTCTATGAGACATTGTTTCATATATATATATATATATAGTCAAAATAATTTGAGAGAACTTATATCCCCTTGAGAACATGATAAATTTCAATGCAAGATATGTTTAAAACATACATAAAAACCCATTTGGGGAAAACACATTTCCTCTTTCTATGAGAGATTGTTTCGTTTCATATATATATATATATATATATATATAGGGGATGATACTATTAGACCGGTCAGAACACTGTGCAAATAAGATCACCTCCCATTTGGCCATTTGGTAAAGATTTTTAACAGTATGAATGGAAAGAACATCGAAAAATAAGCTATCATGTCGATTTGCATACAATTTGATGAGATGATGATCATTCATCTTAACTGTTGAAATTTTAAAATTTCAACAGTTAAGATGAATGATCATCACCTCACCAAATTGTATAAAAATCGACATACTAGCCTATTTTTCAATGTTTATTCTATCCGTACGGTTAAAAATTCTTAAAACATTTTTCAAATGACCAAATGAGAAACGACCGTAAATACACAATATTAAAGCATAGTAACACGATTGATATATATATATATATATATATATATATATATATATATATATATATATATATTGAAACAGGGAACACTTGATTTCTAAATCAAAGGAAAGGTATAGAAAGAAAGGCACAATAGGAAAGTAACATAGATTTCCAATTAAAATATCTCAAAACCAGTACTATATCAAAAAATGATACACAATTATATCACAATAACATGAATTCCCCAAATTTGCACATAAAGGGACTTGATACCCTCCATATCCTATCCTTCTAGCTAGTAGGTTAAAAGCCAAAAAGGCCAGAAGATATTTCCTGGTTCACTAGTCATCTTGTTACTTGATACTATACAAAAATTATCAAGAGAAAAAACACAATGCCTGAATAACATACAAATAAGCTTGAGTTTACAGATCAGTGTTCATGCTTCACACGGCCTTTTAGAATTCCTGGAATGGGGGGTGAAGTGGGCAGCTTACCGGTGAGATTGGGCCTTGTAGTTTGCGGGATTTGATTTTGATACATGCCAACTGTGCTGGAGCACTCACCGCCATTCGAGCTAGGTTCACGGGCGCCATCATTTTGGTCTCTATCGCAGAATCTCATCGCTTTGAGGACATAAGAGTCATCATGCAGCTCAAAAGGAGTGCTGCCATTTAGAATTTGGCACAAGAACAAAGTAAGTAAAACGAATTTTAGAAAAAGAAAGTCTTGCATCTAACAGAGGGCAGCCCAATGCACAAAGGGCTTTAGCCAGCATCTGGGCTTTATGGCATACTTGATGATTTCTCAGTAAAATAAAGAGGTTAAGTATAGTTAATGCCGGCCACTATAATGATGCAGTTCAGTATCGTTTACAACCAGAAAAAAAGAAAATACCAGAGTTGTATGATTGGCTAATAGTCAATTTCGTCATCCAAAACATAAAGCAAGTTCATTTTAAAGAGAGCATAAAAATGGAATACCTATTGAAGTCGAAATGCACCAGTTGCATATCTTCTGATATCTCCACCTCAACAGTAGCATGTGGGCGGGTCTGTTCTTTCACATATGCAGGAAAATATTAACGCTGAATGTCACAACATATATAACTCTCACATGAAAAGATGGTGAATTACATACTCTGACATAAGCAATGAACAGGAAATAACATCGATGATTTAGATCGTGTGCGTGCTTTGGAATCTATATTCCAATTCAGTAGTATGGCCGAATTAGTCTTAAAATCACAACTGTAAATCTCTGATAACTACTCTTTCAAATTAGTCTAACACTCACAAACAGTAAATTGACTGCATATGCGGTTATTTTAAAAGCAGATAAATATATGTCAGATCAGTGGAAGATAGCTGCTTTAAATAATATGTAATAGTTTTGAAGAATCAAAGGAAGTTGTAAACTCAGATCCATTGTTTAGACAAACAGCAGTTTACAGTCTCATATCTTGCATGTTAACTACAAACCAACACATAACCTTTAAAACCATTTAACTAAGGGAGACAGTTGAAATTCTAGAGATGGATGAGCACAGACTAAACTAAGATAGCCAAATCCACCATATAAAGAACTCTATAAGATTCAGCTCCAGAAATATGGCACCATATTCAGGAGCAAAGCATAAGTTGGAATATTAACACTAACAAATAAACTTTGGTTGATATCAAAATATATTAAATTTTCAAGCATAGATGCAAAGAGAAACACTGCCGAACCCCTCCTCTGACATACGATACATGGCTAAATTCTGTTTTCCTGTTTCTATTGATTGTGAGCTGAGCTATCAGCTTTAGAAAACACAGCTGTTCTATGATAGGCAACTGTAACAAGGTCATCAACCATACAAATCTAAGCATATATCAAAAAAAAACAAAGGGAATAAAAAGTAAAACAATTAACCTATCTTCATCTTAAAACAATTATTGCCTTCTATTAGTGGGTTTTCTGGGCATAAAATTGTAAGGTTATGGTGACATTTGAGGTTACATGCATAGGAAAAACACCAGACTCACCACTACCAAGTATATTGGTGCATAGCAGAGTTCATATCATCTTAATAAAAACAGCTCAATATAAAATTATATGTGCTAAACATGGTAGATTATGTTACCATCAATAGCACCGAAAATAATCAGCAAAACATCCTCAGGAATTCACCGTTTAAAAAGGTTTACAGCTGAATATCCTCCCACACCTCATATAGGCAATCCAAGTTACTATTGTTTGCTATATCCAAAGAACCATCTTAAACATAGCAGACTGAGAAAATGCAACATTACAATACAAAGGTCGTACCTGAACAAGAATAAATGGTAAAGCCACTCCACCAGAAGGAGCATTCCCAGACCCATACAATTGTTCATTTCGTTGAATGAGGTTCTGAAGGCCTATGTACTTAATAGGAGAAGAGAAGAGTGTGAGCAGTGAAAAACTAAAAATACACATTAGTAAAACCTTGACCTGTATCAGATCAATTGACAACACAGTTGTTATTATATTATCTGCAGAATGACAATGCCATGCAAAATAATGGTCCTTTATGTAAATATCTGTAAATCATATATGTTTTCCGTTTGAAACAACATGAAGAATAAAGATTAAAAAAAAATTAAACTGGATAAATCTAAACTTAGTTACCAGAATCATAAAAAGCAAAATTACATGCAGAATTGTCCTTGTCCTGCTATGCTCATTAGACTATAAAAGGACAGCCCGGTGCTACAAAGCTCCTGCTTTGTGCGGGGTCCAGGGAAGGGTCAGACCACTTGGGTCTATTGTGCGTAGTATTACTCTGCTTGTTTTGCAAGAGCATGTTTCCATGACTTAAACCCGTGACCTCCAGGTCACATGGAGGCAATTTTACCGTTCATTAGACTATCACCTCAAAAAATTGATAAAAAATACAGCATGAACTCATATGAGACCCGCCTGCCTCTTAGTGAGAAAATGATCAAGATAGTTGCGAATCTTTATATTGACCAGAGTGTATTCGAATCAGTTCACTTACAATTGTATGAACATTTCATCTCATTAAACTTATTGCTCTAAAAACATGAACAATACCAGTTACACATTTATCTATTCAAGAAGCCATTACATGTCATATCAGTACTTTCATTAATTACTAATGGAGTCAGAAAACAAGTTTCCAGACCCAAGGTGATAGTTAATAGAAACAAAAGGGCGCATAGAAGGCCATGAAAATATTGTGTTTGAAGAAACATCATAAAAACAATAATATATATATATATATATATATATATATATATATATATCCTTAACCAAGATAATGTGAATGGTCTTACTTGGTCTTCCAATTCTTGCAAATATGCAGTCTTCTTGTCAATCCTGTTTTTCAGCCCAATTCGCTCTGTCTGGAGAAAAATACGAAGCAAAAAAAAAAAAGATTTACCACGAAGAAAACAACTGAACTTCTCTCAATATAAATGTACATTTCTCCAGTTCATTTTGAAGCAACAAAATATGTGGCCAGTATAGGTACATTGAAAATGACAACATTACAAACCTTTAATTCTTCAATATCATTTAGACTTGTTCGAGGTAAACCTTTCCATTGTATTTCTTTCTTGTCTTTTGAGATAATATCCATAGCCATGAGAACATTCAGAGCATCATACACCCTCCGGCGTATGTTCTTTTCATCATATTGTTGCTGCTTTTAACAGAAACTAATTAAGGCATATTCCATGGATATATCTCAAATGTTGATGGAGAAAGAGTTAACATTGCTGGTTTTCGGGAGTATGACACTACCTGGTCTGGAGATCCCATATTACTGTTAGGATCTGCAAACTCTGCAACAAGTTCATCCGCAACCTGAAAATAGAAAATCAAATCAGTAGCAAGCCAACCCAAAAAAGAAGCTCTAGATGGGAGTGAAGGATGCCTGCTATTGTGTCATTGGGATGTACCACTGGGTCCTAAAGAATTAAAGGAACACCAAAAATAAAGAAAATACGAAAAACTAAGTGATTCTGATGTTACAATAGTAATCAATAAGTAGACTTCACAAGTGAATAAAAAAAATCGGTATGGAACCTATCATTCAATTTACAGATCTGAAGGAAAAGAAAATCTTAACCAGAGGTACAAAATGGAGGGCACTTAACTTCTAATGCTTGAAGATACAGGAGTGATCCAAAAACAATGTCCACTGAGACAATTATGTAAATTTATGAGATAGAAGAAGTGTGCCGAAAACATATTAAACTTGATGCAGTTCCCTAAGTACCACATACTAGCATCACAATCATCAACAAACACAACATGTAAACATGCCTTGGTATCCATCATTTATTGAAAGGAAGAAATTCAAGTTCGGTTCTTTGAAAAATAAAATAGAAAAATATTTGATTAATCAGGAAATTGGTTTTTATTATTTACAAAACAAGTTCAAATTGTTAAAGGGATATTAAAGGACAGGGTAACGTTACAAACCGAGGTAACTGATAATTCAAAAGCATAATTTGCATTCATCATATTCTGGCCTAAAGACCAACTCACAAAGAGGGTAACAGACATGTAAAAGAACTTGCACTCTTAATTACTTGGGGAATAAAGTATTCGCACATAAGGCATTAATATATGTGCAAATAAGGTAACAAAATAATTTACTTAAGAATTAGAGAATAAGCAATCTGACCTCATTGTAAGTGGTTCTCCCCTTGCTTTCTACTTTCTCGCAAACTACACATCATAGAAACATGTAAGGAACATGAGAGGACAATTTCGATGAAACCACCAACATAAAGTCAAGATTAGCTAAGCAATAACACAACATTATTCCAGCATTCAGTTGCAAACAAGGAAGGCAAAATAAAACCTGGCCTTTTGCTAATGCCATAGACACCATCACCGTATAACTTTAAATAGACAATAGAAAGCTATTGAGCAAAAAAAGCAATTTCTACGATCACCTTTCATACTAAATTGACGAAGTCCTCTGCCACTCTTGTCAGCTCCAACTGCTCGTGCTCCTCTCTTTTTCTTCTTAGCACTGTGCAAACCCATGACTCGTTAGATTTTTCTTTTGTAAATAAAAGCATATCCACACATAAGTGAAAAAAATACACAGAATCCACTTGGGCAAAACAAATATTATGCGAAGAATGACGTAAATATAGAGGTAAATATATTAACCGGTTGTCATGGAAGTCATTAAATTGCATCCATAAATGCGGCGAAAGGGTTAAAAAAACCCTTTGTTACTACTAATCCTAATGAACTTCCCATCAACTCGAATTCATGTCTTGCAAAAGACTCTCATGGATTTCCTCTATGTCCTTCAGTCCAATGAAACAGTGCTCAAAGAAGCAAGAATCTAGTAGAACATTACATCCAACCTCTTCTCCTTCACGAAAACAATTACAACTAAGAAACCTCCATACACTAACTAATCCAACAAATAACATAACAGCACTCAACCAGTTCATCACAAAGAATAAATCAACTAAGTTCCAAACCAACACCAACAAGAACAACATCATCAAAAAAAAAAAAAAAAAAAAAGGAGAGATAATGTCTTCCAAAACCGCCTAAAAATTACTCTACTTTTCCATCAAATTTCTTCAAAAAATTCGAATTCTAACAGAAATAAACGAAATCAAAACACCAAAAAAACCTCTGACGAGGTCCGGGAAGAGGCGGTTCTCACCTGGCGGCAGCCTGAGACGATCCGGCATCATCACCGTGGATATCAAGGTGATTAAGCCGAACAAAGGTGTTCTCGCTGACAGGAGTCGTCGCTGCAGCGGAAGCGAGGGCGGCAGGCTCAGAGCGGCTAGAAGGAGACCCCGCGCTGCCGCTAGTGGACGCGGAGTGGCCGCCCGAGAGCGCAGAGGCGCCACCCCAGGAGGGGCGGGTCCCTCCTCCCTTGGAGGTGCTGGCGGAGCTCTTATCGCCATCGGCGCCGCCGCGGTGGTGGGTGGCGCTCGTCACCATAGCAAGAGAGCGAAGGAGGCCGTGAGGGATCGAAGAAAGAGTGGGGAAAGGGAGCGAGATACCGGGAGTAGTGAAACTTTCGATGTCCAAAATACCCCCTCAATTTATACACAATGACAACAAAGTCCAACCAGATCTGAATGGGCTTTGAGTTGTTGGACCACTGGATCCACTATATATATATATATATAATAGTTAAAAGATTAAATTGAAAATATGGGAGTTTAATTATCTATTTAGTTTCAATATAAAAAAAAAAGATAGATAATTGCTCACTTCTTTTTTTAAAAAAAATTATAAAGGTATATGTGAGAAGATAATTTTCATGGAGAATATTGATAAATTCAAACTCTCAAATTTAGTTTAATAAAGTGTGCACATCCAAGAAGTTAAAACTGGTGACCATAGAAATGATAATAAAACAAAGTTTGACTTTCACCAGTGACGAGTTAGACACACCGTCAGGATTTTGAAGACAACCTCAGATCAAGAAAACGCCGACTAAAGGAAGATAAAGTGAGTCTCGAGATCAATTAGGATCTCCAAGAACTCCACTTATGTACTTTATAAACTTTGTTATCTTATTAATTAAACATGATTTATCCATCTTTAAAAAACCTCACAAATTATTATTATATATACATATGTACACACACATTAAACTTGTGCAAAAAGAGAAAATGGCTAGAAAACAAAACATTCAAATCATGGAAATGAAACACTGTTTATGTTCTCATTATATTCTCTGTTATTAGAATGTATAGCCTTTACAGACACAAAATCACAGCCATATAGAGTTTACCAATGCTTGATCTCCATCAAGTCACTCTCTCACATATACACTAACAAAAAGATAAAATTCTCAAACTGTTGGCAGTTTTGGGAAGTATAGAACCACAGCTTGATGAATCATAACAAGAAGCAAAAAAATTGAACTATGGAACAATGTGGTTTTCTAGGGTAACCTTGCTTGCAGACACCATTACAACTAAGCTGCGCATTCTTTCCATTCGCAAGGGGGTTCGGAGGATAGAACCTGTGGAAATTTCAGAGAAATTCAACAACATGAATTTTTAGGAGCAATTATGCAATCAGAAATAATTTGCATGTCGAGTAAAATATCGGTATTTGTTTTCTCTGATTTAATTGAGCAAAATAAGAGAAAATTTGACACCAGATTTCAAAAGCAAGAACATGTTTGAGCAAACACATGACTCAAGATGAAATTGAAAGAACTACTGATGCTGAAACACATTCCATTTTACATGGTGGATTTTAGATAATAATATCAGAGTAAAACATGCTGGTGTGGATATTTCATTTGCTATTTATCACTCAAGGATGATGCTGCAGTTGACAAGGTTGGTGGGAATGCTGTTTAGAACCAAAGCAACTACAACTGTAGGACAACTAAAGGGAAGGATTGGAACAAGAACTTGTAAATTGAAAACACCACCTCCCCTTGTAAGGCCTGGGCGATGGCAAAGCCCGAACCTTTTTAGCGAGAAGAACTTCATGTAGAAAAGAAAGTAATGAATGAATGCATACTGAATTTACATGATATAAAAATAATTATGTTGATGCAGATAAAGGAGCAAGCAGGGAAAAAGACTTACTTGTAGTTACCTGAATGCATTGGCACAATTAAGTAGAGATGCCAAGATATATTCACGAGACTTCCACTGTGATGGCCCTTGTTAGTTCTCCAAAACATGGTCAATTGCTATTCTACATGAAAATTCATTGGCCCACTTTAATCCCAAACTTGTCCAGCAGTAATTCATCAAGAAGACCATAGTTGGGTACACCTTCAACAGTGTTCCCAGAAGGCAACTTGCGGATGCATCCAAGAATAATCTGAATATCGCGACACAGCCTGCTTATGCACAAAAGGCAGAATAAACATTAGAAAATGGTACTTATCAGAAGTGAAAACCAAGCAATAAATACACATGCACCTGTTGTTCGCTTGAGGAGTGCTGAGCTCTAATTTTGAAAATGCATCTGAAATATGTGAATGGAAGATCTGAACTACTTGTCTGCATAGAAGATATGCGATAGATATTAGAAACACAATAATTGAATAATGAGGTAATATCTAGCCTAGATGACACACTTCACCTCATAAAGCACAGTTCTGTTCATACAGTAAGGAAAAAAAAAATTGCATAGAATGTACAGCACATATCACAACAATGACATGAAGAAAACTATACAATACTTTTGCTTTTTAAAACAGTCCTCACACAACAACAACAACAAAAACAACAATGGGAATCAGCATTCCAATAATACTGTACCAACTAAATGAAACATGAACATCGTTTTTTAGTGCTCAATTACTATTTTTAAAAAATATATATATAGATAGTTTGAAGGCTCAGAAACTGTTTGGTGACTTTATGTTCCTAAGAACAGGAGGTTAACAAGCAGCCAATTTGTGCATTTAATCAGCGAAGGTCCTAGACCATAAGAATGCTGACCATAAGGAATACAAAAAAAAAACATAGATTTCAAAAACTTCTAGTTCTAATACCACTGTTTGTTTCATATTGCAAAGCATTTCAAGATACTTGATGCTTTTACAATTAGGTTCAGTAGTAATCAAAATAAAAGGGAAAAAAAAATACAAGGTGACAAATTGCGAAATAAAAGCATAAATAATTAACAAAATGATGACCAATTGGCTTGTATTTACAAATTTATCAGATGTTAAGACATTCTTGACATATCAAGACTTGCCTGAAAATTGCTTGAACATCATCCTCAAGTAAGGTTTGAGACAGAATACGGTGAAGATAGGAAACTTCCTGGGAAAATGTAGAATAACAAATATTTAGGTGACCATTAAAGCAAGAAATACACCACAAACTTCAAAATTACAAAGCTTCAATTTCTCTTTTAACATAATCAACCAAGGAAACAAGAGTGCAATGATAGTAAACCTTTGTAACGGATCGTGCGAACTGACTGCCTTGTTGGTCAATTTCATCCGACGCATTCCAATTCTCAACAATTTGGGGAAGCTTTCGCAAATTAGCTAACAACCTTTCCCTCATTATCTGAACAAGTTTTGTATGAATCTCATCGCGATGAACTTTGTAGTCCTGTCATTTTAAAGAGAAACATCAAGAACTCTCACTACAATTCAATTCTGAAATATACAACCTAAAATCTGGTGAGAAACAAGAATCACATGATAATCTCTATAAGTAGTGATTCTTCATTCAACAATGACTACCTTCCAAAGGAGTGAAGATAACATCAAGAGAAAGCAAACATATGTAAGCAGCTTTATTTACTACCAAAAATTTCTGTTCTCAAAATTAAAAAGAGAGCTTTCAGAAGCATTGCACAGTACTACAATAATAAACATTCCTACAGAGAGCACAGGAGACAGAATTTCAAATCATTTAGGCAGTGTTCGCCTTGAGGGAAAATGAAGGAAAAGAAAAGAAAGAAAAAGAGAATTATGGAAGAAAAAGAAAATAAATCTTTATAAAGCATTTTCCATTGCTTATCCATCTAGTTTTCTCACCTAATCAAACAAAAGAAAACAGAATTCCTTCTTATATTCTTTTCTCGTTCTTTATTTCAACACAATCCAAACACACCCTTAGGTTGCACATGGCACTATGCATGTTTTTATGGTGGTCAAGCCTTGTACAAAAGAAAGAATTTAAGAAGCCTGAGAACTGGTGGTGCCAGGTGGTATGTCTATGCCTAGTTCACATACAAAGTAAATAACTAACTAATTGTCCTCGCAGTTATTAATTAATGGGAGGTATACAATAACATTGAAGAGGTGAAGGGAAACCGAACTCTTCTTTTTGTGGATGATATGATTTGATATTATCTTTCACAAAGAAGAAATTCCACTTTTTTGTTACTCAGCATTCACACAACAGAACAAATATAACACATTATTTTCAAAAACCAACAGGAACAGAACACTTCACATAGACAAAAGAAAATAAACATGCACACAAAAATACCTTCATATAGACATTTACTTAAAAGGAAGACACAACGAACTTATACCTGAGCTACTCTATCAATCTCTGAGAACAACAACACTTTACGAGTCTCGGGAATCTTGAGAAAAAGAACCTGCCGGATATCTATGTTTCCATGCATGGAAAAATGTCAGCATCTTTGCAATCATTCTTCAGTAGACATCTGTACAAACTTACCGAAGTAAAAAGTATCTGCATACATGAGCATATCTAACTAACAATGATAAGGCAATATATGATCCATAAAACCGTGATTTGAAGTTCAAAACCAAACAAAGTTTTAGCTAGAAAAGATTCTATAGTTATCCATGCCAACTATTCTCAGCTGAGTTACAGATTTAGGTTAATGTTATATAATTGTATATATCTTAACTTCTGGGGGAAAATGAAAAAATGGAGCAGATGCTTATTTTTCTTTTTCATAACAAAGAAAAAAGAGCCAAATGCATGAGGACTTAAATTTTTAAAAAATAAAGAACACTTAAATGCAATGCAAAACCCAATAGAAATTTTCTTTGAGTCAAATATTTATTCCCATCTTTTGGCACCTTTCACTGTACAACACAAAAGAACAGTAACATGAATAGCAGACAATTGGATCTAGATAGCTGTATGAAACACCATTTTCCTTCCACCTTCTAATACACTAATACAATACCATAGAGCCAGCAATAAAAGGTCAGCCTGGTGCTACAAAGCTCTTGTGCGGGGTCCAGGGAAGGGTCGGACCACTTGGGCCTATTGTACGTAACCGTACCCTGTTTTTAAAGAGGTTGTTTCCACCACTCGAACCCATGACCTCCAGGTCACAAGGCAACAACTTTACCGTTGTGCCAAGGCTCCCCTTCACCCTAGAGCCAGCAATATGTGGGCTCTTTTTCCGAAAATTTAATCAAATACTTATTCTTGTAAAAAAAAATATGTCATAGTTTCAGGTCACCAATCAATGAAATGTCAGTCAACTGCTGCGCCTCAACACATTTAAGATAAAAAAATATATCTTATTAGACTTAACTTCTTCCACAACACCCTCCACGCCCTATAAAGTCTTTCCTAGCGATAATAAGCTAGACACAGGAGTCAGTGCTTTCTTAAGGAGATAAGTGATGAAAAGCAAATTATAAAAGATTACAGCCATTTGCACAGAAAATTTACCGAGTTAGTAACCAGGCACATACAGTGAAATACAATTAACAAAAATAGTACTGGGGGACTACTTTTAATAGGACCAATATTCAATCAGAATAACAATTACCTGGTATAATAGCATAGATAAAACTGATAACCTGACTTGCCAGAGCCAAGTGCTTAGAAGTTATGGACTTCAAACCGGATACCTGAAAATCAAATTTTAATACAGATCTCAGTCCTAGTAAACTGCATCTGGATAGATGAAGTTTGTTCACCAATGCGGCACACCTTTTCCATCATAATGATTATTCAGATGATTTTCATATGCAGGTAAACTTATATAAAGTCTAAAAACATCCTAAAGAACTATATACAAGAATTATCATAGGAAAAACCAAAAGTTTACCTGCATTGCACCAGCACCAAGAACAAGCTGACAAGTCCTAGTGTTAAAAAGCTTCAATATTTCAACAACACGTTGGACAACTTCTGGAGCTAAAACTGGCAAACACTTACTAATGTCCAAATACTCGGACAACATCTTCAATAGGATTAGCCCACTGGAAAAGGATTTGAAGATAGTCAGCCTTAAGAACAGACATAAAATAAAAAAATAGAAAAAAAAATGATAATTAAGTAGTAACTAAAAAAAGTAATCAGTAGTAATAAAACATGAAGTAAGAAATAGCAGAAAAGTATTCATTACTAAGAGAATAAAATCTATGGAATGGTTATTTAGGTAAATTGACTTACTAAAAATGAAAGGATAGGAAAAAAATTTCAACCTTTAAATAATGACTTAATTAGGAATTTTTCATAGCCTAATACTTATAAAACAAAGAATTAAAAAAGTTTCTCATATATAGGAAAACTAACCAGTTTACCATGTGATAACCAATGCCTCCATATACAAGGGTTTGGGAAATAGATTTCCCATGGTTGTTTAATCTAACATTCTCACTCTGAGTCGGAGGTGTAGAGTTAGCTTTCATTTCTTGAACTGGTGCAGTTAGAGTCTCTGATGAATCTTGTCTGGGATGATGTGGAGAGGTTTGAATAGATTCAATTCCAATAAGAGGCTGTTGAGAAGTAAGACCTTGCGATTCAAGTGATGATGAAGGAAGATTGTCTGGTGCAAGCTCAGAATCACTTGCTGGAGAGTCAAAAGAAGATAGAGACACAACTATGGCCTGAAATTCATCAGGGACATCAACTGAAACCCATGTTTCCTGGTCCAGGACTGCCTTTATCTTTGTCATCTGGAAAACATGTTATAACAGTAATACAGTGAGACTAAGGTCGATGCTTTTAAGTCATAGAATGCAAATTTAACTTACTCGAGAATCATGCTGAAAATCAAGGAAGGCTTTCGACTGTGATTGTAGAGTTCCACGTATACTGTAACCTAACCTACCACCAATCTTTTACAAAAGAACCTTGATTAATGTGAGTTTAGAATACTAATGAAAAAGGCACAATAAACAAGAGTCACACCTTCTCTGTATCAGCTATAAATGCCATAGTAATGTCATAGATGCTTAGAAACTCCGGAAGTTTTAATTTGGGATGCAAAAGAGCACGAACACCAAGAAGCTTAGCCCACCTTGCATGTGCAGCATCGCAAGCAGCAACCAAGGCTTCTGTATTTTCCCGCAATACATCAACACTGCAATTAGTTTGCCATTCTCAGAATCGGCAAGCAAGATAATTTAGTATAGGATAAACCCTATAATAAAACATCGGGTCAACAAAAGGTAAATTCAAACTTAGCATTAAAAAGGACAGGAGCAACTAGATAGCATGATAAATAACCAAAGGACGAAAAGACTCAATTGCAACAAAAAATTGTTTTCATTGTTTGGACTTCTTACATGTTGCACTTTATCACTCATCAGAAACAACTAAAATCATTATGGCAGCTCTTTTTACAACAAGCAGCTGAGCCTTAAGAATTGTCACCATTTATTTGCAAGATCATGCGTCCAAAAAATTATCATATGTATCAGATAAAACTAACAGGCCAGTATGAAGATGTAAAGGAAAAAAAAACAAAGCCCAACTCCAAAAGACTGTTAATGCACATTGCACCTAGTATTACACGTCACATCCTCATTCTTCAAATGATGGAAGAAGTTAAAAGATGAGGCTCCAATATATTTTGAACTTCCCATGCATTTGCATGTCCAAAAATCCATCAAATAATCTGCACCACATAACCAATCTCACAGCAAAATGCATCTCACTAGAATCATATAGGATTATGTCAGGTACCAGATGCCTATCAACATCACAATCAACATGCAATAATCCCTCGTGCATGAGACTGATCATTGATATTGCAAAAAGCAACCAATTTTCAACAGAAATGTAACAAATAGAGGCCAGCACCCAAAGGATAATATATCTTGGAGTCTCACAACAATGTTCCACTCAGGTCTGCAATGGTTCCATATCCTTCAAGAGATAGAATAGATAGAAGATGAGGTTCCATCATCTTTTAGACTAGTGCAAGATCATCCCCAAGCAACTAGGAGGACAAACCACAGACAAGTTTTTACTTTCTACTGCTACCTACAATTTCCCAACAATTGGATGAACTGTCTAGCAGTTAATAAACTACCCATGAAAAATGGAAATAAGTTTTGTTTTATCATTTCCAAGGAAAGCAAATCAGTGAAAAGAAGCGCAAGCTGAATAGTTGATAAAAGTCTAATCTTGATTCCCATGAGAATATTTTTGCAATATGATATATATTACTTGTTGCTATTTCAAAAACATTATTTCAAAAATTCAAAAGAAACAAAGCTAAGGAACCATTGTTTGAATAGTCATAAATGTAAAGTTAATGAATAATACTGGTCCAATAAGAAAAAGAAATGATATATACATGGATGCACAAATACAGATGCATATGGACTTGACTACACATTAACCATTAAATACTCTGCAAGATATAGAAATGGCCAATTGCCCATTGATTGTACATGCAGGTACTAGGGAAAGGTGAACAATTATCAGGTACAATCACATTTTCCCTGTTTGCACAAATCTCTAAATACGGAGAATGGTGTAAAGCTGTTATTTTTCATTAGATGATCAATCCATGTCCATAAATATGTCCAGGAAAAAACATGACTAATGGCAGTGGAACTCAGAGTTGGTAATACATCAGAATCAAGTAACTTCATAGTAACATCAAGAAGCAAAAGCCTGAGTAACTTACCGAAAATTCTTGGAAGTACATGGACTGGAAATATCATTAATCTTTCCAGGAAACAACGAAACTTTGGGAGCATTTCTTGAATATGGGACTGGAGCAACAACTTGACCATCATTATCTTGGACATGTTCACCAGATGCAACAGTTGTTACAGCAACAGAATCAGAAGCAAAATAACCATCAAGGTTATCCATAATCCATTCAATAATCCGTTTGACTTCCGCAGCTCGCAATAAATGTGCCTGCCCTCAGTTAAATATGACATTAAATGTTATGCAGACTGAAAAATGCATACAAGGCATACAAAAGAAATTACTTTGAAACACAAGAAAAGCCAACTATTACCAAGTAATTTGACCAACTTATTGAAAAAGTAGGGGGCAAATTTCTAGCTTGATCTATGTTTAGGATATCTTCAATGTCCAAAGTTCTAACAGGAATTTGTCAAACCTTATCAAGTACAATATGAAGTAATAGCTCATTAAAAAAAAAAAAACAGAAACTCAAAACATTTCATAGGCAGACTCAACAGTTTTCAGGTCATAAGAATTAACTCTCACCAAGTAAGAAAAAAAAATTAGTATCATGATAGAAATTATCATACCTTCACAACCTTGAAAATAGCAACCAGAAGTTGGACAAAGCTTTCTGATGAAAGGCTCCTCAGCTTGTTTGCCAGTGATAAGCCTCCACCTAAAACCCAATGGATAGTCATCATAGTGCTAATAGTATTATCCAACTGTAGAACAAGCTCTAGAAAATGTTAACAGATAACGAAACAAAACTCTTTGATATTACCATCAGCATCAACTGCTCGTTCTGTATTTGCCAAATCAGACTCTGATGATTGGGCCACCAGAACTACAATCAACTCAGCAACTGTAGTTTTGATTGCACCCCTCATGTCATTTGTAAGTGTGTCACGATAGACCTTCAAGACAGTAGGAAGCTTTGCCTGAAAAAAAAATAAAGAAAATATTGTATCTAAATAACAATGAAACCATGATAAAGCTACCATTGCACAACAGTGCAGATTTGGATCCATTGTTTACAACTAGTATGTAAGACATAACTAAGTTCAAGTCAAGTCAACTCTAGCCAAATAGTTGACCAAAGGTTAGCTTTTTAAATGAAAAAATAGGAGTCCATGTTGTTTAAGGAACAGTAAGGGGGTTAATGAAGCTTTAAATAAGGGTTTGCCAGTTGCTCCAAGTTGCCCTCCATCTCAGAATTCAAATTTGAGATAGTTGTTTCTTTTCAGTTATTTGACATTTCATACAAACTCTCCAAAAGAATACAAATTGCTAATGAAAAGCAAAAGACGGGGTATGCATCGAACACACAAAGCTTGGTACAAGTGTAGTAGAATAACAAAAAGTCATAATATCAGCCAGGAGAAACCTATGACCATTCACAAAGATAACATATAAAGTACAAACAATCACCATAAAACTATAGATTACAGTGGAAAGATAATTTAAATCAACAAGAGCAGGACTAACTGTTCTGAGCAGACCAATGATTAGAGGAAGAAGACGATCTCGCAATATAGAGCTTTCATCATCATCCAAAATAACCTGCAAACAAGTGAACTGTGATTGTTAGTTTGATATGTCGCAAACCCTCTTGTGGGTGGCAAAATAACCATAGAAAAAATGATGTACAGGATATGCAAAAATCCCAGTATACACCATAAATCACAATACCATGTTCTTCATCATTTAAAAAAAATTAAAATTGAAAGGGCTTTAGAAGCGAGAACACAATTACAACTGGACAACAGTAAGAAACAAGAGGCATCAAAGGATATAAATAGATAAACATAGTTTGGCTGGCTGAAATGAGAGTAGGCATACTTCATCTTCTAGTCCATTTATGGAGTTTGCCGTCTTTGCTTTTATCTTGGATAGAATGATAGAACGAACAGCTTTGGCATTATAGACAGCCGCACGCAAAAATTCGGCCGAAAGAATGCTACAAGAATAAATGCTAACAATCAGTAAATTCACATATCTAGTTTAAAAAGATCAAAAAAGAAAAAGGTAGAAAATCGAGAAGTTAACAAAAGCCAACGAGGATTTAGCAATTTCCTTCTAATTTTTTTGTATAAGAACATTAATGGAGAAGAAAGTCAACACACAAAAGCCAATCATATCAAGTATTTACCTCTTGCTCTTTGACTAATAATTTTGAACATTTAAAATTATTGACCATATAATTACAATTACAAATTTTGTGCCAAATATACACAATGAAGAAAAATAGGTAATGCAACAGCATGTCAAATTGACTGGCTTGATGAGAATTGTAGATTTAGACCACAAAGTAACAAAACTCTTATTTTGAATGGATGGGAATAAAGGCCTAGTGTGATTCCTGTCCAAAATTTGGAAGTCAGACAAAACCTAGAAAACTCTCAAAAATGAATCAGTACAAGGTTTAGAAGACTACTTCTGACTGAATGATATAAAGAAGCACATCTAGATTAACAAGAAATGCAATCCACTTTCTGTTATTCTCAGATGTAGCAGGTCCAACAGTCACACATCAAGATGATGGGGAGTCGGGAGCACACACTTGATTGTAAATGCAAATAAATGAATGGCCTAGGAAGCTAATAAAGTAATATTAAGTAGCTACCTAACATGTAAAACTATCACCAATATAGAGAACTATAACTTTGATGGATATAGAACAATGGTTATATCAGGGAAAGAGGAATAGTAAAATAAAAAGATACACATCATAAGTGAAGCAAACATTAAATTATCAAGGTATTGACCTATGAAAGACAGAACAAGGGAGAAGAAGAATTATCAATAATAGGATAATTATTGATAACATATTAAAAAAAAAAACATAACTGAAAATACTGTAAACATCATAACATATAAAAATTTAAACCTGTTTACTGAATCTAAAGATGTTGCCAGTTGTTCGCGAAGATGACGAAAACAATGAAGTCCAGCAAGCTCATCTGTGTCCTGTCCAAAATTGGAACAATGACATAAAGAAGTTAATAAAAGCAAGAAAGCATAATTCACATAGTCAAACCTTCAAACAATTAATCTGTAGAAGGATACAAGTATATATTGGGAGGCGCAAATTTTATAGGTTTTACTGTAGAAAGAAAATGTACAAGCACATCTCAACTACAACCAATGAGACCACAAGATTGGGTAATTGTCAATTAGATAGATACCTTTTTGTGAAGTACTATCAATTTTGATTTAGAAAAATAAAAATTAAAAACTAGGAAAGGAGCTTAATTGACAAGTATATTTTTGATAAATTGAAAAGTTATGCGGCAAGTTTGACTTGAAAAATGGATTCAAATAAGGCCTGCATTAGAAGGATTTTTTTCTTTTTTATTTGCTCATTGTCTTTGGATGGGATTCTACAAAATAAATGGCAAGCTACTTAGTTCTAACAGCATTTCATCCAAGAAGAATAGTAATCCTCAACATAAAGAAATCATGAAGCACATCCAACTTCCTAGAGCTTTACTTCAATGTACAATCAATAGACAACGAGTCAAAATAGTCAGAGGCTTTCAACATTTGGAAAACGTTTACAGATTACCTAAACCCCTCCAAAGTTGTTAAACCTACTGAAATACACAGGTCATTGGATCAGTTGCACCCTTATTCAGCCACATTTTTAGCCTTCTAAATACTCTTGCTATGTTACAAGGAATAAAAGTAAGTGGTTGAGCAAATATTGGCAAACATGATCCTGGGCCAGAGAATTTGGATTATCAGACAGGCTCCTTTGCAGCATCCTCTAACATTATTCTATGGCCACTAACAATAAACTGTCTGTTTTCCCCTCTTTGTTATAACTACTGATAGACATTTAACTGTATAAATGCACATGGCATGAGAAAAAATAATACACAGCAGTCAAAATATTGATTCATGAAAAAAGAAGTTGAGATGATATAGATTCAAAGAAGTCTCTGAAATGATAACTCACCACAAGATGTTGCAAGTCATCAGTGACATCTAAAGCTCCAGCACAATCAGCTGCTGCCACAAGCTGTATGGAGTCGAATCAGATCAATTGCCATCAGGAAAAAGAAAAAAAATCCAAATTTCACACAACATTTTAAAAGGAGGGCATTTTAAGTAAAAACCATGCCACCTTGAAGGTATTTCAAGTAGGCTTGTTATTTTGGACTATGAGCTAAAAATCCACAAATGAATAACAAGAAAAAAATAAAAGATAGTATACAAATAAACACTCACCAGCTTCAATGCCGAGAGTGCCTGGTTGACGTACATTATCACAGTAAGCTTCTGTTTCAGAGTGACAAGGTTCCCCCGGGCAGCATTGAGCTCCTGCACCTGCCTGGCAGAGTCCACGAGATCAACAGTGAGGATCCTGATCGTCTCCTTGAGCTCCCGGATCCTCACACATGCTTCATCAATCTCCCCATTCAACCCTTGCAGCTGTCCTTGTGCTTCAAAGAAGGAGTCCGATCTCAGTGAGATCTCCTTCACGAGGTGCATCTCCACGACATCCAAGTACTGCGTGAGCCGCTCCTGCAGCGCGGCGTTCTCATGGGGCGACGGCGAGAACGGGCACGCAGCCCGGAAAGTCTCACCCTCTTCAAGCGCGAAGTCTTCCTTGAAGAAGAGCGACGGGACCTCACGGAGGCAGGCGACGAGGGCCTGCCCAGGCCCACGGATCAGGGCGGCAGCGGAGGACTCGGTGGATGCATGGTTCCGAACGTCCTGGAAGCGGGAGAAAGGTTCGGAGATGGCGGAAAGGTAGGGGAGGAAGTCGGAGCGGGAGACAGAATCGGGGGGAATGGACGGGGGAGGGGCAGGTTCGGCGGCGGCGGCGGAAGGACCCCATAGAGACCAAGAAGCGTCGGAGCGGGCGGCATGGGGGTTGTTCAGGATGGAGGAGAGGCTG
The DNA here is from genome assembly GCA_026586065.1 of Dioscorea zingiberensis. Lineage (NCBI taxonomy): Eukaryota > Viridiplantae > Streptophyta > Magnoliopsida > Dioscoreales > Dioscoreaceae > Dioscorea > Dioscorea zingiberensis. The sequence goes on from CM048823.1 coordinate 50,275,356, forward strand.
TGTACGAACGCGCCGGCGCCAGCGCCCGAGGAGAAGGAGGGGGAGTCTCCGGCGGAGACGGAGGAGGAGGAGGAGGATCGGAGGGGCCTCGCCGGAGGAGGCGGAGCTTCCATCGGATCCGATCGGGATCTGGAGATCTCTATATATATAGGGACGGTGGAGGGCCGGAGGTGGGCTTAGATCTGAGACGGGAGTCGAAGAGGAAAGAGCAAGAGAGTGCGGTTACTTGCTCCGCGGATCAATGTTTCTCTAACCGGCTCCACTAACAACTAATTTTCAATTCTAATCAAAGCTATTTGCAATAACCTCCATAAACATAACCTTATTTTCAGAAAACTCCCCGAGTTCTCATCCACTTCTCAAAAATAATAAAGATTCAGGGAGTCATTTGTAATTTTGGAAAAGTTTATGAATGGGTTTTTGTTTTTTGGAAGATGGATAAATAAACCATGTTTATTGATAAGTGATTCCCCGGGAACCTTTGTTGGCCTCACGTGTTTTTCCTCATTCTAATCTCTCCCCCTACCTAGTGTTTTTCGAATCTAAGGTTGTGTCTTGGAAATCATCTCGTGACGGTGTGTTCTTTTTAAACGCGTACACTACATCAAACCAATAAAATATTAGGAAATTAATATCCCATATAGTTTTCGTAAAAGTTTATGAATGAATCTTGTTCAACAAAATTTAAGATAGTAAAGTTAACAAAATATATAAGTGGTTCCCCAAGACTCCAGTTGACCGAGGGCTTTTCCTCAGTCTAATATACATCTCATCTCCGACGAATGCCAAGCTTTGTTTTGCTATTGACTCTAGTGCCACTAGTTTACGCCTTTTGGACGTGTACACGACATCAAATCATGAAAAGTATTAGGAAATTAATGTCATGATGGTTTTTGTGAAAGTTTATGAATGGATATTATTCTGCAGAAATTAACCTGAGAAAAAAATTATATATATGTAATTTCATGTTTAAGATTAGAAATGAACACATCTGATAGAAATCCATGTTGCACCAATTGAAGACAAAAATAAGATAAGGGCATTTAAGATGATTTGGACTTTGGACACGTGCGTCATAGACACCTAGGTGACCCAGTTCAAAAATATAATAGTTTGATAATAGAAGATAAAAAGAGAGGTAGAGGTAGTGCTAAGGACCTATATTTATTAGATGTTGATCCGGATCTTATTTTTGACAAAGCTACATGGAGATGGAGAATTCATATAGCCAACCCCATCTTGTATGGGATTAAGGCTTAGTTGTTGTTGTCATATAATTTCATGTTTACAATTTGATTAACCAAACTGGACAAATAAAAATTAAACAACAGAAATATTCATGAGAAACTAAATTTGACAAACATGTGATAAACATTCAACAAATGGCATTAAACTATTTGAAAATCAAGGCTAAAACTGTTTTAAAAGATCTGTTTCAAAATTTAGACAAGAAAGCTGTTTCATAATGTCTTTGATCTATCACAATTGATGGTAAAAAAGATTTCACACTATTCGCTCTAATTCTCTGGCATAACTGAGTGTCTGGTTGATCAGCTGGAGGGAGGGAATTTCCTTGCAAGGTTGAGACTCTTTTGCTTTCTGGAAAAACACGCACTTGTCGTTGATCTCCCACTCCGGGTGCTCCTGCAAGGCAGGAAATGAAGCGCATAAATAAAACTCGACGAATCAAACAGTTAAAACACATGGAAGTCTAGAGAGGAAGGGGAGGAAGAGGTTGAAGATAAAAGGGCACCTTTCTTTTTTCACATTTTTTTTAATAATTTGACTCTCAACCCTAGGGTGGTGTTAGTGTTGTAGATGGGATAAGTTGGGTTTGAATATTTTTAATTTATGTTAGATGGATCCAAGTAGAACAAGTTTGATTTAATTAATACTAATTGAAATAAATAATTTCAATTAAATTTATAGATTAAAATTAATACTTGATATCTATTATTAGTGTAGAAAAGAAGTGTTCCTAACCTATCTCCAAGTGGATGTTTCGCTGGAAGTGACTGGAAGACACAGGTTATCCCACAACCACGTAGAAAGTTTGAAACAATTGGGACTTTTTCGGAGATTGGATTCGGTTACTAATTCATGATCTGGCATGTACAAAATGAAAACCTCATTCTCGATTCTATGAGAATTTTTATGAAAGTGTTTCATTTACTTCTCTTCCATGGAAATTTCATTTTCCCATAATATATCCTAATTTTTGGCCTAATTCTAAACACCAGCTAGGGTATATATATATATAGATTTTAGTGTTCAATTATAATTTTCCTAGGGGTATAAACGCAATTTCATGCTTTTTCTAGGGGTATGCATGCAGATGTTACTTCAAATAATGCATAAGAAGGGAAGGCCTTTGTACCTGTGTAATGTATTCATTGAGTTCTTGGTCTGAGGAGAACATCAGAATTTTCTTTGCATCAGCAATGGATAAGTAATTGTATGCCTTTTCACTGCAACCAGCAATCTCATCTCTGCAGTCATAAAAGGGAGTGTAAGTAAAACCTTTTATTTGAGTAATGCAACTAGTATGTGTTAGTAAAGAAAAGATGGCATTGCCTGACTGTTTTTGCAAGAAGATCCATGAAATGAACATAGGTTTCATGAGGCACAGTCTGCCTGGCGCTAAGCACACGATTGTAAGCCCCTTCCATGAAGGATTGTTCTAATTCTACAGCATGCTTGATGCAGGGATTCTCCAATGCAGTTGCAGAAAGCAGCTCTAGTTCAGTGTGAAACTCTGCAATTCTATTTTGCACAAGAAGCCTGAGAAGATTAAGGCCTAATATAGGGTACTCCTGAGGAGATGGCGGGATAACACCACTGGTTCAGCAAAAGAAGAAAAAACCATCAAGTGAGAGAAAGAACAAGGTGAAGAAGTTCAAAGGATTAGGAAATGATTTGTTATGCTAATGATCACTATAAGGAATAATATTAGCAAAAACAGAAAACAAAGCCAGCATTAAACATATGTAGATATACAGATCATTCAGAAAACCTAAGCATGGTCAATCACCATTACTTTTCTTCATCCATCCCTATCTGACAGTATCACCTGTTTTACATTTTTTACACTCATATGATTTCTGATCACCTCCTCCCGTCCTTTTTATGCTTTTTCCTCCATCACTTTGGGCAATCATATGGAAGACAATTACACATGTAGCTGGAAAAATGTCATCCCCATTGGAATTCTATGGTAATTTTTGGTAAAGAAACTTGGATAAGAAGAAAAAAAATAGTCAAATACCATCAAAATATTCACAGAACAATTTGTAATCATATGTGAGAAAATTAACCAACAGCAATGACATCCTAATATCGCAATAATGAGCATTTTTCTATTGTCTTAGAAATGATGTCCCAAATCCAGCTAGCACACGATAAAGTTAGATTATATGGTAAACCAAATAGCATGAGAGAGAGAGAGAGAGAGAGAGAGAGAGAGAGAGAGAGAGAGAGAGAGACCATGTATCAGTATAATATGGTTTTAGCTGAAAGAAATCTCTCTCAAAGGCATCTTGGTCCTCTGTCTTCACACTCAAAACTACGGCATGCTCATATATGTCTCCTGAAATTAGAAAAGCAACAGAAATTATACAGCCAAATTTGAAAGGGCATGCAAGCCTCTGCTGAATAATTGATAGCAATCCAAGCGCCTAAGAACCATACACAAGAAACAAAATCCAATTTTATTAATTGGATAGAGTAAAAAAACAAAATTACCAAAATGATCCTATCAAACTGGCAAATATGCTTTTCAATTGAAGTATCTCTGTTTTTTGAAGACAAGGTAAAAGACAAGACATTATTCAGTTTGACGTTTTGACTATGAGCAATGAAAACCAGATATCCAGCTCCAAATTTACAATGCATCCTGAACAATATACAGAAACTGTGGGTGGCTCTCCCTTTGCTTGTCCCTCCAAAGGATGGTATAGTGTCAAAGTTTGGAATTTCTGGATAAGTTCCTAAGAATTGAAAAAACATTCATCTAGGGTGCTAAGGAAGTACATAATCTTTTGATAATTAAGAGGAGGGTGTAGACTTTGCTGAAGAAAGTGTAGCTATATACTTACCTAGCGAACCATGAAAGGATAACATCCACCAGCCTAATGGCCCCACTTCCATTTCTTATGATTACTCCTACTGGAGGTCAAACCCCAAATGCAACCATCAGTTGTTACTGGCAATTGATATCATAACATTTTAACTCTTACATTCTTTGGCATATCACACCAATATAAATGAAAGCATCCTGAAACTTTTTTGAATATTAGCATGCAGATCCATCTCAAGTAAGCAGTCCCATACATTGCACATATTTATGCTAACTAAAGGACTTATAAAATACTACTATCTCCATCTTATACTTCCTAGTTGAAGTTTGGCACCGGTAGGCAGTCCTTGGAGTTTGGTACATCCAAATCTATGAGTACTTCCTTGGTGTGTCAAAGATCACTTTTAGCCTCTATTTTTGCTGGCTCAACAATCCAAAAGGACTTTCATTCCATCTTACACTTTTGATTGTACTACATACCTGAAACCTCCATTTTCTCCCAACTGTCCCTAAGCCTTTCTATAGAATGGGCAACCTTCTAAATTAAACAATTTCAGATTGCAGATACAGCATTCAAAATTTCTAAAGCAATTTCAAATAAAATGAGCATACAATGAGACAACTTGGGCCAGAATCCTATAAACTATAAAACTATATCATACATCTAGAATTTCAAAAAAAAAAAAAAACAAAACAAAACAAAACTATTCCATATTTTTGTCATTAAGCATTACACTCAAATAAAGCCTCCAGAGTTAGATAAAAAAAACTTCAGGCAACTATATCTATGAGTTGAGCATGTTACTTGCTATTGACAGTTCTTGAACAGCATTAGGAGTAACTTGAAATGATGGCGGAAGGCTTGGAAATTTAGTCAAGAGAACCTGTAAGAAAAGAAACAACATCACAAGGTAAAAACCAAGAATTTTAAAGTAGATTAGAGGTGTTACAAAAAACAAAACAAGAAAGGTGAGAAGAATACAGGATGATTCCCAAAGAATTATGAGAAAATACACTTTCCAGCAGTATTAGGTATGCACTTTGTTCAACTGAAGTTTAGTTGAATATAAATAACCAATAATATCATATGCTGCCCTCTTCCATTAAACATCTTACACTCCACAAAAAAACAAAGATTAGAAGCCCAACATTCTAGCAGTACTTATCACCTAATTGTTAAGTCTTAAAATTCATTTAATATTATACATTCAACAAAATAAAAAAGATTACTCAAATTTGACCCAATCATGGAAGTTGATATGGGACTGATTGTTTATTTTAGCTTGTTTCAGATGTTTGTAAGTAATAATCAAACTGATCACAGAAGAAATTATAGTTGACAATATTAAAGACACTTTATAGCACTATGAAGTATAAAGCATTATTGATGCGGACGCTCTACGGAACATTTAAACCGCCTAAACCTAATATTTAGATTTTAAAAAAAGAAAAAAGTTGATGTGAAGGCCCCATCTACACTTCCATGATGCACCATCACTTGGTCCATGCTATATACCGTGATATGTGCTGCCCCAATCATTGATGCATTCAATCGTTTTCATGTGAAGCTTAATTCATCCTCATAGATGTTTGCTACATTAAATGACTTGTGTCGAACTAAGATTCAACAAGGATGCTAATATATCATGAGTCACAACCAATGATAGTGAATCAAGGTCTACTCACGTTCCAACATTGCACTAAAGAGTAGCATGCTAGATAGAAGATCACAAACAATAAGCAATGCCAGTGCTTCGAAAAGACAACAAATGCTAAAATGACTACTAGTTAGAGAAGAAATGCATAAAAATATCAACTTTCACAGATAATTATAACCATTTTAGCAAATCAAAAAGTTTCATTATCACAATGACCCGCATACATATGCAAATCAAATATACAACAAACACATCATAACTTGGAATACTGATTCTAAACACTATAAGAGCCTCCATAATTCTCATATATTTGATTTAATGGATCTAAATTACAATCTAAGAACATCAACTCCAAACCCTAGAAATAGCAAACAACTCAAGAAACCAAATGCCGGAGCTAAAATCGATCAACCTTGAGCTGGGCGAGGAGATTATAGCAGATGTCGAATTCGCTCCGGATGAAGGCTTCCTTCAATCGGCCGAAGAGTGTCGTCACCTCCGTCATCAACGGTGGATCCATCGTCGCAAGCGCCATCTTCTCTGCGTTCTCTCGGCGGAGTTCGTTCTTTCTTTCTTTATGGAGTTTTACATATTGGCCCCTGGAAAATATAGAAACTCCTTTTCACTCCCTCGCTTATAAATTTTAGGTCTAATACCCAAATTAGTCCATCTATTGTACCGAATCGGCCTTTTTGGTCCCTATATTATAATTTGAGCCCCAGGATCCTTCTGCTTTCACGATTAAGAAATGTCAGCCTTTTTAGTCAACTTTAGGGGCTAAATATGCCAATATGTCTTGATTAATATTTTTCAATCATAAAAGTAGAGGGACCTTCAGGGCTCAAATTATAATAGAGGGACCAAAATGTTCGATTCGATATAATAGAAGGACTAATTTGGGTATTACAACTAAATTTTATTATAATTTATTTATTAAATACTATAAATAATATATTCAAATTACATATAATTTTGGAAAGTAATTCTATTACATATTTAAAATTAGTAATATATTTTAGTAAAATTTTAACTTCAATAATTAAATTATGTGCATATAACAAGATATTACTAATTTAAAAGTTTTATTCACACTCATAAAATACACAATATCCACATTTTTATTTTTATAGTTTACATATCTCTTAAAAAAAAACTATATGTGCTTATTAAGGAATCAAACTCAAGTTGTCTCACAAAAAACTTAGATTGATTTAAAAATACAAATTTCATACTCTTCTTAGTTATCCCACAGAAAACTCCATATATATATATATGGAGTGGAAACTAGAAAAACTTAAGGTACCTATGGCACAATATCGAGGGCTCAAATGAAGATTTAACTATCCTTCAATCATTTAGTCATTCAATAGTGGAGATCAATTCTCCAGATCAAAAGCTCCAAAAGCCTCAGAATGCCCAAGAGAGTTCCAACAGTTGTGTTGTTGTCCAGTTATATTTTAATTGAGCCTTGTTTGATCATGTTGGCACTCCACTAACACTTAAATAGATCTTAACTGCCTCAGCTCATTATAAAAGTAGTACCTGCACTCATCTTCGTTCTCAACTGAGTATTAGGCACGCTACTTTAACTCCACTAAGACTAATAGTTGAACAAGCGCTTCTCTCTCCTAAAACTCTCTCCCTCTTTCTCTTTACTCTCCACCCTCCTTCCAGCTCTTATCTTTTTTTGATAACCTCTCTAATTTGAGTGTTGGAGACTACCCGAGGAATGAGCACCTGATCCTCCTTTCAGATCATCCTTTGGCGAGACATGATTCCTTAAGATATGATCCTTGGAGTATCAGACGATCTGACAAACAAGGAACCTATTTGAAGCGTCATCCACAACCGATCTTTAATTTCCTCCAAATTCTTAAAGTTTCTCCATCTCAACTAATTATATATGTATAGAGAGAGAGTTTAGCAACAAATTAAATTTAATTAGCCACTAAATAGTTTTATATTAATTAATACGCTTTATCTAGATAATGAAAGCTTATTTTTTTTACTAACGACCTCTTAGCTTGTTAGTATTGGGTCCTTTGTGTAGGAATTTGTTGGTTGGGACAAACTCAGGTTCGAATCCCTATGATCACAAGGTGCAGAGGGCACGTGCGCACAGGTCTCACGTGTCCGCCCCTGATTTTTCTAGGGGTCTTTGTCACCTTTGTCAAAAAAAAAAAAAGCTTGTTTTTAAAAAAAAATCTAATTAATAAGAAAAAGATAAAGAAAAAATTCCGTCAAAAATATTCTTCATTCCTATAAATAAAATAAATATGCATTCCATCATTCGTATGCCTCCTTGAAAAGTGAGGAATTTTTCTCTAAAGAGGAAACTTCCCTCTTATTAAAAAATATAGATAAATTAAATTAATTAAGTTAAGAGAGACAATACACAATACAGGCATACAGCAAATACAAATACAACAAAAAAAAGTTATTATATTGACATATATATGTAGACAATGCATGCAAGAGATATAAAGTAATTCTCTCTTAAATGGCTTCTTTTCATTAAAAGAGTCACCATTCTTTCGGTATATATAACCGTTAATGAACAAAGCAAGTGATACATATACAAAATGAGAAAAGATATAATACGAAGTTTCCATAAAATGATTTCCGAAACTGTTGATGGTGTATCGAGATATATGTGTTGATGATCCCGATGCACCATCAAGGGTTTCGGGAAATGCTTTCGGGATATTTCATCGGCAAGTATATCCCTGCTCATACAAAATATATCAAGCAAGCAAGAGAGATCAAAAGTCATATTCTATCTCCAATACATACCATCATTTTCCATCCCTTTAATCCAAAGATTCAGTAACTTGGATTCGTTCATCCTTTTTCCCCACAACTTTTCTCATGAAGGTGTTTTTTTATTCTTCTCTAGCAATAAAACACTCAAGATAGAGAGTGCTAAAACAATACTGTCCTCATTTTCATTCCATGGCTTCCAAGCTTCCAAGTGGATGAACACACAACCACAAGCTTCCCATCTTCTCCATGCATGCCAAATATATAGCCCAGTACTCCAACCTCCACTGTAACCCTAAACCCTAACACTTTGCATGCATTGCAACGTATAGAAACTAACACACATTTCCTGTACATATATATCTCCACTTTCAAGTATTCTGCTTCATATATATAAAGTTATAAACCATGGCTGGGGAGGTTAGTTCGTATGAATATTTCTAAGCTTGAGTTGATATTGGTTTGATACTAATGGAAACTTGTGTTTTTGTGAGTGTGTTTGTGTGTTTTGTTAGTTGATGATGCATGAGAAGCAACAATGGCCATTTGGACTTAGAGTTCTGCTGGTTGAGAGCAATTCACTCTACCTCTCCCTCATGGAGCATCTCCTCTCTCAGTGTGATTACAAAGGTTTTCTTTCTTTCTTTCTTTCTTTCTAAGCTTCATGAATTTAACCAACATCATATTGGTACTACCCGGGTGAGGGCACTTTTCTGAGATTATAAACAGTGGTTATGAGTGGGAATTTATTGTCAATTGTGCACGGATCCCACCCGGCCGATATTATCTCATAGCAAGAACTGTGCACGCCCTTCGACTTAGTACTGGCCACTGGTCACTTGGCCAGGGGCTAGCTCTTCATGTCAAAAAAAAAAAAACTTCATGAATTTAAGTCAATATTGTTTAATGATGCAGTGACTAGCTGCAAACAAGTGCAAGAAGCCATATCCTGTGTGTTGGAGAATCAACATGGCATTGATCTAATTATAAGTGATGTTTTTACACCAAGTGAGGATGGTTTACTACTCACCTTGAAGACAGTTGCTTCAGAGTTTGACATCCCTGTTGTGTGTATGTTCTCATGATCAACATGATCATTAATTCCCTTGTTAATTAATTTCTCTTAATTAATTTCAATGTATGTTGGTTTGATCTTCAAGTTATGTCTTGGAATGGAGAAACAAGTGCAGTCATGAAGTTCATAGCCTATTATGGAGCTTGTGATTTTCTTGTGAAGCCAGTGACAACGAAGGAACTGAAGAAGTTATGGACACATGTGTTCAGAAAACAAATGGCTGATCAAATGAAGCATTTATTCAGACCAGAATCGAACACAACAACAATGTCTGCAAATTGCTTCAAAAAAAGAAACTGCGACTTGATCTCTTCTTCGTCAATGCAAGACGACACCGATGAACTCGTGACCGATGTTCGCTATCTCAAGAAACCAAGGCTTCATTGGACCAGGCAACTCCATCGACAATTTGTCGCAGCAGTAAACACAATAGGCCTTAACAGTAAGTTTTTCCAATCTTCCAGTACCCCATCTTTTAATTTAAGATAATTAGACTTCTAAAGTTTCAAATCTTGTTCTTCATTGTGTGTAGAGGCTGTCCCTAAGAAGATCATGGAGATCATGAAAGTTAAACAGCTCACTAGAGATCAAGTTGCTAGCCACTTGCAGGTAATTGTTTTCAGTAAAAGCTTAAGCTGATTTATTTTAATTAATATTAAACAGCAGCATGACATTAACTTATTTTAATTGACAGAAGTACAAGACACAAATGAGGAAGTTGAGTAATTCTATGCATGGAGAAGGAGTGGAATCATCATCTTCATGCCAAGAAACATCTTTGCATGAATTCAGAAACACCTGGGCAGAAATAGATGAAGATCAAAGTATTTTTCTGAGTGAGGTTATCAATGAGCTCCATACATTTGAGACAACAAATGTCAGTAATTTCTGAAGAGAAGATCAAGAGCAGTTTATGGAAATTAAAAGATGAGAATAAGTTTAAGATTTGTATGATTGAATGCTACTTTATGGTGCTGTAGTTTAAGTATTAGAGATATATAATAACTGAAGATGCATGAACTTGTAAATTTTATGATCTTCAATGTCTTATGAAGTGATTAATGATTTCTCAATCAAAATGAAGGATTAAATGAACTAATTAACAGTACTAATTAAGATAATACACACATTAATCTTCACTTTCTTCTAATTTTAGTATCAATGATTAGAGAAACCAAAAAATGAGAACAAGTGCTAATTAAATTAAGAGCTTGTTAACTTAATTAACAGTTAACAATATAATTATAACTTTACCAGGGACTAAACAAAAATTTCCATTTTTCATTGGGAACTTTGCAAAGAAACCCTGTAAAAGACTTTAAATTACCTTACGGTGCTGTAGTTTAGAGATAATAAACTGAAAGATAATTTTATGTTCTTCAATGTCTTATGAAGTAATTAATGATTTCTTAATCAAAATGAAGGATTAAATGAACTAATTAACAGTACTAATTAAGATAATACACATTAATCTTCACTTTATTCTAATTTTAGTATCAGTGATAAGAGAAACCAAAAAATGAGAAGTGCTAATTAAAATTAAGAGCTTGTTAACTTAATTAACACTTAACAATATAATTATAAGTTTTCCAGGGACTAAACAGAAATTTCATTTGGAACTTTGCAAAGAAACCCTGTAAAAGACTTCAAATTACCTACAAAACAGCATAAAACAAAAGAACAGAATAAAACAAAAGAAAGATTTCCACAAGCCCAAAATGCATTTCATTCCATCATTATATTTATAATAAGCATCCTTTTGCACTACATGGATTACTAGAAAAGCTGGAAACAAGGCACTTCTACTGCACTTTCTACACAAAAGGGCACAATTTCCAGCTCAAAAATTTGCCAAGTCTGATCACATTCATCACCCCCTTCTTGACTTCATCATCATGAGTTTCTCCCACAGTTCTTTCACAGCTCTGATGATCTTCATCCAATTGATGTGAAGCAAGCACAACAAGAGAACCCGATAACCAATCGCCATCAGAAACAGTATCAATAAGTTCCCCCATTTAGCATTGCTTGATGAAGAAATGTCGTATGATCCCCGAACCGCCTGCACACCAGTTATCTCCCGCACTTGTCCAACAGCAAACTTAGCGTCAATGTATTCATTCTCCAGCAAACCCTGCCACATTGATACATTTATCCAATAAGTCACTTTCAATGCAGTAAAAAAGTTTGTAGACATTGTTGGGATTTCCATGCCTGGATTGAGTAAGTGTTGAATGCTAAGTCTGACAGTGGATGGTTCCAAATAGGATCGGGTAATTCATGTTTCACACGCAAATAACCAGCCACAAGCATCATTAAAACCTGCAAATCAACAAAATTTTAGTCCAATAGAGAGATAATCCTATTCCATTTTGTATTATACAGCACACTTACATGTATGAAGATCATGGCCCCCATTGCACCCTTTGGTTCAAGACAGATGAAAGAAACAAGCAGCATAAGCCCTTCGTTGGCAAGAAGGCACATGAAGATGTTCAGAATGAAATACATAAACAAGCTGAACTCCTTTTGCAGGCCAACAAGGAAGTAGACTACAAAAGACGATGTAACAGAGATGAAGAACAAAAGCGGGACACTTGCGAGAAGGTGTCCTAGAAGGAAAACCAGCGGTCCTGAGTGTCCGTTTGATTCCTCATGCCTGAATATCTATAAACATACAGTTAATCGGTAAGTAAAACATTTAAATGTTTATCAATTTTATAAAAAGGATGCAGTACCTTGATTTCTCTTATCACAGCAGGCAGGCCAACAACACTTATCAGTAAGTTAAATGACACAAAGGCAAATATTGCAGCAACTCTGACCTGCTACCATTTGGATGTTTAGAAAAACACAGCAAATGTAATATTGTGAACTTTGTATTGCATTAGCTTTGTTAGAGAAGCTCACCGCTACAGATGACAACGACTGACCAACATTAAAAAATATTGTACCAATGGAAAAGGCAAGGATCATATGCAGAAAGACTCGGTTCCAGTAGTACTTCCAGTCCCTCGACCTGACAACAAGAGATCTCCATGTAAGCACTGCAATTCGGGTTGCATCACAAACCATACCCTTGCTTCTAATATCCGCACCTCCCTGCAGAACATAATTTTCCAAAGCATCAAGATTCAGTTTCTACATATATTGTAATTCAATTAATAAAACATTACTAAAGGGTTCCAAGGCTCTTGACGACAAGCCTCAAACTTTTAATCAAGGATAGTAAGCACACCTGTTCAGTAAGTGATTCAATCAGAGATTCAATCAGAGCACAATGGGATGATACCAGGTACGTTGTTTCTATTGTGCGAATTGCACATGTGGTGTCCATATTTACAGAAGAAAACTCCACATACTCACTTTCATTTCCATCCTGTCAAGATGGTTCTGATTCCTGTCATATAAATGTAATAAACGCTACAAAATGCATGCACGCAGTTGCATAAAATCATTGGAAAACAAACTTAAACATCTGTAAATATAGACTGCTACTGCAGTTGGCACACTTGAGACAACATACAATGGGATGAGAACTCATGCATGTTGTCGTCCCAATGTACGTTGTCTCAAGTGTGTGGATCAGAACCATGTTAACATGATGGAAATGAAAATGATTACGTGGAATTCTCATCTGTAAATATGACACTACTGCTGCAATTCACACACTTGAGACTATGTACATGTTGTCATCTCATTGTACATGATCAAGTGTGTACTTGAGACTACAAACTTGAGACCACGTACGATGGGATGACAACATATATATCTCAAGTGTGTGAATCGCAGTATCGGTGTCCATTTCACATATGAGAACCCCAGATACTCAATTTTATTTCCACCCTGGTAACATGGCTCTGTTTCTTGTCAAATAGATAATAAATCCTACAATATGCATGCATGCAGTTAAATAAATTAGTTGCCAAAGAAAATTAACATCATCCAGAGAAGGAGATGGGTATTAATGTGTACCAGAATACTCCTGATGATGGCAACAACCCTATCAAAATCAGTAGAGACTGCACGAAGAAAATGATCAGACGGGCTTTGCATGATGGGACAGGGAAATCCTGCTTCGGCAAAAAGCTGCACATAAAAAAAAAAAGAAAAGAGTTGCTCTTCGTCTTTCCAAAACTAAATAGTAATCAATCTATCCTACAGACTAGGAGTAGTTTCAGTTATGTCATTAGAGTAAGTATGATCTATTAGTCCTGAAAAGAAAAAAAAAAAAAAAAACAAAGCTCATACAAGTTCATATAAATATCACCCTGCTCTTACAAATTAAACCGAACTTAAAACAAACAACACATTAAACAAATTTGGACTACAGGAAAAATGTTATGGTTTTTTCACATCTGAAAATTAATTTTCAACTTGCATCAATTAGTACATCAAACAAAAATACATACCTGCAAACAATTGACATTTTGGCCAAAGAACAGGACACTTCCATTGGAAATCAAGCAAATTCTGTCATACAACCCAAAAACTTCAGTGCTGCTGTGGCACATAGTGATGATAATGGTACACCCAGATTTTGCAAGCTTCTTCAAATTAGCCATAACAAGAATCGTTGACACACTGGAAACAAGAGCAAATAGCCGTTTAACAATGTTCCCCTAGACAAAAACAACTGCTAAATTTAAACTCAAAACCAGGTACCTGTCCAGACGGTAAAGGGGCTCATCGATAAAAAGAACTTGGGGACGCATAACAAGCTCCCTGGCAATGCTGACACACCTCCTTTCACCAGGAGAAAGCCCATCCAAATGACAATTGCTACCAATGACCTTATTTGCAACCTCACTCAAAGACATTGCTTCTATGGCGTCATCCACTGCACTCTTCTTTCCAGAATAGAAACAAGGAAGTTGAACAAGTGCAGAGAACTGCAGCATCTCTCTGACAGTCAGAGATTCAATCAGCTTATCCCCTCTGCTAACATATCCCTATAAAACAAAATAAAAAACACATTATAAGAAATTATCATGTTCAACCAAGTCAATGATTATGCAGTCAATTAGCAGTACATCAAAGAAGCACTTACATAGGTACCATATGGCATTGGAGCTCTCGAACCATTAACAAAAACCTCACCAAGCATTCTTTCATGATCATGAAGCCTCCCTGACAGAGAAACAGCAACAACATCAATATGAGCTACTAAACAACGAAGATTACAACAATGAGACACATTCTTAAAATATATTAAGATCAATCTACATCAATATATATTTACTAAGCAGGTTAGTGAACATCATGCTGCAAACCTGAAAGGGCCTTAAGAAGTGTTGTTTTTCCTGACCGAGCAGGACCCAAGATGACAGTAGTTGATGCTGGCATTGCATATCCATCAGCGCGCTTAACAACCCGGTCGGAGTAAGGTCGCTTACCCTTCACTGTAACAGACACATTCCTCCATGTAAGAGTTGCTCCAGCTATTGGCATAGAACCAGCACCCTCGAGCATTGGTGGAGAAGGAATTGACCCAGCATTGATGTTTGACAAAGTTGGAGAAACTGAAGTGGCAGCCATGCGGATCGAGTCACCACCTTCTTCCAACTGAGAGAAAATATCTGGTTCATCCCAATCTGGTGAGTCCTCGAATGAGATCGGGTTCTTACTACAACCAGGATTCCTTAGATAGTAGAAGTTGCTACTGGTTGCTCGGCGAGCAGGACTACTTGCCGAAGATGAAGATGATCTATAGTTTTCCCCAAACGGCTGTATTTCAGCCATCTTCATCATTCTTGAATTATCACTTGAGTTCATCAATTCTGCTAAATTTGTAGAAACCGCAGTGGATTAGTTAAATAACAAGTTAGCCTTTTAAGATCCTCAGACAAAAACAATTTCAACAATAACAATTAGTCATGCATCTGCATAAACATAACCAATTAGAATAGTCACCCAATTTATAATCTACTGTAATGGAAACACACGCCCAATTTATTCCCAACATCATTCAATTCACTTTTATTACCAGAAGATCAAAGACATAAGTGGGGATTCTTCTTTTGAAGCGTGGCATGTCAAGGGATCATCAACCCCATGAGCAGAGCAAGCCATTAAATGAAAGATTTAATAAGCATGTACATCAAACAACCACTTTTCAACTGAGAAAAGAATCAAATCAAAACCAAATCATAGAATTCTTGTCAATGTCCTTCCTTGTGGAGTGTAGCAAGTGATAACCTAGTATAAAGGAAAACAAACCAACTTTACCTAAATCCTTAAGCCAAACCAAAACCCTATTCTAGTGTTTTTGCTTCCTCAATTTCCTTCCCACCTTGTTTCAAGTTGCCAGTGATACCCTACCCTAGTCTAATAAACAGAAACCCCAAGGCACATCAGTACCCTAAATTCTAGTTTGCTTCACTTGCCCTCAAACAAGAAGGGAGAAGCTTCCCTGTTCCCTAAACCTAAGACAAGATCAGTCTCTAGATCATTTATTTTTACCCTATAATTAGTTAATTACCAAATCATGAAAAGAAAACAGAAGAAAGAACTAAATGCAAGTTCTGGAATCATAAAACTGAAATATTGAGAATCAATGGTTATATGAAATAACATTCCTATTTAAAATAATCTCCAAAAAGAGAGGATACCAGAAAGATCAAAACCCTAACCTAGTTTTCAACTAAATTTCCTTCATTGTAGCAAGTAGCAAGTAGCAACCTACAATATTGGAAACAAACAAACATTACCCTAAACCCTAAACCCCAAGTCATTCTAAGCCTTGGCATTAAATAACTATGTTTAACTAAGCATCAATAGAAAAGCATCACTACAAATAGCAATAAACCCCTCACCTCAGCTCACTCCACTCCTCTCTTTTGGGGATCATCAAGCTTGCCATTTGTTTCAGTCAAGAAAGACAAAAAAATAGGGAAAAAGAACAACCCCATAACCCACATTCACTCCACGATTTCAAAATCCTAAGATATCACAAGACATTCCCAAAAAGATGAGTTTTTTACACTAGAAACACTACAAAACCACACCCTCGAACCTACAATTCCCCAAAGCGAAGCTCCAAATCCAAGTTACAAGTTCAAAGAACTCCGAATAAAAATCTCACCTTTTCTCCAAACCACCTCTCTCCTGCAGCATTCCAAACAAAACCACCCTCAAGAACCCATTCCCACTTCACCCCACTCACTCCCTACTCCATAAACCACCCAAATCATAAGGATCATAAACCCAGATGTACTTGCTACCTTCAAACACCAAAAAAGGGAACCAAAATCCAAGAAACAAAAGCAGGGAAACAGAACACAACTGAGCAAATCCAGCATTACCTCCTTTCCAAAAGAAGAATCCCCACCAGCATCACAAAAGTCCCAGTGCTGTGATTTCTCCAACTCTGATGATTCTGAGCAAAAAAGGAGTGACATGCCACTCTTGTGTCTTACTCTTTTTATACACTTCTTTTCCTTTCTTTACTCCTTTTCAGTGCTCCTGCAGCACACTTTAAGCTAAACTCCTCCTCCCCATATCCTTCTCTGTATATCTGAGTGACTGGTTTGACAGTAAGAACACTTGAACAGTGAGGCTGTAAGCTCCATTGTAGATTAGACATGCTTAGAATAATGACATTTCAAATAGAAATAAAAATAAAAATTTGAAATCAAAATTAGGAAAGAGAAATATTCTCATTTTTGCAGAAGAAAAATAGTACACCCACCAGTAAAAATGTACCAAATCCATTAATGGTGAGATTTCATGATGCTTGATATGATATGATGTCTTCAGGAGTTATAAATACCCTTTTTTTTTTTTTATGAACTCTTTTGACTATTTTTTATGAACTTTTTTCATCAAGAATTGATGTTTGATTTATGTATACAAGGTAGAATATGGGGAATCTACAAATAAACAGATAGAAATATAAAAATAATGAAAAAAAAAGATATGGGAAACTTCAAAAAAGCTCTCAAAATTCTTATCATCTGTTCTTTCCATACAATGCATGTACTTTTTTTTCTCCATGAATTTTATTTGTTTGAGTTTGAACTTGGTGTTATATTATAAAAACAGTGTGGCATGATCCAATTATGGAAAGATTCAAAGAAAGAGAGCATCAAACTTCTCATTCTCTGTTCTTCTTTAATAACAAACAACACTGTTTATATAATATAACACCAAGTTCAAAATCTTTCCATAATTGGATCATGCCACACTGTTTATATAATATAACACCAAGTTCAAAATCAAACAAATAAAATTCATGAAAAAAAAGTACATGCATTGAATGGAAAGAACAGATGATGAGAAGTTTGAGAGCCTTTTTGAAGCTTCCCATATTTTTCTTTTCATCCTTTCCATATTTTCATCTGTTCATTTGCAGATTCCCAAACTCTACACTGCATACACAAACCAAACATCAACTCCTGATGAAAAACAGTTCATAAAAAACAGTCATAAGAGTTCATGAAAATGAATATTTATAATTCTTGAAGGTACATTTACATGGAGTCACCTTCCCTGATTCGGGAACCAGGGAGTTCCTTGGTTCCGGACAGGTGGCGACTCCTCACCCTCCGGATGTGTGAGATCCAAGATTTTAGTGAAATAAAAGGGGTTAATTTTTTTCCTCTAATTTAACTTTAATTAAATAAATAAGGTAACAAGGACATCTTGGTAAATTGGTTATGATGGAGATTTATAAGGAATAAATAAATTTAGTTTATAAATTTATTTAAATTAGTTGGTGATTGATATTAATAAGTTGGAAACTCTTTAAATTAATATTGATTGGAACTAAGTAAGGAAGTGGGAATTAAATTGATGAAATCAAGATTTGGAGAAAAAACTTGCCCACTTGTATAATAATTTGGAGAGTTTTCAGGGACTCTTTACAAAATAGTCAATTGAAAAACTAGCATGATAAATTTCTACTATGATAATTTAAAAAGATATTAAGGGTTCTTTATGTAAAAGACATTCTCTCACACTAAAGAGTTAAAATGCAAATACTAGAAAAATAAGGGGCTCTTTACTAAATGATGAGAGAAAGCACGCACGTGATTATCTTGCTAGAAAGGGACGGCTAGGATCAACTTTTGAGATTTAAAATGACCATCCAATGGTTTTCATCTCGCTACATAGCAACAGTGAAGGAGAATAACGCGTGAAACCCATGGCTCTTCTCAAGTAAGGCTTCAACGACTGAGATTTACAATGAGATTAAAAGGGAACGATCGCGAAGCACAATGACGGTCACCTCCTTCGCGAGAGCGCCACCGCGTCGCCAACTTTTTCTCCGTTCATCTCGGGATAGACCAGCCATAAAAAAAAAGGACCAGATTCCGCGTTCCACCATCAGCGGGATTTCATTTTTATCTCGCCTGTTTGAAACCACAGGCTTCTATTAAGAGGAGCCCTGATCGTAGCCTTAATGCCGCCACCACGGAGGATCCATCTCCACGATCACCGGACCGCCCAGCCTCGAGATGGAGGTGATTTCGCGCTTGACTCCTGCATGAACGGGATCGTGATCGCGCTCTGACCCCTCAGTGAGCTCCTTATAAGGAGAAGACCGGCTTTATCGCAGCAAACCACCAAGGAGATCACGGAAGAGGCGTGGCGACCTTCAATACTTTACGGTTCTTTGGAGCCGATCTCAAGAACACCATCGCCGAGTACCATTCAGACCGGGCTACGCCACCGTAGAGAGAGAGAGAGAGAGAGAGAGAGAGAGAGAGAGGCGGTGGGTTGCAATCGAGATTCACCCGAAGCCGGCGAAAAGGAGTATGCACCACAAAGACGAGGGACGACGCGGGGACTTCATCGCCACACACCACGAGTTGTGGGTACTGGTAAGCCTCTTGATCTCTAGCTTGTGTGAAGATGCTGTATAAATTATCATTGTATGTGAGAGTAAGTGCTAGAGAAGCATAATTTAGTTCATAGAGTGGTATGTGGTTCGATGCATGGGATCAGTCAGGTGGTTAGTAGAAGATGGGTGTCTGATGTTCAGCATGGTGACAACCTGCAAAGATTTAAAGACTGGTAATGTTTGATGGTCCCGGGGGCACCCCACCACTTCACACTAGTTGTGATATTGTCCCCTTGGGCCGAAACCCAAGTGGTTTTGTTTTCCATTTTACCGAAAAGGCCTCACAACTATGAAGTGGTGTCAACCATATTTAACCCCCTCTATTTCTCTCATCTTCCAATGTGGTACTAAACTTGTGCTTTGTTTGCCCATCCCAACAATCCTCCCGTCAAACAAAGGACCACACAATCAGCCTCCCCCCTTTGCACGTCACTGCGTAGAAGCCACACGTCTTACGTGGAACACCAGGGCCTTTATCGAGAGCCAACTCGCCATACTTGGGCCAGCCTTCCCTCAAGCGAAACGCCATCGACTGCTCAACATCACTGCGGTGGGCGCGCGCCTTACGTGAATCACCCGAGCCCGTCGATTACACCGCTATACTTGGGAACTTCGTTCCGGCTTTCTCTCTCTCAGGATCTACCTTCCCACATCGCTAAAGAGACCTAGCTTTGATACCAATAGATGGTCCCGGGGGCACCCCACCACTTCACACTAGTTGTGATATTGTCCCCTTGGGCCGAAACCCAAGTGGTTTTATTTTCCGTTTTACCGAAAAGGCCTCACAACTATGAAGTGGTGTCAACCATATTTAACCCCCTCACTCTTTCTCTCATCTTCCAATGTGGTACTAAACTTGGGCTTTGTTTGCCCATCCCAACAATGTTTAGGTTCTAGGGTGAGATGATGCCTGGGTTCGTTTATTAAGAGGTTATGAGAGTGATGATTTTAATGTTTTCTCTATTCTTATAGTCAGTTGGTGATTAACTAAGTTTCTGGAAAACTTTGAATTCATGTGATGGATTTTACTTGATAGTATTGTGTGTTGATCCAATAGTGTTGAGTCTTGAGGTTTGGATGTTTAAGAGGTGTATCAAGGGTTTAGTTTGAGGAGTTCAAACAAAACATTAGGGTCTAGTTATAGACAGATTCAAAGGAGTTTAGTTTCAGTATGTCCCTGTGTGTGAAAGTGAGATGATGGTAAATGGTGTTGTGATTTCATGTGGTTAAAGTCTGAGGAAGTGTTGGGTTCCCAGGCCAAGCAGAGGGGCTAGTGTTGTTGTTTATGTCATATAGTATTTGTGTTTCTAGATGGATGTTGTTGAAATCTTTGAGAAGGTGATATTGGCATTTGAGACCATGGTTTTGTGTATAAAGTGCTGAGATTTTGGTATGAATGAAGGTGTAGAAACCACTGATTTATGTGTAATTGCCATGTTGTTACCTTGAGTTAGTGATTAGATAAATTCATGTGTTTAGATTTAAGTCAGTGGAGGTTCGAATGGGCAGTAGTTTGGTCTCGTGTTTACAGTTGATTATGGTCCATTGTTGGGGTTTTGGGAATAGATAGTTGCTGTTGTCTGTATGGACAGTGAGAGGAGAACTAGATCTAGTGATATGTGTGGATCATTGAGTATATATACGTTCAGTTCCTTGAGGAGTTTGGGAATTGTTGTTCTGAGTTGTCAACTTAATAGAAAATCCTTGTTTTTCTTCCAAAATTAATGAACAGATTAAAGGTTTGATGCCACCGAGTAACTATTAGTCATATCTAAGCACCAAGTATTGGTAATGGTGGTTTAAGTTTTGTTTTATTGATAGTTGGACCTGGCCCATAATTGGTCTGTTGATTGGGTTTGGGCCGGGCTCGTGGATTAAATTGAAAGAGGGTATCTCACTTGGTTGGGTTGGGTAATAATATATGTAGGGTTGTAACGGGTCGGGTCCATTTGAATAAACATTGCTACGTAGAAGTAACTGGCTCATAAATACGAGGGTTTATTGAGTGTTGGAATGTGGTTATTAGGTGTAGACTTGGAGCACTGAGCTGCGTCGGGAGTGATTTGGACTAGCTGACTCGGCGTCTTAGCGGAGGTAAGTACTTCGGCCTAGTACCTTTACTTTTTGATGAGTATTCTTGACCTTGCTATTGCATGTTTCTCCGTAAGTACTTCTGTCTTGTACCCCAGTCATTTATTGATTGGTTCTTGACTTGTTGATGATTCTTGCTTGCATGATTGTGTAAGTAAGTACACTTGCCTTGTTTCCTCTCTTCGGAGATTTTATTGACATGTCGTTATTGTGACATATTGCATTGTTTCCATACATGCTTCTATGATTTTGTTGATATCTATCTTTAGCATGTGTGATTGTTTTGGGATGTTGGAATCCCTATGTGTTCTGTTCTTCGTCCCGGACTCAGTGGAGCAGGTGAGCTCTTTTTTGCGGACATTTAGGGACGGGACACCCTGGTGCTCCGGCTTTGCCATGCCAGAAGGATCGATACTCTGGTTGTCCCTGCCAGTCAGTGGGGTCAATCACTGACCATGTCGACATGAGAGAGAGGTGGCGCTACCGACATACGACCCGAGGGGAAGGCCAGGATGGTCGCTTTCTCGCCAGTTCACGATGGTAGATGCAGCCAGGGGGAGACGTTTGTGGAGCTTCCATTGGAACTCTTAGCTAGGAGTCGAGATCTTGTTATTTTTGTGATAGACTCCTAGGGTTTGCTTTGAGGGGCGTGCCCCGAGTTTGATTTTGATATTCATGATTTATTGATATCATATTTTCTTGAACCCCGCAGGGGTACTTACTGAGCTTTCCATTCGAAAGCTCATGCACTTGTTTTCTTCCTGTTTACAGATCCTGAGGCGTAGGACACTAGTACGCAGGAGCTGAGCCGATCGTGGGTCGGGTGATTTGCAGAGGTCCGAGGACCTTGTCTATCTTTCTGTTTTGAGTGAGATATTATGTTTTGTAGGTCCCCTTAGGGCCTGGTATTTGTAGGGTACTTGAACCCTTGTTATTTATTTTTCCGCTGAACTCTGTTTATTTTGAATAAATTAAGTTGTTTATTTTGCATTATCTGCTTACACACTTAGGCCTTGTATCCGAAGGGGGCCCGTCTCTACTCGGCTACGGTTTGGTGCGCATCGCCCAGGTCCCGGGTTGTTCGCCTGGGCGTTGTGATGTGGCCGAGGAGTATCCAGGAGATCGGGCGTGTGTGGCTGAGGGGCTGCCACGTGTCCGGAACCAAGGAACTCCCTGGTTCCCTAACCAGGGAAGGCGACTCCGTGTAAATGTACCTTCAAGAATTATAAATATTCATTTTCATGAACTCTTTTGACTGTTTTTTATGAACTGTTTTTCATCATGAGTTATGTTTGGTTTGTGTATACAGTGTAGAGCATGGGGAATCTGCAAATGAACAGATGGAAATATGAAAAGGATGAAAAGAAAGATATGGGAAGCTTCAAAAAGGCTCTCAAACTTCTCATCATCTGTTCTTTCCATTCAATGCATGTACTTTTTTTTCATGAATTTTATTTGTTTGATTTTGAACTTGGTGTTATATTATATAAACAGTGTGGCATGATCCAATTGTGGAAAGATTCAAAGAAAGAGAGCATCAAACTTCTCATTCTCTGTTCTTCTTATTTATTGCATGTACTTCATTGAAGGTTAATAATAATCTTAACAATTTCATTAGACTTACTTGTGTGTGTATTCATGAGTTACAAGCAAATTAAAAGAAAATGAGAGATAGATTTAACTATAAATATTCTTTTTTTTCATGAATCTTTTTTACTGCTTTTTATTTGTTTCAATTTGAACTTTTCTCTCTCAGAGACAGAGTTGTTTTGTGTGTTATATATACAGTCTGTGTGACATGTAGTTTGTGTGTTATATATACAGTGTGTGTTATATATACAGTTTGTGTGACATGGAGGGCCTCAAACTTCAAATAGAGTATATATGTAACTCTCTATTTGAAGAAATAAATTAATATTATTCTTCCACTTTTATGAGTTTATCCAACAAAAAAAATGCTTCTAATATGATTTGTTTAAATTGAAATCATGTAAAAGTGAATTCATTGCACATAAATAAAGTTATTAAAATAAATTTGATGACCACTGCCAAACAAATTAATAAAAGTTTAAAACATGAATTAATATAATATTATAATAAAATAAAACATTGAATACACCAAGATTACAAAGATAACATGTAATTATCTAAGAAGAAAAAATCTATTATAGAAAATTAACTTAACATGATCTAATATATCTAACATGAATATTGAAAATGTTTTTTTTTTTTTTTAACTTAGTTTTGGTCTTTAATATAATTTCCTAATCAGTTGAAAAATCAAAGAGATTTTTGGGAATAAAAATCAAGCTGTGTTTGATTGGGCTTTTTCCATGAAAAATATTTAAATTAAATAATATTAATATGGCACCAACATAAATATAATGTGCAGGTGATATACTGTGTAATTTTAACATCATGTATCATTATGCCAAGATGATAGGTCATAGATGATCTAATTCTACTCGAGTTAAAAATATTGTCAATAGTTTAGTTAAAAATTAAACATCTCCTAAAGATATCTATGAAAACATGGTACATTCGTCTGTATTTAAACTTGTTTATTGTATGAATAATGATTTTCCTGATACACTAGTATCAGAGCAAGGTTATGAGGAAATTAAAGATTACAATTTTGGTGAATAAGTGTATTTGATGACCACACTAATGTAATAATTCTTTATCTATGAATAGTTTAGTCTCATCAATTTATAATATTGAAAAATGGTTTGCATTTACATTAATGAGACTGGAAATTATAAAATTGTAAAAAAAATATTAACACCATTAATTAATGAGATTTTAGAAAACAGATTTATGATTTGTAGAAAAATTAACAATAACTCCATCATATTTATGTAATTGTAGCATTAAATTATGGCAATAGTTAGCTCATTAACGGTAAGCATACATCCATGTAAATGCAAAACAACTTAAATCCATGATCATGACTTCAATCATTTATTTCAACTCCTATTGAAACTTATAAGGATATTTAATTCCTCATATGAAAAAGTCACAATAATATTTTTAGGCCACATGAGCTAACAACCCGGTTTCAGAACACTCATATTTGCCCTAAAATATATTATTGCTTTATCACTCTTAATTTTTTTTTACTATAAAAGTAGACTTCTAAATATATTTTAGTCCAGAGAAATTTTAATGTTGGAAAATAAAATTATTTATAAGAATTTAATAGATTCCAATAAAATACTTTGAACTATATATATAATGAAAGGATCAATTGTTTATTTATGAAAAAAAACTTATATTTTATAAAATAAATTTTCATAATTTTCATAATTTTTGTCTAAACTTAGACCTCAAACAGAAACATTCCTCCATGTAAGAGTTGCTCCAGCTATTGGCATGGAACAAGCACCCTCAAGCGTTGGTGGAGAAGGAATTGACCCAGCATTGATGTTTGACAAAGTTGGGGAAACTGAAGTAGCAGCCATGCCGATCGAGTCACCACCTTCTTCCAACTGCTAGAAAATGTCTGGTTCATCCCAATCCGGTGAGTCCTCAAATGAGATTGGGTTCTTACTACAACCAGGATTCCTTAGATAGTAGAAGTTGCTACTGGTTGCTCGACGAGCAGGACTACTTGCCGAAGATGAAGATGATCGATAGTTTTCCCCAAACGGCTGTATTTCGGCCATATTCATCATTCTTGAATTATCACTTGAGTTCATAAATACTGCTAAATTTGTAGAAACTGCAGTGGATTAATTAAATAACAAGGTAGCCTTTTAAAAACCTCAGTCAAAAAATATTCAACAATAACAATTAGTGATGCATCTGCATAAACATAACCAGTTAGAATAGTCAACCAATTTATAATCTACTGTAATGGAAACACACACCAACCTTACGATAAACCCTAAACACAAAACCTCAGGTCAAGTTTATTCCTAACATCATTCAATTCACTTTTATTACCAGAAGATCAAAGACAAAAGTGGAGAGCAAATGATTGTATGGTGTCAGGGGATCATCAACCCTATGAGAAGAGCAAAACCATAAAATGAAAGATTTAATAAGAATGTATATCAAAGAACCAATTTTCAATTGAGAAAAACAATCAAATCAAAACCAAACCATAGAATTCTTGTCAATGTCCTTCCCTGTGGACTGTAGCAAGTGATAACCTAGTCTAAAGGAAAACAAACCAACTTTACCTAAACCCTAAACCCTAAGGCAAACCAAAGCCCTATTCTAATGTTTTTGCTTCCTCATTTCCCTTCCCACCCTGTTTCAAGTAGCCAATGATACCATATACTAAACCCCAAGACACATCAGTACCCTAAATTCTAGTTTACTCCACTTGCCCTCAAATAAGAAGCAAGGGAGAAGCTCCTGTTCCTAAATCCCTAAGACAAGATCAGTCTCTAGATCATTTATTTTTACTTTAAAATTACCAAATCATGAAAAGAAAACAGAATAAAGAACTAAGTGCAAGTGCTGGAATCATAAAACTGAAATATAGATGTGGGATCGAAAATACGCGTCTGGCATCATGAAGACACCAAGCGACATATCGAAGCACAAATATCATATTTTTATTGTGTGGGTTCTTTTATTCCTAATAGAGGCAAGCCTCTATTATTAATTACCCCAGATATAATCTTGGGAACCTCCGATTAAGAGGCAAAAGTACAAGAGAGAGAACGAGAAAGAATAATTTATTTTATTACAATATAATATGATTCGTTACATATCAGCATATATATATATATATATATATATATATATATATATATATATATTTATTTATTTGTTTGTTTGTTTATTTATGACGCCGCCCTCTGCCTCGAAATCTGTGACCCGCCATGTGGGATTCATAATCCGTCGGTTGCCTTGCGCTATTGTATCATTGCCTTGAGATTGGTCTTGGAAGAATTTGTAGCTAGGATTCGTGTCGACTGCACCGCCAATTAGCTCCGCTTTCCATCAAAAACTGTACCAGCTGGGCAGCCAATAAGAGTTGTATCATACATGGTTGGAAAGATCTCGAAGTCTAGTTTCCAATGCAGCAAATTTCTCCTTGATTGGAGTTCTCTAGCAAAAGTTATCCGCGTTTGACCGAGAAGTGGTCGAACTGGCAAAACTGCAGAGATTGACTTCTATTCCATCAAGAACTGCTCCCAATTGAGCCATAGGCAGTGATTGTACCATATATGGTTGGAAAGGTCCTGAAGTCTAGTTTCCGATGCCGCGAATTCCGTCTCGATCGGAGCTTTCTAGCAAAAGTTATCAATTTTTGAATGGAGGGTGCCCAAAATTGACAAAATTCACAGGGATCAGTTCCTTTCTCCATTTCCTTTCCTGCAAACTGTAGAGTCCCCCAATGTACATTTTAAGGTTTTCAAGCTTTTTCTATTTGATTTTTTTAACAGCATCCTTCTGCTTGTTAAGATAACTTTTGCAACCTTGGACATTTTTGCTTTCTTGCCTCTATTACTTAGTTGCTTTGTAAGATATCTTCTAGCATCTCCATCTTTGTTTATTATCTTTATTTATTCATCTCTATTTTGATTGCATAGTGTTGCCATTTCTAATGCTGAGCTTCACAAGCTCACTAATTGAAATATAAGGAAATCCTCCAGGTTTAATAATCATGAGGAGAAGCTTTAGCAACTTTGGATAAGGAACAACACCACTTTAAATTGGCAAGACTTCATACAATGGAACTAGCATTAATCAGCATTGAGTATTTTTGGAGCAACATAGCTTGAAGTTCCACATACATTGTGCAGCAACCACAGTTAATTAAAGACCATGCTTAGATTTTTACAGTGCACTGTAACAGAATCCATGCATCTATAAAACTTGTCTCTTAGTAGCAACTCTTCTTCATTGAACTGCAGTAGCTCCATAGTTTCAGTCAGATGTGCCTTTGTT
This sequence comes from Dioscorea zingiberensis, assembly GCA_026586065.1. NCBI lineage: Eukaryota > Viridiplantae > Streptophyta > Magnoliopsida > Dioscoreales > Dioscoreaceae > Dioscorea > Dioscorea zingiberensis. The sequence goes on from CM048823.1 coordinate 50,302,766, forward strand.
TGATTGCTAATTAGAAACGATCACCTCTGGGGGATTTTATCAAATAGGTGATGTGCCCATTGATTAACACCAACATAAAGTTTTATACAATCCAAGTTCAAGAATGCTGGCAATGGTGAATTCATGCTTCCAGCCCTCATTAAGATCAACCTGAACTTTGAATCCTTATACTTTGTTTCCCCAAATGCTTCCTTATCGCCACTGCATTCTAGACAAACTTGCAAATGTTCTCCTCTACTACTATTGTAGGTCCAGCAAACCAAATGATAAACTTCCATCCCTTTCAAGAATTCAGCAAATCATTACCAACTTGGCCATCTATGATATGATGGATGCATTCATTCTCTTTTTCCAGCAAGCATAAAGTGAGTGTTTGATATGGCATTTGAAAGGGTTTTTTTTTTTTATATTTACAATCATTCTCTCATGGCATAAGGGCCGCATAACTGATCATAGTTTAAGGATAAACTGCCAAAATTCCAAGAGAAACATGCTCTGAATCACGCTACTTCTCTGCAGCCTAAATCAGCGGCCTTAACAAGAACTCTCTTGGTTAAACTTCACTTGTGAGTAACTGTAAAATCCATGAATTTTTGGAAATAAATATATTGTTATTTCCTTGAAAGAAAAAAAAAATAAAAATAAAAATATTAAATTATTTATTTCCCGCGATTGGTGTTGGTGTGGGAATAAATGATTTATTAAATGGAAATCAAATTATTATGGGGTCTGTAGGGACCTAATAGTAATTTTGAAAGAATTAAGGACCTTAAAGAAGTTTTCCCCTCTCACAGTCTTGGACCTATGTGTAAATTTAAAAATGTTAGGGACCTCTCATAAATTTTCGTGAGAGAGAACCCTAACAGAAAGAATGAACGGCTGAGATTAAATTATCTAATGCCGCGTTAAATCGCGAGGCATTATAACGGCTCACATGGAGCCACGTGTCGGCACTAGAAGGGATCCATCTGATTGTGGATCAGATGCGAGGCAAGAGAAAAACGTTAAGGTGAGAGTGGTTCCATGGTGCGGGCAACCGTGAACCGTTCATCTTGTGGTTAACAATATCGCGAGACAAGGGACTGAGATCTGACCGTCCATCTCAAAGTTATCTCGACGATTGATCTAAAAGAACGTCGGATACGAGGAAACCAGATTAAACCGTGGCCTTTGATCGCGATCAAATAATCCTGGCCCTTCATCGGAGAACCGATCCCGAGGCAACTCCATCATCTCTCCCAAAATTAATTAGCGCTGCGCGAAAGCCCGGCTCTCTTCTCTCCGCCCGGTTCGCTGGCGTGGGCGTCGGCCAATTGGAAGACGAGGCCGTTCGGAGGCGGGGCGTCTCCTAAATCTAGCCTCCCAGCCCTATAAAGGGGTACCTCCTCTCCAATCGCTCCGGCACACCAGCTAAGTGCCAAGTTTCTCCAAGTTAAGGCGTGGTGGCCGGTCGGAGAAAAGGGAGGAAAGAGGGAGCTATCGCGCTGAAGTTTGAGTTACGTTGGAGCGTGGGATCGCCGCGCCATTTCCGTGAGAAGGAGGGGCGGGGGCGGCAAAGGAAAGGCGTGAAGAGGCTGGTCATTGCGAGACCAAGCTCATGGGAGAAAAAGAATAAGAGGGATTTACCTACTGCGTCTTTGATTCTTCGCCAACAAAGAAACCCACGGTGAGTGTTTAAAAACTCAGTAGAACACGTAGAGATAGATTCTCACACGTATATAACCGAAGCGTAGTGAGCTCACCGGAGAATTCTTTCCTCGCCGAGAGCGTTATTGGTGCTCGGTAGACGGGGCGTGCTCGGCCAGCCTTGTGAGAGGGCTCGGCCCGGGATCGCGGAGGCCGTCGGCATTTAGGCCCGAAAGCAGGCAAGCTTGAATGGTGGCCGGAGAAGGAGCCGGGACGCCGGTGGCTCTCGGTCTCGCTAAGGAAGGAGAAGATAATAAAAAAAAATATAATTAAAGTTTTAATTATAGAATGAATTTTATTTTATTAATGTTATAACTTAGGGGCTGTGACATTAATCAAAACTATGGATTATTAAGCATTTAAAACTTAGGTGTGTGACATTGAAATAATAAAAGAATTTTTACTATTTGGGTAATGCTAACTTAGGGAAAGTTGGTTATTAATCATTTTGAAACTTAGGGAAGTGACAATTATTTTTTTTAAATAATTGTTAGTATAGTTTATTGATTATTTTCATAACATTAGTAGTGTGACAATAGATAAATAAAAATAGTCGCGCTAACTATATGTGACATTTAATTGAAACTATAGTATGGTTTGTTGTGATAATCGGATAATAATGGGTTAATATTTTAATTAAAATATTAACCTAAGAGTTGTAACAGTTAAATAACAAATTTGAAAACTTAAGGTTTTAATAAAAGATTAAAACCTTAGTGTGACAAACTAAATAATGTAGTGTCTCTATTAATAGTAATGATACTATTAATCAAATAGTTGTATAGCTCGGTAACTATATGGAACTATGAGTTTGCGACATGATAATTAATTAAAAAATGAAATATTGAAATGGGGTCAATAGAAATTAATCAATTAATTTCTTAAATTTGGACAACGGGTTAAATAATGGAAATTATTTAGAAGGGAAGCTAAATAAATTCAAAAAGGACTATTAAGCCTTCATCAAGATGGAACCTTAAACTTTAGGGTCAAAAGTTGCTAAATGACCAAAATGCCCTTCCAGGGTAAAAAGGGGGTTAAGATCAATTTGAATAGGCCCAACTCAACTTAAATGGCTGAATGAGAGTCATACTTGACAAATAGGCTAGAGTTGGCTAGGTTTGACCAAAGTAGGTCTAAAAGTCAACTAGGACCCGTTAGTGGGCCTAAGCCCAATAAGAATGTAAGGCATGCATGTACACCTAGGGACATAGAAATATTATTGGAATATTATTTCTAATAGGACCTCTGCATGCCAGATACTCTCCGGGAGTTGTTGGCACACTAGAGGAAGCTAGAAGGACACCTAGTATCAACAAGAGGTAAGTTCACTTGCCTAGTTTCCACCCGGTGACAGGGTTTCTTGGACTTGCTATGTATTCTTGTTACATGCCCTGCTGATGCCATACATGCTGTTCATATCTGTTTTTGAATCCTGTTGAGCATGTGTGTTCGTTTTCGGGACGTTGGTGTCCCTATTTGCCATGTTCTCTTTGCGGGACTCGATTGGAGCTAGGAAGCTCAATTTAGGAATGTTCGGGGCAGGACCCCCGACTTTCTGGCGCCTTACCAGAGAGGCAAATCTCTGGAGGTCTTACCTGTCAGTGGGCATGGTACACTGACCGTGTTAACACGTAGGAGAGGTAGTTCTACCGACCTATGACCGGAGGGTCAAACGACCATCTAGGTCGTATTTACATCCAAAAGCTGGACATACTGGCCGGGAGTAAACTTTGAGTTCTCTTAAAACTCATTGCAGAGCCCGAGGGTTTCTGTATCAGGGGTCGTACCTTTGACTTGCTTGTGGTAGACTCCCAGGACTATTTTGATGGCATTATGATTTGATTGGTCGGCATATTTCCTATTTATGACATTGAGACCTGCAGGGGTACTTACTGGGCTTTCCATTCGAAAGCTCATGTGTTTTCTTTTCCTCTTTTACAGATTATGAGGTTTAGGAGGGAGAGGAGCCCGAGGGGAGGACACAGGGAGACCAGAGGTTTTAGGAGCCTACTTTGTCCTTTATCTTTTAGTTTATGCGCATTGTTATTTGTAGGACCCGTATAGGGACCAGACTATTATAGGGCCTACGGACCCTGATGACTCTATGTTCTTATGAACTCGAGTTTATTTTTATGTTATGGATTGTTATATGCTTATCACATTATTAGGCCTTGTATTCGAGTTGAGTTTATCTCTACTTTAATACGGCTGGTCTGTTGACGTGCTCGAGGTCCCGGAATCCGGGTCGGGGCGTTACAGTAACCCTCTGATTCCACTTGCTTCACCTAATTCATGACGAAGGGTTGACAACTGTGAAACAGCTCTGCCTGCAACAACCTCCTGCTTTACTGCAGCTTTCCATCTTGCAATTTCTTCTTCTGAAGTAGCAATTTGCAACATGCTCCTGCTCTTGATGCTTTTGCTGGTTAATTTCCTTTGCTTGAGCATCTAAATACGCTTTTAGAAGGCAAGACTCTGAGTGCTTCCACCAAATGTTGCAGCTTAATGATCTTGAGATGAGATGTCTTAATAATATTCTCCAAAGCACCAGCCAAGTTATAGACTTCATCTTGAAAGTTCTCGTCATCTTCAGCTTTATCACTCGGTGCCTTGAATAGAATTTTCTTCAAGAACATCACTATCATAGAGGACCTTGAAAGCTAGAGCCACTCTGGGCTGGCCTTCTTGCAGAAAGCTTCCACAGCTTCAAGGAGCAGCATCTTGGACAACCACAGAAAGACAACCCTTTTTCTTAGCCACCTCCTTTGCAATTCCTTCCCCAAAACCATCAAAGAGTGCCTCAATGTAACACCCTAATCCCAATAGGGACACGTGTCACACCAGCCAGCTCAAGTGAGTTCCCTGAGCCCAAGGCTGTCAAATCTGAAATACAAATCTGCGGAATAAACTGGAGACATTAAGATTAAATCATAATAAATCTGGAACTCATCCAAAAAGAAGAGTCATATCTGATACAACACTCTACAGACTATACGTCTGCGTCTAGTCTCCAAAAAAATAACATACACATATCCACAGAGTGCACAACATAGAAGCTAATATGGGATGCCAGAGCCAGCTAAGAGTCCTCACATCTCACCGGGTCTAGCTTCTACCCAAACTTCTGTCTGCTACTTGCACAAGGTGAGTAAAAAGAGGTGAGACTGAGCTACGGTGATATATATGACTCTACTGTCAGGTCAACTAAGACCCGTGCATCTGAGAAGTATAATCTTGTATATGGAAAATAACTGTACTCATATACATGTAGAAATACAGTAAAGCATGAACGTCTATGCATTATCTTCCCAGTCAGAAAGATCATCTAATGCAATGTCCGAGAAAACTCGAAAAGTCATCAGTCAATAACATGCCTGTCTATGTCTCTGTGAGATGTCTAGATAAGTGAGCGTCTATCGAAAAGAATGCGTCTCTGCATGATCACTTGCTAAGATCTCAGATAATGCCATGAGGTATCCCCCGTCTAAGCATATGTGAAGCCGCGAGGTTTCCCCCGATCTGGGTCTTCACTCGTGGTACCGAGCACTCCAAAGAGTTGGGAAGGGGTTTTAAAGATAAATTCATTTGAAAAGAAAGGTTTTCAATAAACCAAGAGAAATTCCTTTGAAAGCAAGAAAACCTTTCCCCTACTCGGTATCACGTTCTGCATAGCAAGGACCGTCTAACAGGATGCAAACATCGAATGCCCATATCATATCTCTGTTTCATGATCTACATCTAATCATATGCAGAAAGCAACAATCTACAACAGCTGTAAATAATCGAAATCATTCTCAAACCCGAGAATAAATCATAGCCGATAAAGATATACTGAAAACACGATAAATCTCGATCAAACACGAGAATATACAGTAGGTCCACTCACCTGTCGTCCTAAGCAAAGCAAGTCTGGTTCGGAACTCCCGAGGTTCCCAACTTGTCCTTCCCTTTCCCTATTAAACATAGCTATATTAATTTCCACCATACTCAATTAACAATTCTATTCTAATGATCCTCGGGCCCAAGTCCTTCAAGAACAAGGCCCAATATCCTAGCATATCATTCAACAACAAAACATGAAGCCTATAATCAAACAAGTCTAAACTTGGTTAATTGCCATCATATACTATAGCTTATTTAAATTCAAACAACTATCATAAGAGCTTTCATGCCTTTCTAAAGTTTAATTCTTCAATAGCTTGTGTCAAATTTTAAGACAACCCTGAAACAGTCCACATTCCCCCTTCTCGCTTTGCATGTTTTCAAACCCTTGAAATAATCTCACACAAAACAGTCACCAAACATTTGTTAATAAAAACAGAGATTCTCAAGTCTCCACCACATTCCCTCTCTTTGTTACACATCGAACACCAGCTAGGTCTAAGAGGGAAGCAATACAACAATTTTGATACACAATGTCTTCCTTAATCCTAAGCTATTTGTTCTAAAGTCAATAGCATTGAATTCTCTATACCCGGCAACAAGCTTGTGTAAACAATTTATGAATGACCATCTAAGGCCAATTCCTCTTTGACTAATTCATTAAACACCAACCGGGCTCAATTCATACAACTTTCCAACAGCAATCCACTACAGCAACACAACAGCAATGCCCTAGCAATCCTAAAACATAATACGATAATCTACAAGCCAAAATACGAATATGCAGAATTCTGGCTGCCCTGCGTGGTTGGAAAGAATCAGTCATAAATTTTGAAGCGTGAGTCCAAATTCTCTCATTTAAAGCTCGTTAGAAAGAAGACCTCGAGATCTTTCCAACGGCGTATTACACAACCCAAACGGAGTAGTGAGCAGGGAGCAGCAGCCCTCGAAGTGGACAGAATTCTGCAGGACAGATTTCTGCAAGACCATCTACAAACCATCGCTTAAATCCTCTCCCACACCTCTGTTAACCCTTGTCTCAAATACTTGAAAACATCAATGGACTTCACATAAAATACTCTTTGAGTTCATGAACCCCTGGTTCTTTACAAACACAGTTCAGCAATAACTATAGTACCTTATAGCACTGTAGTAATAACAGAACTAAAACTAATTCATACCAAGCTTCTCCTATAAATCCCTTCATGGACAATACACGAATGCCTTATCTCCAATAAAATACAATGCAAACTACAACAGACACCAAATAGGACACTAACAGCACCCCAACTCAACTATGGTATTATAGTTTGCATACTTCATTATATTCATTAATAGCTTCAACCAATCAAGAGATAACAATGTAGACTTCTTTTAGAAAATCTGGTCTTAAGGTTAATACAGGGGATTAGACAACTAACAACTAAGCATGCCACTCATCTAATCATCTATGTAACTATACTTTCACTGAAGCAAATCATCAAACCCTTGATAGGCATAACTATATTCAAGAGAACATCTCTTCTCTTTGAGTTATTAATACCAAGAGATTACAAAGCAAGCAATCTACTAAAAGACTTCAGAATTTCCCAAATAACAGTGCACATACTCACTTCTTAATAGACAGAAATCTACAACACTTACACAAGCTAATTACTACTCAAAAGCTCAACAAGACATTTCTTCAAACACTTGGCTTGCATTCTTCTAGCTTCATTGACTATGTAATAAGGTTGTTATTAACCAACTGATTCTACAAACATTCAAACTACATCATTTTCTCAAAATCACTTCTCATGAAACATAAAATTCCAATTGAATCTCTATTGTTTACAAAGCATACAAGACAACAAGGACAACAACAATATCAATGACACTAGCTCACAAACACCAATTCAGAGCTTCCAGATAAACTCTTCTACCTTGCAAAGCTTCTTTCTCCTCTTGAACTAAGCGTGAGGATTGACCAACATGACTGGAACCCTGCAGGAGATCGTGCAGATGTTGGCTGGAAACGCTGCTGGAGATCGCGCAATAGTTGACCGGAAACACTACACTAGCTCGCGCAGAAGCTTGCTTGTTGGGGGCCGCCAACCAACACCGCATAGGAACTCAAACAGGCTGAACCCGTTTCTTTGGCGGAACCCCCTCGGGGATCACGGGAAGCGGGGGAGGCTCAGCCGCTCATGCCCACATGGGCCAGACCTTCGAACCTCTCCGAGCTGCAATGCGCCCGGCTCCATAATGACTCTCCAAATAACTCCTTCAAAGGCGCCACCTCCTGCTCTACCGGACCCACCAGCTCCACCTCCTCCTTCTCCAAAACCGGCAGCTGCCCAGCCCCCTCTATCCCCCTTCTAACTTCTTAAATAAATTTTCAGCCCAACCCAATAATAAGACATTTTACCCATAGCTTTCAAAGCCCCCATTAACTTGATTAAATTGTCACACATTTAATTGATTTGAATTGTCCCACAAGCTCATCTTAATCATTTTGTCACAAGCCTAAGCTTATAACTCCAATCTTAAATTTATTATTTTAAATGCAAGGTATTAATCCACAATTAATTACTCCTGGTAATTAAAATATAATTCCCCATTATTTTAGTATTAAATACCGGCATTTATTCAGTATTTTTACCAAATTCACTAAGAAAAACCAAGGCGTTACACTCAAATAGAGTATTTATCACTTCAGCAGGAGATCCAGGCAAAGAGCTCAGAGTGGTCTTCATCTTCATATTCATTCACCTTGGGCTCAGCTGTCCCGTCGTCTGGGCTCTCTTTCTTTGCCTTAGATGATTTCTTCTCTTGGTTTGTTGTTTCATCGGTTGAGAGCACCAAGGTTTTGGAATAATTTAAGACAGAGACATCGATTTCCACATTTGGCTTCTCCACTTCAACCACTATAATCCATGATTTATGAAATTTGCTAAATGGGATTGCTTTTAAGCCAAATCTGTTGGTAACTCATTTTTCAAAAAAAATCTTTGAAACATTCCATCGAGCACCTCATGGGCATTTCTCACAGCTGAACATTTAACATGCATTTGGGAACAAATCTTACAATCATACATAACCGTTTTAATCACATCTAGAATCAAAAGCTGCAGTAATCTTTTGGACATTGGAACCAAGACCAAGTCAGGTGCTGCACTTCGTAGGCCAAGCATATCCCAATGGAAGTCAACTAATCTTGATACTCCTTCAATGAGATGGAACATGTTAAAACATCTCCTTCTAGTCTCTCTTGAAGCAGTGAGGAGCCTGGAGATTCAAACCCATAGAACTAAGCTTCATCTTTTTTTTTTTTTATTGGTAGAGAAGGATCCCATTTCATCAAGAGCAGGTCTTTTCGTCATCATTTTCTCCATCATAAATTCCATCTTCTGCAGACTGAAGACCTTCGATTCTTAGATGCACTTTATTCACATCATCACCAGAGCTATTCCAATCAGCTCCAAACCCAGCATCCTCGACAGCCTCTATTAGGTGATTGGCGTCAGTTATGTTAGGATCAGCTCCGCGAGATCTCACAGCTCCACGAGATCTCACAGCATCAAGCTCCATATTCAATGAAGTACATGCAATAGATAAGAAGAACAGAGAATGAGAAGTTTGATGCTCTCTTTCTTTGAATCTTTCCATAATTGGATCATGCCACACTGTTTATATAATATAACACCAAGTTCAAAATCAAACAAATAAAATTCATGAAAAAAAAAGTACATGCATTGAATGGAAAGAACAGATGATGAGAAGTTTGAGAGCCTTTTTGAAGCTTCCCATATCTCTCTTTTCATCCTTTCCATATTTCCATCTATTTATTTGCAGATTCCCCATACTCTACACTGCATATACAAACCAAACATTAACTCTTGATAAAAACAGTTCATAAAAAACAGTCAAAAGAGTTCATGAAAATGAATATTTATAATTCTTGAAGATACATTTACATGGAGTCGCCTTCCTTGGATCCGGAACCAGGGAGGAACCAGGGAACTTCCCCGGGTTCACACGCGGGTGCTTCTGGCCACATCGTCCGTCCTCGGGATGTGTGGCCGGTGAGCATCCCTGCACGTGGCGCTGCCTCGGATGTTTTCACCACACATCCCAGGCGGATGTGGTGGCCGGAGAGCCGCCACCGTCCGGAATTGGGAACTCCCCGTTCCCAACGTGGAAGGCGACTCAATGTAAATATACCTTCAAAAATTATAAATATTCATTTTCATGAACTCTTTTGACTGTTTTTTATGAATTGTTTTTCATCAGGAGTTGATGTTTGGTTAGTGTATACAGTATAGAGTATGGAGAATCTGCAAATGAACAGATGGAAATATGGAAAGGATGAAAAGAAAGATATGGGAAGCTTCAAAAAGGCTCTCAAACTTCTCATCATCTGTTATTTCCATTCAATGCATGTACTTTTTTTTCATGAGTTTTATTTGTTTGATTTTGAACTTGGTGTTATATTATATAAACAGTATGGCATGATCAAATTATGGAAAGATTCAAAGAAAGAGAGCATCAAACTTCTCATTCTCTGTTCTTCTTATTTATTGCATATACTTCATTGAAGGTTAATGTTGATGCCAAAAACTGGTCCACCTCACGTTTTGGTACCGTTGCCTCGTGATAGTTTTCCCCAAATGGCTGTATTTCGGCCATCTTCATCATTCTTGAATTATCATTTGAGTTCATAAATTCTGCTAAATTTGTAGAAACTGCAGTGGATTAATTAAATAACACGTTAGCCTTTTAAAATCCTCAGACAAAAATATTCAACAATAAAAATTAGTCATGCATATGCATAAACATAACCAGTTAGAATAGTCAACCAATTTATAATTTACTGTAATGGAAACACACACCAACCTTATGATAAACCCTAAACACAAAACCTCAGGTTAAGTTTATTCCTAACATCATTCAATTCACTTTTATTACCAGAAGATCAAAGACAAAAGTGGGGAGCAAATGATTGTATGGTGTCAGGGATCATCAACCCCATGAGCAGAGCAAAACCATTAAATGAAAGATTTAATAAGCAATTATATCAAAGAACCACTTTTCAACTGAGAAAAACAATAAAATCAAAACCAAGCCATAGAATTCTTGTCAATGTCCTTCCCTGTGGAGTGTAGCAAGTGATAACCTATTCTAAAAGAAACAAACCAACTTTACCTAAACCCTAAACCCTAAAGGCAAACCAAAGCCCTATTCTAATGTTTTTGCTTCCTCAATTCCCTTCCCACCCTGTTTCAAGTAGCCAGTGATACCATATACTAAACCCCAAGACACATCAGTACCCTAAATTCTAGTTTACTCCACTTGCCCTCAAACAAGAAGCAAGGGAGAAGCTTCCCTGTTCCCTAAACCCTAAGACAAGATCAGTCTCTAGATCATTTATTTTTACTCTAAAATTACCAAATCATGAAAAGAAAACAGAATAAAGAACTAAAGTGCAAGTGCTGGAATCATAAAACTGAAATATAGAGAATCAATGGTTATATGAAATAACATTCCTGTTTAAAATAGTCTCCAAAAAGAGAGAATACAAGAAAGATCAAAACCCTAACCTAGTTTTCTATTAAATCTCCTTCATTGTAGCAAGTAGCAAGTAATAACCAACAATATTGGAGACAAACCAACCTTACCCTAAACCCTAAACCCCAAGTCATTCTAAGCTTTAGCATTATTTATGTTCATTCTAATTACTGAATACCTATGTTTAACTAGGCATCAATAGAAGAGCATCACTACAAATAGCAATAAACCCCTCACCTCAGCTCACTCCACTCCTCTCTTTTGGGGACCATCAAGCTTGCCATATGTTTCAGTCAAGAAAGACAAAAAAGGGAAAAAGAACAACCCCATAACCTACATTCACTCCACGATTTCAAAATCCTAAGATATCACAAGACATTCCCAAAAAGATGAGTTTTTTACACTAGAAACACTACAAAACCACACCCTCGAACCTACAATTCCCCAAAGCAAAGCTCCAAATCCAAGTTACAAGTTCAAAGAACTCCGAATAAAAATCTCACCTTTTCACCAAACCACTTCTCTCCAGCAGCATTCCAAACAAAACCACTCTCAAGAACCCATTCCCACTTCACCCCACTCACTCCCTACTCCATAAACCTCCCAAATCATAAGGATCATAAACCCAGATGTACTTGCTACCTCCAAACACCAAAAAAGGGAACCAAAATCCAAGAAACAAAAGCAGGGAAATAGAACACAGCTGAGCGAATCCAGCATTACCTCCTTTCCAAAAGAAGAATCCCCACCAGCATCACCAAAGTCCCAGTGCTGTGATTTCTCCAACTCTGATGATACTCAGCCAAAAAGGGAATGACATGCCACTCTTGTGTCTTACTCTTTTTATACACATGTTTTTCCTTTTTTTTACTCCTTTTCAGTGCTCCTGCAGCACACTTTAAGCTAAACTCCTCCTCCCCATATCTTTCTCTGTATATTTGAGTGACTGGTTTGACAGTAAGAACATTTGAACAGTGAGCTGCATTCTAGATTAGACATGCTTAGAATAATGACATTTCAAATAGAAATAAAAATCAAAATTTGAAATCAAAATTAGGAAAGAAAAATAAAAAGCTCTCATTTTTGCAAAAGAAAAAAGTACACCCATCAGTAAAAATGTACCAAATCCATTAAATGGTGAGATTTCATGCTTGATACGATGTCTTCAAGAATTATAAATATTTATTTTTATATGAATTCTTTTGACTGGTTTTTAATGAACTTTTGGTTAGTGTATGCAGTGGAGTACGGAGAATCTGCAAATAAACAGATAAAAATATAAAAAAAAATAAATAAAAAGATATAGGAAGCTTTAAAAAGGCTCTCAAATTTTTCATTATCTGTTCTTTTTATTCAATGCATGTACTTTTTTTTTTTTTTCATGAATTTTATTTGTTTGATTTTAAATTTGGTGTTATATTATATAAACAGTGTGGCATGATCCAATTATAAAAAGATTCAAAGAAAGAGAGCATCAAACTTCTCATTCTCTGTTTTTATTTATTGCATGTACTTCATTGAAAGTTAAAAATAATCTTAACAATTTCATTAGACTTGTGTGTATTCATGTGTTACAAGCAAATTAAAAGAAATTGAGAGATAGATTTAACTATAAATATTCATTTTTTTTTCATGAATTTTTTTACTGTTTTTTATTTGTTTCAATTTGAACTTTTCTCTCTCAGAGACAGAGTTGTTTTGTGTGTTATATATACAGTTTGTGTGACATGTAGTTCATGGAGGGCCTCAAACTTCAAATAGAGTATATATGTAACTCTCTATTTGAAGAAATAAATTAATATTATTCTTCCACTTTTATGAGTTTATCCAACAAAAAAATACTTCTAATATGATTTGTTTAAATTGAAATCATGTAAAAGTGAATTCATTGCACATATATAAAGTTATTAAAATAAATTTGATGACCTCTGCCAAACAAATTAATAAAAGTTTAAAACATGAATGAATATAATATTATAATAAGATAAAACATTGAATACACCAAGATTACGAAGATAACATGTAATTATCTAAGAAAAAAAATCTATTATAGAAAATTAACTTAACATGATCTAATATATCTAACATGAATATTGAAAATGTTTTTTTTTAACTTAGTTTTGGTCTTTAATATAATTTCCTAATCAGTTGAAAAATCAAAGAGATTGGGCTTTTTTCCATGAAAAATATTTAAATCAAATAATATTGATATGGCACCAACATCGGATACCAAGCAACTGAAGCTGAGACAGTTGGAATCCATCGCCCTCAATTCCCTGGCTATTGACCCGAGGGGACCACCACAAACAATGCGAATAGGAGGGGATGACTTCGAAGACGACTCATTAGGGCAAGATGGTCAGGAGTAGTCTGCTGGGTTAAACGAAGGGAGGGGGATATTGGACTGATTATGTACAACCTTGTATCTTATTATTACTGCTCGTGAATAAATGAATGTGGTTTATTCACTTTAATCAAAAAAAATAATATGGCACCAACATAAATATAATGTGAAGGTGATATACTATGTAATTTTAACATCATGTATCGTTATGCCAAGATGATAGGTCATAGATGATCTAATTCTCCTCAAGTTAAAAATATTGTCAATAGTTTAGTTAAAAATTAAACATCTCCCTAAAGATATCTATGAAAGCATGGTACATTCGTCCGTATTTAAACTTTTTTATTGTATGAATAATGAGTTTCCTGATACACGAGTATCAGAGCAAGGTTACGAGGAAAGTTATACTGAAAAAATTCTTCTACATCAATAACTTTTAAAAATTAGAAAAAATCGAGAAATGAATGAAAATATTCTCTTTTTTTTTATAAAATAAATTAATGTCCACTTTATAAATAATAAATAATAAATTAAAAAGATTGTACAAACATATTCATGCAAAATTGTTAGTATTTTCAAAATCTATATGAGCGAATTCACACATATAAATATAATTAATATTTAATATTTCAAAAAATATATTATTAAATATATCAAATAATAATTTTCTTTGAATATGCAAAAAATATATATATATGGATGATGTGTGATGTTAGTCAAAGTCAATACACTTCAGGGTCTATCAATTTAAAATAATAATAATAATAAAATTATATAAATCATATTTTTTTATTTAATAATTCATAAAAGGTACATTACATAAATATGATCCTTTGATGGATCTGATCTGATGCATTACGGGCTATGTTCCTTCATCAAGTCTTGAGTATTGTCAAAATCTCCACCTGAGGTGCGTAGAGGTGTCTCCTCCCGTATGAACTCTATACTCTTTTTCACTGTGGATTCCATTGTCAAACCCAAAAAGTGTTTTTCATGTAACCGTGTTATTTGTTATGAAAACATCTTAGGCTTCTATCCAACCACACACTCTAAGTAAGGACCATTGTTAGGAGTTTCCACCAATATAAAGATTACAATTTTGGTGAATAAGAGTATTTGATGACCACACTAATGTAATAATTCTTTATCTATGAATAGTTTAGTCTCATCAATTTATAATATTGAAAAATGGTTTGCATTTACATTAATGAGACTGGAAATTAAAAAATTGTAAAAAATACTAACACCATTAATGAGATTTTAGAAAAAAGAGTTATAATTTGTAGAAAAATTAACAATAACTCCATCATATTTATGTAATTGTAGTATTAAATTATGGCAATAGCTAGCTCTTTAATGGTAAGCATACAACCATTTAAATGCAAAGCAAGTTAAATTCATGATCATGACTTTAATAATTTATTTCAACTCCTATTGAAACTTATTAGGAGATTTAATTTCTCATATGAAAAAGTCGCAATAATATTTTTAGGCCACATGATCTAATAAACCATTTCCCACTCATATTTGTTCTTAAATATATTATTGCTTTATCACTCTTTTTTTTTAACTATAAAAGTAGACTTTGAAATATATTTTTGTCTCAAGAATTTTTAATGTTGGAAAACGAAATTGATCATAAGAATTTAATAGATTCTAATCAAATACTTTGAACTACATATATAATTGAAGTCCTCAATTGTTTATTTATGCAAAAAAAAAAACTTATATTTTATAAAATAAATTTTTCATAATTTTTGTCTAATCTTAGACTTCAAACATCAACAGTGGTAGCATTATATTAACATGATAATCGTAGATCATATGGCTTGTTTCCACAACACTGATATTTGCCCTAAAATATATTATTGTTTTATCACTCTTAAATCTTTTTTTTGAACTATAAATACGGTTCTAATGGTATTTTAGTCTCAAGAAATTTTAATGTTGGAAAACGAAATTATTTATATAAATTTAATAAATTATAATTAATGGCTTTAATCCTTTATTTCAACTTCTATTGAAACTTATTAGGTAATTCAATTTCCGATATGAAAAATCACAATAATATTTTTAGGCCATATGATCTAGTGACCCGTTTCCCCCAACACTCGTATTTGCCCTAAAATATATTATTGTTTTATTACTCTTAATTAAAAAAAACTATAAAAGTAGGGTTATAGAGGTATTTTAGTCTCAAGAATTTTTTATGTTGGAAAATTGATTTTTTTTATAAAAAAAAATTAATAAATTTTAATCAAATATTTTGAACAATATATATAACTAAATTCCTCAATTGTTTATTTATGAAAAAGTCATGTTAAATTCATCATCATGGCTTTAATCCGTTATTTCAACTTCTATTGAAACTTATTAGGTAATTCAATTTCCAATATGAAAAGTCACACAATTTTTTTTAGGCCGTATGATCTAGTGACCCGTTTCCCCCAACACTCATATTTGCCCTAAAATATATTATTTCTTTATTTCTCTTAATTTTTTTTAAAAAAAACTATAAAAGTAGGGTTCTAAAGGTATTCTAGTCTCAAGAATTTTAATGTTGGAAAATGAAATTGTTTATAAGAATTTAATAGATTCTAATCAAATAATTTGAACTATATATATAATGAAAGTCCTCAATTGTTTATTTATAAAAAGTCATGTTAAATTGAAGATCATGATTTTAATCCTTAATTTCAACTCCTATTGAAACTTATTAGGAGATTCAATTTCCCATACGGAAAAGCCATAATAATATTTTTAGGCCACATGATCTAGTGACCCGTTCCCACAACACTCATAAAAAATCAATACTGCAGAGGACGGGAATTTGACCCCTTCACCCCGGCCCCACAACGAGCTTCTTTCCTCTGGAAAGGCATAACACAGAAACAAGAAGGCTTATACCACAATCTAGCCGCCACGCCAGGGAGGGGAAATACTATCAACTTCCGGCTCATTGACAACCTGATCGAGGGGACAGCCCCACGAACGACATACCCCACTCTCTACGAGATAGCACGTGATGGAAAACACACCCTGCAGGAAGCACGACAGAGACTACAAAATGGTCCCCCAATACTCCGGGAAGGTCCCCTTCCAGAAGAAGGTTATATTAAGTTAGAACTCCTCTCCAGGAAGGTGCAGGAATGCCCAGAATTAGAGTGTGACAAACGACATTGGAAGCTCACCACACAAGGCACCTTCACAGTGCGGTCCTATTACCATTTTCTGATGGATGGGGGAATCAGGACAGAGATTGGAAGAAAATTTTGGCAGCTACCATGTCCCCTGAAATGCAAAACCTTTGCCTGGCTCGCGTTAGACAACAAAATCCTCACTCTAGACAATCTAAGGGTGCGGGGATGGAATGGGACACGAGTTACATGCTACCTGTGTGAAGACGGAGAAGAAACAGTGCAACATCTCCTCCTACAATGTCGATACACGCCCAAAGATTCCACCTTTACACAACTATTCCAATTGGGAGCGACTCCCTCACGGATAGAAGATCTGTGGGGAAGAACCGCTGTTGTAAATTCTCTACCCAAAGAGGCACATATGGGCTGGAATCTGCTAACCATGGCCATACTATGGAATGTGTGGTTGGAACGAAATCAACGATGTTTTCACGATAAACGTCGCGTTTACATGAAAATAATCCGACAGATAGACTTCCTAACATTATCCTGGTTTGGTGCAGCTCACGCGTCAAAAAAACCAAAGCTGGTGGCGCTGGAGTCAATAGTCAAGCGGAGCCTTGTATTCACCAGGGAGGAGAACCCGCAACACACACCGGAAGGGGACACAGAACATACACCAGGGGACGACTTCGGGGACACCCAGGCGAACTGAAGATGATATTTAAAAGGGAGGCTCGAAGGATATGGGCAGATGAACCTTGAGGGGAAATTTCAAAACTCTTATATGTATCGAGCCAGACCATGGGCCCTCTATGTAACCGTTTATCTTTAAATAAAGGAATGTGGTTTATCCACTTTTATCAAAAAAAAAAAAATATATTATTGCTATCCCACTTAATTTTTTTTTACCATAAAAGTAGGGGTTTAAAGGTATTCTAGTCTCAATAATTTTTAATATTGGAAAACAAATTGTTTATAAGAATTTAATAGATTATAATCAAATACTTCTAACTATATGTATAATGAAAGTACTCAATTGTTTATTTATACAAAAAACCTTATATTATAAAATAAAATTTACATAATTTTTATCTAAACTTAGACTCAAACATCCATGGTTGTAGCATTATATTAACATGAAAGTCATAGATGACCTCATACTTTTCTCAGGGCAAAAATATTGGTTATCCATTAAAAATATCAATGAAAACATGATGCATCCATTAATATTTAAAAAACTATCTATATAATGAAGAATGAGTTTACTGATACACTGAAAATTCATCTGTGTAACGAAGAATGAGATTTTTGATACATTGGTATCAGAGCCATGTTACAATAAAAATTATATGGAAAAAAAATCTTCTTTAACAATGATTTTTAATGTTGAAAAATGAAATTGTTTATAAAAATTTAATAAATCCAGTAAAATATTTTGAACTACATATATAATGAAAGCCCTCAGTTGTTTATTTATGAAAAAATCATGTTGAATTCATGATCACAACTTTAACCATTTATTTCAACTTTTATTGAAATTTATCAAGTGATACAATTTCCGATATGAAAAGTCATAACAATATTTTTAGACCATATGATCTAGTGACCCATTTCCCAACACTCATATTTGCCCTAAAACATATTATCACTTTATCACTCTTAGTTTTTTTTTAAAAAAAAAAAACTATAAAGGTAGGGTTCAATTCTAAAGGTATTTTAGTTCAAAGAATTTTTAATGTTGGAAAATGGAATTGTTTATAAGAATTTAATATATTCTAATAAAATACTTTGAATTATATATATAATGAAAGTCCTCAATTTTTTATTTATGAAAAAGTCATGTTAAATTCATGATCATGACTTTAATTCTTTATTTCAACTTATATTAAAACTTATGAGGCGATTTAATTTCCGATATATAAAAGTCACAACAATATTTTTAGGCCATATGATCTAGTGAACTGTTTTCACAACACTCATATTTGCCCTAAAATATATTATTACTTTATCAGTACTCTTATTATTATTTTAAATAAAAAGACTATAAAGGTAGGGTTCTAAAGGTATTTTTGTCTCAAGAATTTTTAATGTTGGAAAATGAAATTGTTTGTAAGAATTTAATAGATTCTAAACAAATACTTTGAACCATTTGTTTATTTATGAAAAAATCATGTTAAATTCATGATCATTCTATTGAAACTTATTAGCCAATTCAATTTTCAATATGAAAAGTCGCAACAATATTTTTAGGTCATAGGATCTAGATCTAGCGACCCATTTCACAAACACTCATATTTACCTTAAAATATATTATTGCTTTTTCACTCTTAATTTTTTAAACTATAAAAGTAGAGTTTTAAAGGTATTTTAGTCTCAATAAATTTTAATGCTGGAAAACAAAAATGTTTATAAGAATTTAATAGATTCTAATCAAATACTTTGAACTATATGTAATGAAAGTTCTCAATAGTTTATTTATGAAAAAAAACCTATATTATAAAATAAATTTTTTATAATTTTTATCTAAACTTAGACCCAAACATCCATGGTTGTAGCATTATATTAGCATGAAAGTCATAGATGATGCATCCATTAATATTTGAACTCATCTAATAATGAAGAGTAAGTTTACTAATACATTGGGAACTCGTCTATATAATGAAGAATGGGTTGTCTTGATACACTGGTATCAGTATCAGAGCCATATTACAAGGAAAATTGTATGAAAAAAAAATCTTCTTCAACAATGATTTTAAATAATCAGAAGAAATTAAGGAATGGTAAAAAAAGAATATTGATTTATCACAAAATAAATTTGTGAGGTAGTAAGTGAAAAAAACTTGTACAAATAGATTCTTGTAAGAATGTTAGTATTTACAAAACATATTAATAAGTGTAATAAGTGGAGTGAATGCACACAAAACTTAAATAAACTTGTCACATAGCTTTGATTATTGATTTATCACTCTTAATTTAAAAAATATATATAAAAGTAGGGCTATGAAGGTATTTTAGTCTCAAGAGTTTTTAATGTTGAAAAACGAAATTATTTATACAAAATTAATTGATTCTAATCAAATACTTTAATATATATATATATATATATATATATATATATATATATATATATATATATATTAATTGAAAGTCCTCAATTGTTTATTTATGCAAACAAAAAAAAACATGTTTTATAAAATAAACTTTTCACAACTTTTTGTCTAAACTGAGACCTCAAACATCAATGGTTGTAGCATTTTATTGACATGATAGTCATAGATGAGCTCATATGTTCTTATAGAAATATTGGCTATCCATTATAAATATTCATTAAAACAGTTGAAAAAGAAATATAACTATAAAAAAAATTATAAACAGGATAAATCAAAAAAATTATCAGTAGTATCAATGTTTACTCCACATCCAAAAGCATCAAACATTTAAACTAATAACTATAATATATATATATGTTATGTATGGAGACCTTTCATCATTTTCTTCAAGTTCTCTACACCAGTACATGATCTTCTTGATTTCCATCTTGGCTTGTCCTTGAGCTTTGTACTCTTTGATTTCCTAGACTTGCTAAGTGAACCCATATCATATGGCCACCAAAAGCTTGAGCATTTGTTATGCGAACTCCTATGGCCATCAATATTTGAACTCTTTTTTTTTTATAAAAGTGGATAAACCATATGTATTAATTGTCAAAAGGTTCTTTGTGAACCGTTGTTACAGATAATTTTGGTATCTTCGTGAACCGAAGTCACTACTGTAGTACAATTGCCAGGTTAAGCACCTTGAGGGGGTTAGGGAGCGTCCATCGGGGCCCAGATACGTGCTCTTCCCAGGTAACCTTAGCTTTCGCAAACCGAGGTTACATACGTTCCTTCTGTGAGAGCTCTATGCCATAGGGAATAGGTGTCAGCGAGGTGGGATACGGGTACCAGTCTATCCCTTCCGTGAGAGGCCTTTCGTCCCTTGATACTAGTAGGATGCACAGTTGTTAGGGCAATCTATTGCTCACATCTTTCTGACTATCTCCGTTGCCAATTCACTAACTTTCCGTTTGTTCCTTTTCAGGTAGGGGATCCATTTTGGATCCAACTTTCAGGCCGGTAGGGCATCCTTTTAGGATCCGACTTTCCGGAGGAAGTTCTTTTTACTTCCGGTAGGGCATCCTTATTGGATCCGACTTTCCAGGTGTTTTTTTTTTTTTGGCTTCAGAGAATCCGCCCCGATATTAAGCTCAATTGTACCCCTATCATCTGTGTCCTCCACTATGTATCCAGGGCTACACGTCCTTTCAGAGGGGCCGAACCAGACTCGTATCTCACCTTGCGCACCCATTTCGATAGGGAATAGAAGCGCCTATGAGGGAATCATAGTGACCTCAGGCTGCAACCATTTGGGTTACCTGGGGAGTGTCCTGAGAAGTGATGTGGGCTTGTCCGCTCTCCTCATGTTGTGTCCTCGTCGCTGAAGTCTCCTTCCGGCCGATGTGACGTCGACGTGTCTCTGGTGATTACTAGGTTGCGCTTTGCAATGGAATGCATGACCTGGAGTTCCTCTTTCTTGGATTCATGGGCTGCTTGAAACCAAGCTAGTAGGAGGTAGTCCGTCTGTCGGATCAGGTCCTTATAAACACGCTGTTTATCTTGGAAGCATCTCCGATTTCGTTCCAACCATACATTCCAGGTGATTGCCATGGAAGTGAGATCCTAGCTCATCCGGGTTCCCTTCTCCATTGACCTGGAGAAGTCGGTGCCCCCCCCATAGATCTTGTATCTAGGTAGGGGAACCTGCATGTCCAAAGAAGAGGAGGGCATAGTGTGCCCAAATTTCGGAGGAGAATTGGCACTAGAGTAGCAGGTGTTCAGTGGTTTCATCCTCCCTATCACAGAGGTAGCAATTGGTCCGCTCTCCCTGCCATCCTCGTTTTACCAGGTTTTGTAGAGTGAGGATTTTATCTTCTCGTGCCAGCCAGGCGAACGTCTTGATCTTTGATGTGCAATCTTGTTTCCAGAAGGTTCCCGACCATGTGCCTCTCACTCCACCATCGATTCAGAACTGGTAAAGTGATTTAACAGTAAATTGTTGTTGTGGGGTAAGTCTCCATAGCCTTCGGTCCTCTCCCCTACTGTCTTACGAGATTGCTCTGTCATGTATTTGTTGTAGCATGTCCATTGCTTCCTTTGATAGTGGGCCCGGTCGCAGAATTGGCCTCCCCCAAAGTAATTGCCTGCCAGCCCCTTGAACTATAAGGGTTTCTGACTCAATTAATGTTCGGAGCTCAGGGAGTCTGGAGCATGGGCCCTAACCATCTACCCAGTTGTCGAACCAGACGTTGATTGTATCTCCTGCCCCAGGTATTGTTGTGATGTTAGCCATGACCATGTCCCTTTGGTTCATAAGTCCTTTCCAGAAGAATGATGCAGTTCTTGGTGCCTTCTTGAAAGGGTTGATGTGTGAGTTACGAAAGTAGGTCCTGTGTATAATCCTTTGGCAGATCTCAGCTTCACCTCTTAGGAGTCTCCACCACCACTTTCCAAGCATTGACTCGTTGAAAGCTTTGAGGTTGATGATCCCCCACCCCCCTTGTTCCTTTGGCCTGCAGATACGGTCCCATTTTATCAGTCCATAGCCTTTGTTGTCTTGGTTGGCACCCCTCCAAAGGAAGTCTCTTCGGATGGCCTCGATCCGTCGTATCACCCAAGTTGGTAGCATGTAAATTGACATCCATTAGGTGGGGATCGCCGTGAGGACTGCATTGAGCAACGTGACACTACCACCCATCGAGAGCAGTCTTCCCCGCCAGGTACCCAACATGTTGCTCACTTTCGCAATCAACTGGGTCCATTCCTCTTTCCTCGGGCGTTGTCCCATCAGTGGTATTCCCAGGTAAGTAGTTGGCAAACCCTTTAGGCCTTGTTTGTTTCATGGTTTGCCATGGTTTCGTAATGTATGGTATGGTTTACTTTCCTGTTTGTTTTCATTTCCATTTAAATGGTATAGTTTTCTATGGTTTTTTGATGGTTTCCAATGGTTTAAAAACTTCCATTTTTGTTGGATTTTTCAAACCACCGATTTGGTGGTTCCTCATGGTTTTAATTTTTTTCTACCAAAAATATTCCAACCAATTTACTTCAATCCCTTCCTCTACCCTAGTAAAATCAAAAAAAGTTATAATCTCCAAAAAAAAAGTCTTATCTTTTGTTAATTTTGTATATTAATTTTATTATAATTTTATCAATTTTAAATTAATGGTTAATAATTTGATATATATTTTGTAAGATTTTAATAAAAAATATTTATACTTTACTTGAATTTAATTTGTTATCATAATCATTGAATTTAATATGGTTTTTTGCAGGTGTACCCCTGAATAAAACATAATTGCATACATACTTCTAAATAATAAGTATAATTACGTATATACCCATGGGGTTAATCAGATGAAAATTGTCAGGTTAACAAACGGTAAACATGCTGAAATAACCATTATACCCTTTACATATATATACCTAAAGTTTGTTTGATCAGAAATTTACAAATACCTCCTTTAAAAATATGAAATTTAAAATAGCTAAGATATATAAAGAGAATTATTTTGGAAATTTTTCAACGCTTAACTGAAGTTGTAACCATGGTTAGGATAATCTTATTAACATCTATCATCGAAACCTAACAATAGGGGTATATCCATAATTCAAACCGTTTTTTAGGGATATATGCAATTATGATTTTTTCAGGTGTAAATATGCAATTATGAAACTTTGAAGGATATATAACCAATTTTTTCAATTTAACATGATTTCATATTAATTTGTGTTTGAGGGTATTCTGGTCATTTTATTATTTCTACAACCATACCATACCATCAAAACAAACACAAACAACTAATTAACCATACCATACCATACCATCTTTCCAAACATGATAAACAATACTTACAATACCATACTATACCATACCATACCATACCATACAATATGAAACCATAACAACCAATCATCCAAACAGGGCCTTACCTGGCATCCCATTATCTATGCTAAGATATTTGGGTTGGTTTTCGGGTCTCCGACCGGGATGATGGCACTTTTGGCGTAATTAACTTTGAGGCCAGATAAACCTTCCAAGAGATAGAGATGATTTTTAAGGTGCTGAAGTCGTTCATGTCTCATGAGCTAAAAACCAGGAGGTCATCCGCATACTGGAGTGCATTGATTTGCAAATCCTCCTCTCGGCCTATTCTGTATCCTCTGATAGTTGTGCTTGTGATGCATTCTAGAGCATAGTTGCAAACACGTCAGCAGCAATGACGAAGAGTAGCGGGGAGATGGGGTCCCCTTGCCTGAGGCCTCTTCGGTGTCGGATGTATCCCTTGAGGGTACCATTTATCAGAAATCGTGATTTAGACGTGTGAAGTATTTCGTAGATCCATTTTCTCCACCGTGGCCAGAAACCCTTGACCTCTAGCACCTCCATTAGGAAATCCCAATCGACAGTGTCGAAGGCCTTTTCGAAGTCGACTTTCATCAATACACCTCCTTTCCTTTTCATATTATTGATGATCTCTTCAGCTGTTACAATGTTATCTTGTATGCATCTGCCTTTTATAAAGGTCGTTTGACTCTCTCCTACTAGCTTGTTCATGACTTTTTGGAGCCTGTTTACCAGTACTTTGGTGATTATCTTGACAAAGCAGTTGAGGAGGCTAATGGGTCGGTAGTCCTTTATTGAGGTTGCCTCGCTTGACTTTGGGATAAGGAGGATGTGTGCCCAGTTGATTCGCTCTAGGTTCGTCGTTCCTTGATGTAGTTCCCGGAAGGTTTGAGTAATTTCAGCCTTCATGAAGTTCCATCCATGCTGGTAGAGAGTCATGGGAAATCCATCTGGACCAGGTGCCTTTTCTTGGTTTAGTTCTTGTATTGCTTGCCTGATCTCATCTTCGGCAAAGGGCTCTTCAAGCCGTGATAGGTCGCGTGCTCCCTGTTCTCAAACATCCTCCTCCAATCCGTGGTATATCTGAATTCTCTTTCTTCCCCAGGAGGTTGTTGTAATGGTTCGAGATGACCGCTATGATGTGGGTCACATCCTTAATTGTTTGTCCATCTACCTGTAGTTGGTGTATCCAATTCCCATTTTCCTTTGATTTGCTATGCAGTGGAAATACTTTGTGTTCCGATCCCCCTCTTTTAGCCATGTTAACCTCGAGCATTGTCGCCAGTATGCCTCCTCCTGTCGTATAATGTTTTCAAATTCCTCCCTACTTGTTGAGAGTAGGTCCTCCTCGTCTGTGGTTACTGAGTGCTCTTCATTCCGAATGTCAAGCTCGTCAATATGTCATAGCAGGTCCTCCTTCCTTTGCCTTTTGTCCCTCTACCTATCTTTCTCCCATGATTTTAGCAAGCCCCTTATATGAGTTAATTTTTTGGACCATATGAAGGGTCCCTCTCCCTCTGCGTCGTATTGTTCCCACCAACCCTTCACCATCTCCCAGAATCCCTCCTTTTCTCCCCAGCTTCTATTAAATCGGAATGGGTATTTGTGTGGCATTTGGTTTCCACACTCAAGCATAATCGGCGTGTGATCCGATCGAATACGTGGAAGCGTCGTTTGCCAGATTCTTGGGAATGACCATATCCATTCCGTGGAAAGCAAAAATCTGTCAAGGCATGTCATCGTTGGTGACTCCCTTCCATTGGTCCATGTGAATTTTCTTCCCATCAACGGGGTGTCATAGAGTTGTAAGTCTTCGATCATCTGGTTAAAATCTTGTTGTTCTTGGGTATTTCCTTCCCCGGAGTTCCTATCTTCGCTGCACCTTGTTGCGTTGAAATCTCCCCCAATAAGCCAAGGCTCGCTCCATCGTCTTCTTATAGTTTTTATTTCTTCCCAGAAGGCAGTTTTGAGTATCCTCTCACACGGACTGTAGACGGTTGTGATCATCCAGCTGGTGGCGTCCTATCTCTCCAGAATTACCGACACTGAGAAGGTATCCACCTGGTTGCCTATCAGTTTGAATTGCGATGATCTCCATCCTATACAACACCCTCCCCTAGTGTTGCATGCCTGTAGGGCAATACACTCCTTGTAGGTTGAGCCACCTATTGAGTGCCATATTCGGTTGTCAATTGACTGAAGTTTTGTCTCTTGTAGACAAAAAATGTCAACCTTTTGTGCTTCAATGAAATCTCTGACTAGGAATAGCTTTTTGTTTTTCCCTAGTCCTCTCACATTCCATGATAGTATTTTCATGAATGAAACATGTTATGGCCCTTTTAAAGTTCGGGGGTAGGAAGCTTAGTTGCTTCCTGGCTCCCCCGAGCCCCTTTCCGCTTCCGTTGCCCTCATGTGCTTGATGATTTGGCATGTGTTTCCTTCCGTATGCTCCAGATGAACCCCCATCTTCAAGGCTTTGGAGATGATCTCTCCGTCATTCCACTCTGCTATACTGAATGGTGCGGCTTGTAGTGTTATGGATTCTCTAACCTTTTCGGATGGCATTGGTTTCCTTTTGCTCCTTCGTGGTTGGGCCCCCATGGTGGGATGGTTCTGTGTGAGGTTTGGTAATGCCTGGTTTGTGGTTAAGGAAGGGGTTATGGAAAGTTTGTTTTTCCTTGGGCGTCCCCTTTTCTTTGGAGCCTTGACTTTCTCAAATTGTGGTTCAACATCTACAGCCGTACTCTTTCTTGTTGTGTTTGTATCCTCTATCCTTGGCGATGTTGGGGTGGTTTCTTGAGTTTCATTTTGGGCGGTGATTGTAGCCCATGCCACATCTGTAATAAGATTCCAGGTGTTGTTGATTCTTCTTAGGGCAGCCTTGTTTAGATCTATTTTGATGTTTCCTCCCAGGTTTATTAAAGTGATTATCATCTAACATGTGCTGAGACTGTGTATAGTCAAAGAGCTCTGTAGAGTCGTTCATTTCATTAAATAAGTGTTCCATATCTAGGTTGGCTACATTGGATATTTCTTTGACCTTCTGGGCTAGGATTATGGATTTTTAAGTTGCTTGGGCGTCTGTTGGACCAAGAGTATTTTGTGCAATGGTTGTTGGGTCGTACTCAGCTGGCATGGTATGTGTTTGATTCAATTCATTGTTGGTTTGGTGGATATCAGGTGGGCTGCCTATATTAGCTTGGCTTAGGCCTTGTTTCTCCATTGGGCCTGATCTCCTGAGCTTGCTTGATCCTTTGTCAACCAGGCCGAATGAGTGGGTGAGTGTTGTGCATGTGACTTGGTGGGGTCCACCCGCATCCCCTGACTTGACGGGATTAGATCGCAGGTTTTGAGTTATGCTTTTGGTTGGGCCGAGGGTTCCCAGTTTGTCTGGGACCCACGCCACATGACCCATCCATTCATTGAGCTTGGTGAAGTCTGAATCCTCCTCTCCATGGTTCCAGATTGGGATTTCCTTGGGAGCCCACATGTCAGATGGGAAGTCATCTGTGCCCATGCCATGGCCTTCTTCCCAAGCTTCGTCTATATCACTTTTCCTTGTCGAGTCAAGCGTCATGTCAATCTGCCCTACTTTTCCTTGTCCTTTCGCCTCCCATCCCTGCATCTTCCCTGTTCCGCCCTCTGTCACCACCGCTTCCTCCTGTATGTCCATTTGTTTGCTGCGGCATGGTGACTTCTCACCTCTGCCTTATTTGGTGGGATGGCGATCAACATAGACCAGGTCCCCTCGAGGCCGCGATCCACTTCGTTCCCTCGATGATACTTTGTCTCAGCTCAGCCAATGTACCTTCCCTTTCTCTTCTCTCGACGCCCTGATCACTGGAGCGGCCTGCTGCATCACTTGGTGTTGTTCCTTATCCTCGCCAATCCCTCCTTTCTTCATGCCACCTTGATCCGATGGCCGGCTGGGTGCCCATGGTAGCGGATTTTGTCCGGCTTCCATCTCCACCTTGTATGTGTGGATTCGTGTTCCCATTGTGCAATGTACGAACATGGGGAGGGTTCGTGGCCGTCGGATGCGGATAAATGCCCGGACATCGTCAGCGACTTCCGTCCCCCTTCCGCTTGTATAGATTAACTCACCGATGGGCTTCAGCAGTCGGGCCGCCGAGTTCCGGTTCCAAAAGCAGAAGGGGAACTGTTTGACAAGCACCCATCTAACTTCCCCTTCGACGCGCGGGGGGTTCTAGAGGTCTAGCGTCCATGGTGAGAACGTCATGGCAAATCTCGGATGTTCCAGAGGTCCGGTCCCTTCCATTCGCCTCGCCACTTTCGGAGATGGGCAGGCGATGAGATACCTGTCGTCTCTCAACGGCTTTATCGGCCATTCCCAATTCTCCTTCATCTTCATCTTCAACATTTCCACCACGTTCTGGCGGAGCACCATTCCTTCTCGGACTACTGTCACCTTGCCTATAGTGAACCTCTTTATGTTCTCCATTCCGGCCAAGACGTCATTATCTATGACCGTGGTTATGTAGTGATGTTCAGCCTCCATGTTGTCCTCCTGATTCTCAGCTTGGTGGAGGGTTGCTACAGGTGTCTTCGGTGGGAGCTTCCTGTGCAATCTCGCTGGCAAGGAGGAATTCTTGCCAGCTTCGATATGGGTGGGCCCTTTGTGTTTGTTCAGCCCCTGTTTAGCATGACAGTTTGCCCCCTTGTGACCGACTCCTTCACAGCGCCGGCAGGTTGCCGCTCGTCGACATTCCGACGCCTTGTGGCCTAGTCGAAGACATTGTCCACACGCAGCGATCATCCCTGCCGGGGTGTGTATGGTTGGAGGGGAACGCCTTCCTACGGGGGGGAGGGAGGGGTCCCCCCGGCAGTGCTCCTTGTGTTGTTCCCGACTACGCTTTCGTCTGACCTCTTCCCATCCCTTCTCTTCGTTCGCATGGCCTTCAGTCCGTTTCCGTGGTATCCTTTTCCGGCTGTAATGTTCACCCGCCGACGAGTGAGGGATCCTCCTGGAGGATTTTTGCTGTCGATCTGTCCGGGGAGGTTGCGTCGCCCTCGTTGCCACTCCCTGCAGGTGCTTGTTGTCTCTCCAGTTGGGTTCTGTCGATGACTCGCTGCGGTGCCATGGTTTAGGACCTTCCAGTGTAGCTCCAATGTTGCTGATCATCGTCCCTCTATAATGACACTTTGTTCCGGGAGGCCTTATGATGTCTCTCCTTTGCTCTTTACATTAGTTCATACTTTTAAGGGGCACAGACCATGGCCATGAGGAAAGGGAGAGTTGCAGCTTCCCTCTAACTTGCTAGAAGTACTCATATGAAGAGTGCATTTACGGATACACTAGAAACTCATCTGTATAATGAAGAGTGAGTTTCCTAATACATTGGTATCAGTATCAGAGCCATGTTACAAAAAAAAAAAATACATATATAAAAAAACTATTCTTCAACCATGATTTTAAATAATCAAAATAAATTAAGGAACGACAAAAAAAAAAGTCCCTTGCAAAGGTATGACACTTAGAAGACCTAAGATTGAATCCCTGCTCCTCAAGGTGATGACGCTTCGCCTTGATTAAAAAAAAAAAACATATCAAAACATATTAATACGTGGAGTGAATGCACATGAAACTTAAATAAACTTGTTGTCTCCTAACCTTGGATAAGAGTGAAAGAAAAACAAGAGAAGTTTTAATGATTATAATATATAAATTATAACTTTTAAAATTATATAGATATTTTAAATACATAAGTAATCAAAAATAAAAAAAAATAGAATATTGTCAAATTTACAAGTCTCTATTCAAAGTAATTTCAATTATTTAAATTCTTTTTTAATTAGCTTTGCTATTGTCAAATTATTTTAGTTAGTTTGGATTTTCTAGTTTTATAGTGAAATGGTGTACGCAAATGTTTGATAATTTTCCCAATTAGTTTGAATATTATTATATTTTAATATACCAAAACTTTTTAAAACTAGATTTTAGAATAAGTTAAGAATTATCAATTTTTTAATTTATCAAACATGCTTCTAAAATATGGTTTATATAATTGTGCCAAGTCATTTATGACATTTCTAAAAATTTTAAAAATACCAAAGGCATCTTGGTCTAGTGGTAGTCATATCACTATTTAGCGTCAGATGGATTGTTCCACGTAGCTGTGCCCGTCCTT
The DNA here is from genome assembly GCA_026586065.1 of Dioscorea zingiberensis. Taxonomy (NCBI): domain Eukaryota; kingdom Viridiplantae; phylum Streptophyta; class Magnoliopsida; order Dioscoreales; family Dioscoreaceae; genus Dioscorea; species Dioscorea zingiberensis. The sequence continues at coordinate 50,332,462 of CM048823.1, forward strand.
TAAATCTCTCTTGAAGTTGCTTGTAGATTAATTTCAAAAAAAAAAAAATCTTAAAAATATACAAAATAACACCATCTAAAATTTAATTAAAAAAAATACAAATTAACACCATCTAATCATATAAATGTTGGCATGAGAAAATTATTATTAATTTTTTAAAAACAAAAAATAGTTTAAAATTATATATATATATATATATATATATATATATATATATATATAACATGGTTGATATGGTATTGCCGGCCGAATCACTATGTAGATCCGAACGACTCCCTTGGAGCATGTTTGAATGATTTCTAACCATACGGATGGGAAAAATCATTGAAAAATAAGCTAGCATGTCTATTTTCATACAATTTGGTGACCGTTTGGTCCTCCCACTTAACGATTCTTATTTTTATAAAATCTTAACGGTTTAGAATTTCAACCATTAAGTGGGAGGACCAAACAGTCACCAAATTGTATGAAAATGGACAAGCTAGCTTATTTTTCGACGATCTTCCCATTTGTACGGTTGAAAATCCTTCAAACATGCTCCAAGGCCTAAAATGGGAATTGGTCGGATCTGTACAGTGATCCGACAGGCCTTACCATATTAGTCCTATATATATATATATATAAAAGCCGGAAAGCTCATTATGCCACGTGGGCCATCAAAATCTTTAGGGAACCAATGATGTCTTCTTGGATTGAAGACTACGATCACCTGAAATGGGGACAGGAAAAAAAGATGTTGCCAGTTCCCACTACGATGCTTAAGTCAGTTGTTTGGCTGAAGAAGAAGAGGACTGAGTTCAAGTTGAGCTTAATTTGCTTACCCTTCCTTCTCTATAAGATGTGAACCTTGGTCTGCAGATATCTGGAAGGTTGGCGCGACGGACGGAGAGATCCGATGGCTTAACATCAGGCTCCTCCCCACTTTCTGCTAGAACAGGGACTCAGCTGGACGCGTACTGAAGGCTGTGGGCGACTTGCTGTATGTGGACCGTCGAGGAGGCAGCTATGTAGATGACATACGAGCCCTGATGAGGATCAGGTGCGGCTGTACCATGCCCTGCATCCTGTGGACCAATATAGGATCTAGGAAGTATAAAGTCCTCGTCGGAATGGAACGTGGGCAAGACCAGCTACCATGGAATGGTGGAGAGATGGGGGAGATAGCAGAAGATATGGAGGATAAGGAGGAAGGGCAGCACCAGGGAACGAAGAAACCAGAAAAGAACCAAGAGAAGGGCAAAAAGAAAGACCATAGCACAGGCAGCAAGATGGAAAAAGGAAAACAAGTTGAAGGGGTGGAGAAGCTCGCCGGAGAAGACCACAACCACCATGGGGATGCAAGGAAGACTCGGACCGGTTCGACATCTAAGCAGGACCTGTCCGAAGGTAGCGAACCGCTGGTTGGTCGTAGAAGGAGCCAGGCGGAGGGGGCTCTTCACGCTAACGCCCTGCTATCCGTACCACGGACGTCTGAATGGCAGCGATATGTTTCGCCACTGAGAAGCGCTACCACCTTGAAGAATATCACGCGGCCCAAAACGTTGCATGAAAATAGGGCTGTAATGGGCGACACGATGGGCGACGCGATCTTGGTGCACAGTGACATGCATGAGAATAGCGCAGCAATGGGGGACGAGATCGTGGAGCGCAGGAGCACTCACATTAAAGAGCAAACCACAACATACAAGGGTGCAATCAAACCAGCTCCAGGAGACAACATGGTCCAACCAACTCAGGCAGAAACATCTCAAGTGATGCATGAACGAGTCCAAGAGCTTATGGGCCATGATAATCCCAACCCAAAGCAAACAACCCACACTAAAAAGGGAGAAAGCTCAAGAGCGTCAATTCCAAGGCAACCTGATCAGACCATTCCAACTCTCATGCTTGAAGGCATACAAATTGTTGACCAGAATCAACCAATCCCATTTCAACCACAACCTGCTGATGAAGTAGTGGGCCTCATTCAACCCATTCCAAATCAAGCAGCTGACCAACCTATGTGGGCCAACACACCAAGTAATGAAGTCTCTCTGGACTTGACCAAGTCCCTCATACATATGAAACAGATGGAACCCCCAAAGGGCTCATGCAATCAGGCGCCCATACCACCCATCAAGGTTCAAAAACCAGCCCCGGGGCCCATATGCAACCCAACCAATTTAAATCCACAAGCTCTCCACATCTTGGATTTAATTATCCATGGTATTATTGATCTAAATAATATCATCCCAAAATACATGAATGGGGGTTGGAATTTAATCTCCAATATTACCTGGAACAATACACCGAATCTACCGGGGAAAGCACCAACATCTGAGATCGGAGAGGGGAAGACATACACAAACCAACATGCGGAACCTCAACCCACCACACAAGATAAAGGGAAAGGGAAGAGTACTGCAACTTCAGGCAAACCCCGGGGTCGGCCCAAAAAAATCAAACTCAACCCGGAGCTGGAAGAAGTGACCAACTCCACTACCACCACCACCAAAAGAAGAATGGATCGCATAGATCCACAAGGTATGAACTCATCTCTCTCTCCTGGAATCATTGATTTTGATTGGTCTGACAGGGAATTACTATCGACCGCGATCACCGTGAGAGTTGACCTCGACCAAGGGAACGTTACAGATGCTTATTTGCATCACATGAGGCTAAGGGAATCTGTAAGGGTGGGCAAAACCAAGGAAAGCATCTAAGCCTTCCCCGGGAGAAGATACACCAAGCCTACCCAGAGTTTAATAATGAAATTAATCTCATGGAATGTCAGGGGGCTGGGAAAGCGTAAAAAACATTTCCTGGTACGGGATTATATTGGAACACACAAGCCAGACCTCTTTTGCCTACAAGAGACAAAACTGGCGAATATGGACAATCGTATATGGAGAAGCTTGGGAGGAACTGTATATGATACCAGATTAGCCCTCCAGGCAATCAACACCAGGGGAGGAATTTGCATGGGATGGAACAACAACAAATTTCAACTACTCAACAGCTACATTGACATCTTTAGTATATCGGCGATACTACAGGACCGCTCCAATCAAAAAGATTGGATGTGTACCTCAGTATATGGCCCGTAGGAACGAAAACTCAAGCAAGCCTTCTGGGATGAATTAAGGCTCATCAGATCTCGATGGATTGGATTATGGATAATAGGGGGCGATTTCAACGCCACATTATCAGATGAGGATAGCAACAGGGGCACGCAAAACACACAAAGCAGAAGGGAATTCAGAGATATAATCGATGATCTCCATCTTTGGGACCCCCCGTTGATGGGACAAAAGTTTACCTGGACGGACGGACGCAACAATCCACTCCTGATTCGACTTGATCACTTCCTAATTTCCTCTATATGACCATCTGAATTTCCCCAGATATGGCAAGTGGCACTTCCAAGAATCAGGTCGGATCACACACCAATCATGCTAGAATGTGGAACACACACACCACGTGCATGCCCATTCCGCTTCGACAGATCTTGGGGTTCTACGGAGGGATTTTGGGATATGCTCAAAAACTGGTGGGAGAGAGCTGACTTCGACGAAACAGGAGACTATATTATGACAAAGAAACTAACCCTTACAAGGAACAGATTGAAGCGGTGGAACATACAAAAAATACAAGAAGGCGGGGCACGAAAGAGAGAGATATTGACCAAAATCCAGCAATTGAACCAAAAGGGGGAAAATGCCACACTAAGTAACGAGGAGGAACAAACTAAACTGACCCTCAAAACTGAATATGAAGGCTTCATTAGATGGGAAGAAACTTACTGGCGACAACGATCCGAATTACTTGGCTAAAGGAAGGAGATCAGAACACCAAATTTTTCCATGCGTTGGCAAACGAAAGAAGAATCCGCAATTGGATACACAAGATACAGGTGGGAAACACTACAACAGAAGGACAAGAAGAAATTACCATAGCCTTCAACACACATTTTACCAAATTATTTGGCACCAAAAGACTACATGTGCATCATTCACCAATTGGGGAAGATTGTTCGCCCACAAAGAACAAGTCAATCTCCAACATCTTGACAACCAGTTCACAAAGGAGGAAATATGGGCAGCAATAAGTGAACTAAATCCAGATAAGGCCCGGGACTGCATGGCTTCCCAATGTCACTATACCAACAAGGGAAGAGATTTATGAAAGAAGACATCGGTACTTTATTTAAAGATTTCTACCAAGGACACGCATCCATGGAAAGACTAAATTGGGCCTATATCACTCTGATGCCAAAAACAAACTCCCCCACAACTATATCTGACTACAGACCGATCAGCCTACTAAATTGTTCAATGAAGATCATCACTAAGGTGTTGGCCAATAGACTTGGGGGGAGGGGGTGATAAATAAGTCGGTAGACCACTCACAAATAGCCTTCATCAAGGGCAGACACATCCAAGACAACATCGTCGCCGCAGAAGAACTCATACACAGGATGAAACAAGGAAGGACCAACGCATCATTGATCAAAGTAGACTTCAAAAAAGCCTTCGACATGGTGGACTGGGATTTCCTACTAGAGATGTTGCAGGCTCGGGGTTTTGGACCCCGATGGATCACTTGGATCAGAACAATACTCACCTCATCCAAGGCCAAATTCCTTATTAACGGCCAACCATCGGGATATGTGCGACATCAGAGAGGCCTATGACAGGGAGACCCTTTATCCCCCCTTCTCTTTGTCCTCGTTACGGATGCCTTTAGCTCAATGATAACAAACGCCATGAGGGCAAACCTATCTTTATCACGCCCCAGGCCGGATCCGGGACTTGAAAGCACGTTAACAGAGACCAGTTGCACCTCGAAAGTGGAGACGGGTCCCACTCGAATACAAGGCCTAAATGATACATGAGCAGATAACCAAAATTTGTCCAACAAATAATTTCAGAGTCATTTTACAGCGGAACTTTACTCTTAGTAAAACAGATATTGGCCCTACAAGGGTCCTACAAAATATATAAGGTCTCATGTAAAGAAGGCTGAAGTCCTAGAACATCTATGCGCATCTCCTGGTTGTAATCACCTAAACTTTAAAACCTGAAAAGGGAAGAAGACAAGTGGAATGAGCTTTCGAAAGGAAAGCTCAGTAAGTACCCCCGTATGGAATACGAAGAGATCATGAAAATAATCATGTAATAGTGACCCACACAAAGCAATATCATAGGAAAGAAGACTAAGCTTAAAACACACGAGGATCACTATCACTAAGCACAAGCATGAAGTTAAATCAAAGCATGAATAACAAAAACTTGTCATCTCCCTGGCAGCCATCGACCTAAGCCGATCTTAAATCTTATAATCCAAACCCTTGAGTCTGGTGGAGCTCCTACATATAATGCATTACCGCCAAATAATCGTCCATCGACGGGTGGCGTCCAAAGTGTCCGCCCACAACTTATCACAATCTGCACTGAGCGGGAGAATCTTCAACACAAGAAATACTGACACATCGACCTGGACGGAGCACAGGCTCACGTGTTTCCACGGCCACGTGCCGATCAACAGGAAGGCGTAATCAGCATACACACACATGTCCAACAAAAGCTTATACACCAATATGCATACATCACCATGGAGCTCAATAAAGAAAGAATCTTGAACACGTGTATGCAATCCAAAACATAGCGATATCAAAACCAATAACCAATGAAGAAATAGCTCAAAGATAATCCACAATGATCAAGCATAAAAGCTGAAACAAAAGCATAAAGTCAAGAACACTCCGTAGAGTGGGGTACTAGGCAAAAGTACTTACAAAGAAAGCAACCATCAAATGAGGAGAACGAAGCAAAGATACTTACTAGCATAAAATCGAGAAAACAACCACTCAATAAATAAGGGTACGAGGCAAGAGTACTTACAAGAAAACAACAATCAAATGAGGCAACGAAGCAAAGGTACTTACAAGAATAATATCGAGAAAGTAACCTGTTAATAAATAAGGACACGAGGCAAGAGTACTTACTAGAAAACAACAATCAAATAAGGCAACAAAGCAAAGGTACTTACAAAAATCTCGAAGTCTCGTATCCCAAGGGACGTCCCGACGCATCCACGTCAAAATCTGATAAAAACAATTCCATTCTCAGTACATTCTCAGTACATGTCTATGAGCATTCTATCTACGATGCATGCTCTAACGGGCCCTAGTTCTATTTGTAGGCTTTACCTGGTGTTTCCGTGTCATTTTTCCTTAAATGACCATGCTTATGTATTTCCATCTCTAAAATCAGATTATACTAGATTATATAGATATTCAAGATTTTTCTTTATCACAAAAGAAGCTAGGCTCCGGTAGTTAAGGCCCACCAGTTCCTCTAAGTAGTCCATGGTTCAAATCCCTCCACTTGCCTTTTATTCCTTATTAATTTCCTTTTCTAGCTTTATTTAACCAAACCTAGTTCACTCTATCACAAATGGAACTCCTCCCTGGTGGTTAAAACTCACCATGCCCATGTGAGAGGTCTTGGGTTCAAAACCCCCCCCTCACTTATTCACATTTTATTCCTTTTTATTATTTAACTTGGTTAGACTTAGTCACTTCTACTTGAGTGAACCCAACCATAGATTAGGTCCATTCCTTAATTGGCTAAACCTAACCAATTAACTAATCAAAATTTAAAATCAAAACCTTATCAATTAATCTATTAACTAAATTTTAATCCAAACCTTATCCACCAACCTCTTTAACCAAATCCAGTTAACAAAGCGATTTAATTAAACTTAATCTTTTAATTAATTGCTTTATCTAACTCCATTAATTGGTATAATCCAATTAAACTAGCTTTAATTGATTAACCATAACTTTATTAAGCATAACCTTTTTTTTTTTTTTTTTGCCTACAAACCCAGCCCAAAACCCTTATCCAACAGTCCAAATAATGGGCCAAGCCCAACTGAATCAAACCCAACCACTTGATCAATTAATCTAACCCATCTTTAAGCTGGTTAGGCTAGATCAACTTAATTCGTTTTAATTTAACTTAACTAAGTTAACATATTAATTAATTAACCTTAATTAATTTAATTAGTGGTTAACCCCCTCTCTCTCTCACTATCTTCTCCCTCAGGGTCTCCTCTCTCATGACAGTGGCTCGTCGAGAGACAGTAGTTGCGCCGCCGCCGTGGTGGAGCTCCGGTGTCCGCCTGGTGGTCGCCGTTGAGCTCCCCGGTGGCCCGCGCCCGGAGGGAACCTGCGCCGAGGCTTCCCTGACCGGTAGCCACCTCCGCTCCTCCCTCTGGTTCTCAGGTGCACGGTGCACCGCCAATACTTTCTTCTTCGGCGTTGAATCCGTCAGCAGAGGTCGGTCAGATCGCCAGCACCCCTCCTCCCCCCGCGGTGTTACTATCCTATCTACACGCGTGCATGCTCGGAAAAACAGTAAATCAATGTTTGAGAAGGCTCACCGGAGATGATGACGGTGAGCTCGTGGTGCTTAATCGTCGATCTGAAACGAGCAGGGGATGGCAGCGCGCTCTTCTTCTTATCACGTGCCCTCGGTCGCCTACTGCTGTGGTAGCCTCCTTCTTCTCCTCCTCTCCAGGCCTCTCGCGGTGGTACTAGCTTTGCCGCCGCCGCTGGCTGATGGTGGTGGTTTGCCTCTGAGTCTCCCCCGTGACCTCCCTTTTATAGGGCTCGAGGGGAAATCCTTATGCAACCATGATCGCATGCGAGAAGGGGTTGATTGGCAATTAATCCTTCTCCTTCCATTTCTGGCCGCCATGCATGCAGCCATTTCTGGCAAGGCAACGTCCGCTGGAAGCTGGAGAAGAAGATGCACCGCCTCGCGATCGCGTCTCTTCTCAAGATCCAAGGTCCGTGCTTGCCCGCACAGTGGAGACACTTCCATTGTTATCTTACGGACGAAATGAGCCGGTGGATCGTCGCCTCGCGATCAACCCCACCCAAGATCTCTTCATCTCAACCGTTGATTTATTCTATAGCAGCTGCTTTCTTGACATTTTGCATTTAGGTCCTTTTGTTTCCCAATTTCACCATCTGGCCCCTGATTTGTGAGAGAGAGAAAACTTCGTTTAAGTCCATTGTCTTTTCTATTTTACACTTGGGTCCTTCACCAGAGACAACCCCTTTTTACTTTGAACTCCCCCAACCTTTATGAAATCCCTAATAAGTCCTTGGCAACCAAATAATTTAAATTCGCAATTTAAATTAATTTTCCCCTCCTTTCTTAATTAAACCGAGTCATACCATCTTAGATTATTTCCCAATTTAATTAAATTTCCCATTTCCATTTTTAGTCCAATCATGACCAAGGTTTCTTTATTTAAATAGATTGGTAACTTTTAAATCAATCCCTAATAAATTATGAATAATTTATTTATTCTCTTCAACCTCTCTCTTACCCAATTTACCAGAATGCCCTTAGAGCTTTATTCAATTCCCCATCTTAACATGAGAAAAATTAAAATAGACAATACTTAAATAAAATTCTAGCAAATCAAACCTAGGGACTTTCCCTTATTATTTAAATGACAAAATTTATCTCCCTAGAAATTTTCGGATCTCACATATAAAGGGGCATCCGTTTTGGCAAATCAGAAGATGAGGAAATATCCATCCTTCAATACGCAGATGATCTACTTGTACTGTGCTCTGGGGGCATAGAAAACTTTAGAATTTTAAAGATGATTTTTTTCTTCTATGAAGGACTAACGGGGCTCAAAATCAACTATCACAAGAGCGACGTCGTTATCCCCATTAAGACAATCTCCTACGCACCCCGAGACCTAGAGCTGATAATGGGATGCAACGCCAGCAGCCTACCCATTGAATATCTTACCAATCTCGGGCTGCAAGCCAAAGAAGGAGAATTGGAGGGCTATCATTACTAAAATGAAAGCACGTTTAACAACATGGAAAGGAAAGATTCTTTCCCTGGGAGGGCGAATCATCCTGCTTAATGCAGTGCTCATAACAATACCGAATTACTGGCTATCCATCTACAGATTGCCGGAGTGGGTCACCCATCAGATTGATCAGATACGGCGAAGCTTTCTTTGGGAAGGCGCCGAGGAAGATAAGAAAGCCTATCGCCTGGTGAGCTGGGAGAGAATATGCAGACCTCAGGAACTAGGCGGTTGGGGGATCCTCAACCTTCATTGTTTTAACACGGTAATGCTGGGGAAATGGTGGTGGCGTCTACTCATGGGAAGGGTCGGCCTCTGCACAAAAATACTGAAAAATCAATACTTCAGGGGGCGCACACTAAACCCCTACATCTCCCCCCCCCCCGAGCATCCTTCTTCTGGAATGGGGTCACACGGCAACAGGAAGCACTACTTCATAACATAACAACAAAAGCTGGAAAGGGATATACAGTCTACTTGTGGGCCGACAACTGGTTGGATGAACAAGCACCTCGAAACATATTCCTAGCCCTTTATTCCATGGCCCGAAGAAAGGAACACACAATTCAAGAAGCACTAACCTCCCTAGCCCAAGGCTAATATTAGTCGAGGGCCCACTACCCGAGGAAGTAGCCAAAGAGTTAGAACAACTCATCAGAAGAATACAGGAAACCCAGTGAGCAGAAGATGATCTTTGAAGCTGGAAGCTAACAACACAAAAAAAAACTTCACAATACAATCTTACTACAGATTCATGATTGATGGAGGCATCCAAACAGAAATTGGTAAGAGCTTCTGGAAACTACCATGCCCTAACAAGATCGATCAAGGCCTTCTTTTGGCTGGCTTTAGATAACAAAATCCTCACCTTAGATAACCTAAGGAAGCGAGGATGGGTTGGGAACAGGACTATCTGCTACCTATGTGAGGAACAGGAGGAAACGGTACAACACCTTCTCCTCCACTGCTCATATTCTAAAAGCATTTGGCAACACTTCACACAGATATATACCAACTAGGGAACCCGCCTTCACAAATACAAGATTTGTGGGGCCGAACTGCCATCGCTAATCTCTTGCCCAAAGAGGCCCGAATGGGATGGAACATGCTATCGATAGCCATCACATGGACAGTGTGGTTGGAACGCAATAGAAGATGCTTCATGACAAACAACCCGTTTTCACGAAAATAATCCGCGACATTGACTTCCTAACATTATCCTGGTTTAATTTAATGCAACTCACACATCCAAAAGGCCGAAACTGGTAGCAATGGAGTCGATTGTGAAGAGAAGCCTCGCTTTCACTTGGGACGAGGACTCGCAATACTCACCAGGGAGGGACTTCGAGGACACCCAGGGGAATTAAAAAGCTTCTCAGGAGGGCCCCGGGGCACTAAGAGGGGAAAAAGGGATATCATCACAATATACCGAACCATAATGGGTTCAACCTATGTTAACTTTATGAATTATCAATAAATGAATGTGGTTTATCCACTTTTTTCAAAAAAAAAAAAAAAAAAAAAGGTTGGATGTGGACCTTTCCATAAATCAAAATTTCACAATTGGTCAAGTATTTTTTTCATGCACTATTATCATAATGTAATTTCATGTTGACTATAACATGAGAATTTAAATATATATTGACTAATTTATATATGAAACTCAATTTAACATTAACAGTAACAGTTCAAACAAAACTCTCTCTCTCAGGGTTGACACGTGCTCTGCTCAGGGTTTGTCGATTCCACACCCACACGTGTCTATTTCTAGTCAACAGTCAACACCCTGACACTTTGACTTTTCAATAAAAAAAAACCACTCTCTCTCTCTCTTTCTCTCTTTCTCTCTTTCTCTCTTTCTCAAACCCTAACACTGCATGCATAACTCTCACTCATGACTCACCGACTCTTGCTCTCTAACAACATAAACATGTACAATAAATGAACTCCTCCTCATTACCTTTCTTTTTTATTAAAACCTAACATATCATAAGTGTTAATTAATTAATTAAGATCAAATTAATCTCCATCTCTTGATGAACAAAAAGATCAAAAGCAACCAAAATATCTAACCAAAAAGATCAAAAGCAATTCATCAAAATATCTAGCCAACAACCGATCTACAAAGACAAGACAACAATGAATTATCTGTCTTCAGACTGTCTATATAACACTTTTCAGTTCGTCAATCACATGATGATCAAACGCAAGATCAAACATGATCCACGTAAACAGATCAGAAAAAGGATTCCGGTAAACATCCAAAGTGTTTCTCATGAATGTAGCATTTAATTTGTTGATTAATTCATGCTTCATTGATAGTACTGATGATGAGATGATGATAAGGTGGTGGATTAAGAAACATACGATAACATGAGAAACAAATGATGCCGTGCTGCGCTACGCTGCTGCGCGGCCTACCACGCACGCCCGAGCGCTGCGCACCGGCATGCACACGGACTGCGGGGCCCTTGCGCGCTACGATGCTGTGGACGGGGACGCTGAAGCGTGGCTCATGTCTTTCTCTCTTTCTTTCTTTTTTAAGTATAAATGCATGCATTTGATGATGGGGGATATGAATAAACTAATGATTGAGTGGTTGTTGTTGTGTGTATATATACACAATGCATTTAAGGATCCGCTCTTCCAATGGTAGGGGTCAAAAAAAATAAAAAAAAGTTCAGGTGTGTGAAGCATGATCATACTGTACACATCCCGCCATAGTTTTTGCTATGAAAATTTTTGTGGGATATTTTGAGTATTTCCACTGTATTAGGGTTTTAATAATGTTCATCCTTTTAAGTTTCAATTCAGTGAGAAAATAGTGAAATAGTAGTGGCGGATGTTGATGTAACCCTATTTTGAGGTGACCCACGTAAAAAATTCTTTATATGTTTTCTTAATTGTTATATATATATATATATGAAAAGATTGGAACAAAACAAGTTTGAATTCTTGGTACTTCTTGGTGCTCACTACACGTGAACTTGTCTAGCATGTAAAGGTCATAAAACAAGTGGACACTCCCTTCCATGGATAGAATCAAAACAAGTTTGAACCATGCAACACCATGAGAACATGATGGGACATAACATTGCATCCTATTTTTCTTTATTTGGTTCTTCCTAAAATTAAAATCTTCTTTTGCAATCATATATCTAAAAATTAGTATTGTATATTAGCAAATAATTCCTAATTTGTTTCTCTCTTCATGTTTAACTCATTCTACAAAACAAGCTAACCTCTATGATTGGATCCAACAAACTTTTGCTTTTTAAATGCAATGCATATTCCATGAATATAATTAGCTTCATATTGTGTTGTGTGTGTGTTTTTTTAGTGAAAATTTGGGTGAGAGATAGTTCCTAGTTCCTAGTTTGGTGGACCAACAAACTTGAAGAATTTTTTCAAGCATCCAATGAAGGCAATGGATCTTCAAATGTATTAAAAGTGTTTTGAATCTAATCTTCCTAATAATGTTAAGCATTAGTTCCACCATCTTTTCCTACAACTCAATCTAACCTACCAATTATGATTATCACTTCTCCTAATTCATCACCAAGCTCACTCTTCTCCTTTCCAAACTTTTTTTTTTTTTTTTTGACTTAAGGTGACAAGGACCCCCCGAAGGACGTCAATGGATGTGTACAGATTCGGCAATGCGGGAGCACAGAGGCTCGACAAAGATCTGGTTCATCTGACCCTCACCTTGTAAGGGAGGGGGTTCGATCTCGAGACTTCCACAGGATTATTACCCATCACTTAACAAGGGACATTGGTACCAACAGGCCTTTGTGGCCGTTGATTTCTCTTTTCCAAACTTGAAAAAAAAAAGCTAGTAATCAAGTGAAGAATTAACAATCCATCCAAAAATACATAGAGGGTGACATGCTCATATATAGTGAAACAAATTAAACAAAGTACAACATTTGCATCTCATTTATAAGAACACATATATACACATGACCTACACTTTAAGATAAACAAAAGATGTGTGTGTGAGTATATATATAAGCTAGGTTGATACTTGCAAGCATATGGAGCTATGTAGACATGGAGAAGTGATGGAGTGATGAACTCAAGCATCAGTGTTATCATCATTCCAGCAGATGAGCATGACGATACATCGCCGGAGAATGTAGAACCTTGCTCTTTGCTCCTTCACGAGACGACGGAATGATTGGCAACCACCGGAAAACCTCCCTTCTTCTTTAGCCACTCCCATTGCTCCTTCTCTCATGAAAAGCTGATAATTAATGATCTAGTCTTACTGAAAGAGATAAGTGCTGAAAGATCAGAGTGGAAGAGATTGGTTGTGTGTGTGTATATATATATATATATATATATATCCATAACAGGAATTCTATGTGAAGAGGAGTTAGTGTGGAAGAATGAAGCCATGAATTGGTGTGGGACCTGCATGCAGAGAGAGGAGAAGAAAAGGGCACATGAAAGGAAAAGAAGTTGGACTAAAATTAAGTGGTCAGCTGAAGAACAGCAAAACAAAGGAGTGGTAGGAAGGTGCTAATTAAGTGGTGAAAGGAGTATTAGGGTTTGGAGGTGAGAGCTGAAAAGATGGATAGTTTGGAGAAATCCACATATATATATATATATATATATATATATATATATATATATATAAAGGGTATGCGCGTCAGTGGTAAGGATGAAAGAAAGCCTAAACGGGGAGGGGATGTGGACTAATGAGAAACGGGGAAGTGGGAGTAGTTTGTTTGAGCAGTGATGACAAGTACACTAGTACATATCTATCTATATAGTAGGGGGGGGGGGGCGCAGACAGTGAAAATATAATGCGGTATCTTGGGTCAATTCATTTGGTGAGCATAAAGCTCTCAGGTTCGAGTCTCCATATATTCGGTATGTGCACGGTAAGAGATAAGGGTGCTCGTTACCAAAAGCCACACCATTAGATGTTACTATGTGGAGGGGTTTATCCCCTATGTCAAAAAAAAATATGATAATGTTATATACATACAGAGAGAGAGAGAGTGTGTGTGTTTAATTCCATCTCAATATTATAATCAGAGAATCAGTAAAGCGAGGCTGCTCTCCACAAGTGGAAGAATCACTGTGATTAAAAAAAAAAAAGAAGACAAAAACGATAATGAAAATAGTAAACAAAACACACACAAATTTATATAGAAAAATGCTTGATGGGAATCCACAATGTCAAAAAAGGATGAGTACAATAAAAGAGAGTTTTCTCTAAATGGCAACCATACAAAATAATCTCATAACATGAAGAGGAAACTCTAGTGAACATAAAAGATCTATATCATGGGGGCTCCGTGAGATCCTTATCATAATTGACCTCAGTGGTGGGCTCCGGGATTGGGCCTATATGCCTGATCCCTCCGCTACCCCCATAGAGCTCCGAATTTTCTCATAATTTTGTTCACCATAATATGTTTCACTACAAGATTTTTAGGTCGAATCAAATAGAATTCGGGTCATAATCTTAACAGTACTCATAGTTATCTCCAACCATTAGATGTCAATATATCGTCTCCCTGAATGGGTACAGAGGGTAGATGCCATACACATAGATTTTCCTTGGAAGGTGATGTAGGAGAATATGAGCCAGATAATGTGTTTCAGTCATTTGGCCAAAACTTTGGCTACGAGTGTCGGAATCACGCATATGACCCCTACACCTTCCCAAATTATATGACAATTGAGATAGTAGCTTATTTTTCGATGTTCTTTCCATCCATACAGTTGGATTTCGAAACATGCATAAATTTAAAATGGGGCGCATCAAGACTTGCAGATGTTACGTACCGCATAAGAATAACACGACTATAAATATATATATATATATAATTAATAATTTATTTAAAAAGATTAAAAATTAATTATAAATTTGTTAATATATTGGAGAAAAACTTCATTGTAAATTCTATATAATTGCGTTGAGTTGCCTAAGTTGAAATTTCATATTAGCAAATCCTTTCCATCTCTAATTAATCCCACAAACCAAACACTATCTAATTGAATTGAATGTAGCATGTTTACAGCTTTGATGGTCACTTTGTGATGAAGGCTCAAACACACCAACACTCCCAAACTAAGGAGTGTACTGAGTGGAATTGAGAAGGCTCTCATGTCTCTCACACTAATGAGAGCCATCATGACATCCAAACATGTGCCACACCAAGAGAAGCTATAAATACAACCATGAACCATCTTCTCCTTCCTCACATCTCCATCTCCCTCATGGAATCAAGGATGAAGACAGAGGTAACAATGGTGGCCAAGGAGGAGGAGAGCTTTTGCTTCACTTGCCGATCGTTCAGGCAGCGGACCCAACACATGGTGGAGCAACAAAAGGCGAGGTTCTACATTCTCCGGCGTTGCATTGTAATGCTCCTCTGTTGGAGAGAGAACAATGACGCTTGATCAAACGAAGAGTTGGAAAGACATTCACGCTCTCTTTCTCTCTCTCTCTCTCTTTTTCTTTTTTGTTTAATAAATATAGACAAGCCACTAGAAACATGTCACAAGAGTGATTAGAACCCCTAACCTCTCCTTGTGAAAGGGAATAAGCTAACCAACTTTTCTTGTGAAAGTTGGTACATTTGCTCTCTTATGTACACTAGTCCATCCATATATGAAAAGTAACATGGCAAAAAAATAAGTGTAGAAATTTGATTGACAGTGAGTAAGATTCAGAGTGAAATGTAATTTGCACAATAATTCAATGCAGTCTCTCACGTCGATCTTTTCTCGATGTGTTAATAGAGCACAACAGTAATGAATTTTGTGCAAAATCGGCGACTGATCCCCAAGGCTACAACTGACCGGGGAATATCACGGTTCTTCGTGTATAGGTGATTAAGAATCATATTCTGAGGCACCGGGAGACTGTTTGGAGTGTCCGAGCTATCTGAGAAGTTCAGCAGAGCATTCTACAAGTAAGGAGGGACAAGCGGTGGATCACAAGCTCCATCCTCGCTTTCCGGTAGAGTATTGCTGTAGCTCATGTTTGTAGAGCTTGGAACTTCAAATCTGACTGCACTTATTCCATCATGGATTAACAAATTCTGTATAGACATTCACTCTAAAGCTCGATTCGATACTTATTTGATGTCATCAAATCAGGGCATTTGTCGTCTCAGATGCAACAGACTAGCAGCACGGAAGAAAACAATCGGTGAAACGAAAGTGATACATACAATTAACACAACAATGTATGCATTCTACCAAAGAACAACACATCATATCTAATGAGAAGTAACATGGCAAGGAAATTGGTGTAGAAATTTGATTGATGGTCGATTAGATCCAGAATGAAATGTAATTTGCACAATAATTCAATACAGTCTTCAAGTCGATATTTTCTCGATGGGTTTATAGAGCACGACAGTGATGAATTTTGTGCAAAATCGGTGACTGATCCTAAGGCTACAACTGACCGGGGATTATCTCTGTTCTTTGAGTAGAGGTGATTAAGAATCACATTCTGAGGTACCAGGAGACTGTTTGGAGTGTCCGAGCTATCTGAGAAGTTCAGCAGAGCATTCTGCAAGTGAGGAGGGACAAGTGGTGGATCAACAAGCTTCATCCTCACTTCCCAGTAGAGTATCGCTGTAGCTCATGGTTGTAGAGCTTGAAACTTCAAATCCGACTGCACTTGCTCCATCCTGCATTGTCATTGTTCTCCTCAGAATATGAAACAAATTCTGTATAGACATTCACTCTAAAGCTTGATTCGATACTTATTTGATGCCCTCCAATCAGGCCATTCATCGTCTCAGATGCAACAGACTAGCAGCACTGAAGAAAACAATCAGTGAAACGAAAGCGATACATAAGATTAACACAACAATGTATGCATTCTAGCCAAGAACAACACATCATATCTATCAACAACATGCCATTGAAACATGCTTTATTAATAATCTGTTCAAAGATAAACAAATGCAGATTTGGCTTGAATGTAATAAAAGGCACATTCATATAAACACTGCGTTCATTTGAAACCTATTATGAATATTCACTATCTATTCATCCATTGATTCAATTCAGCTCTTGATTCATATATATATGAATCGACATTAACAAATTTTGTATAGACATTCACTCTAAAGCTCGATTCGATACTTATTTGATGTCCTCCAATCAGGCCATTCATCGTCTCAGATGCAACAGAGACTAGCAGCACTGAAGAAAACAATCCGTGAAACGAAAGCGATACATAAGATTAACACAACAATGTATGCATTCTACCCAAGAACAACACATCATACCTATCAACAGCATGCCAATGAAACATGCTTTATTAATAATCTGTTCAAAGATATACAATTATACAAATGCAGATTTGGCTTGAACACAATAAAAGACACTTTCATATAAACACTATGTTATTTGAAACCTATTATGGATATTCACTATCTATTCATCCATTGATTCAATTCAGCTCTTGATTCATATATATATGAATCAGCAATATGCTAAACAGAACATGCTCTACTAAGAAACTGTTAAAAGATGAACAAAGGGCACATGAATTTACACGGTATCAGTTACTTCCAAGCTTGTATAGTTCTGTTCAAAGATAAATAAATGCAGGATGTTCAAAAGCCTTCAACATCATAAAGGGTAGGGTTTAGCAGTGGCTCTACATATATATCAAACAGTGAAACATTCTTAGAAAAAACCTCATCAATATGAACATTGGATTTGTGATACTAAACTTTTCAGTCTAAATTAATATCACACATATAACAAATCAATCTCTTCTCCAAAGTTCAAACTTTAATATAAAATTATGTGCGTTTCTACTGATTCACCTATCTCCAGCAACCATCACCTTTCAATTCTTAATCAAACAGTAGAACAAAGATAAGAACAAAAAATAAACATTCAATTAAAACAATTAAGGCAAATGAAAACTCCTTCATTTCCATTAATTACATCAAACCTCTGTTTCTCTTGTTTGCCCTAAAAAAAAATTTCACCAAAAAAGTAGCTAGAGCTAATTAAATCCAACTGAATTCCTTACTCACCACTAATCCTAGCATCCGAATTCCATTTTTGCACAACAAATTAGAGTCACAGTAAGAAGGTATTAATGGAATTCGATGAGTTAGGGTTTAGGGTTTAGTGAGGAGAAGGAGAGGGAAATGGCGCACCTTTGCGAACGGGTCGGATTCGGAAATCTATCCGCCGGGTCCGATAAGGATCCTCCCACTTTTGCCCTAATAAACCCCCACTATATTATTTATTAAAAAAAAATATTATCCATAATTTGATAGATTATTTTAATTAAATATATTTTTTATATTTATTTTTGTAAATTTTTTAACCAATTGATTCATTTCCTTTTTTTATTAAAAAAAACTATCATTGGCTTAATAACTATATATAATTTCTTAAACTTTATCCATTAAAAATGAAATAGTTTAGCATTAGCATATATTTCCTTAATAACAACCGATTATATTTATGCAATAGAAATACTAAAGTTCTTCAAAAAAAATTTCAATAATTGTTTTTATAATTTTAATCGATTTTATGTAATTTATTGATTTATTTATTTCTATTTTATTACAATCACTTACGACACTTATAGAGAAAAAAGTAATTTACTTATAAAATCATTTACATCACAACTATTTACTACAAACGAAACGGACCAATAGAGATATTTAGAGATGCAAGGAATTTGTACATACTAGATTTTGCTTTATGTTGAAGAATTTCAATTGTGAAATTCTACATTTTATGTTAAAAAAATTATTGAGAATATTTTACAACTATATTTTAAAAATTTATTAGTGGACAAGAATATGAACCGAAAGAAGAAAAATTGTATAAATTAAATTAGAGTTATCTACCATCTACCTATTAATAACAATGATTATATTTAGGCAATAGGAGTACTAATTTTTTTTTAAAAAAAAAAGTTGTGATAATTTTTTTTATATATTTAATCAATTTTATGTAATCTATTTATTTAATTATTTCTCTCTTGTTAGACTTGCTCTTAGATATTTGGAGTGCAAGATATTTGAAAATGGAAGATTTTGCTTTAAGTCGAATTTCAATATAAGTCGAAATTTTAAATTTTATGTAAAAAATAGTTTTTTTAGAACATTTAAAACTAGATTTAAATATTTAGATGTGGACAAGACTATGAATAGAAAAAAGAAAAATTGTATTAATAAAACTAGAGTTATCTACCATCTACATGTGAATAAGAAAAATCTTTTAAAAATAACTTGTGATAATTGTTTTTATATATTTTTTTATATTCTTTTGTAATTTATTGATTTATTGATTTCTCTTTTTTCAGAATTGCTCAAAGATATTTCGATACAACTCTGCCCATGCGGCTAGATCAGGATGTAACTGAGCCCAGGCCCATGAGTAAGGAGAAGATGACCCAAGAAGAAAATCTGAAGCCCATCCCAATGAAGGCCTTAGCTGCATCAGGAAAGCAAAGTCTAGCTTAACAACTAATGTCGTTTAAAGAGAGGGTATTGTTTGATAGCTTCAAGAGGATTCTATTATGCTTCTTTTTTCTTGGCATCTTTTGTAACATCTTTATGTTATGCAAGGAAGTGCCTATAGCTAGAGCAGAAGACCATTTTGGATGGATATCAATGAAATTACAAATTGTTCCTCCTATCTCTCCCCTTCTCTCCGGTTCTTCCTTCCTTGATTCCTTCTAAACTGTAGAGTTGGCACTTGCTCGAAGAGTGTAGATCTCTCTAACCGCCCTGTATTGTAGGTCAAGGGTATCATATTTGAAGAAGTAAAGAATATGAAATGTGAGATTTTGTTTTATGTTGTATTTCAATATAAGTCGGAATTCTAAATTTTATGTAAAACCATTTTTGAAACATTCTAAAACTATATCTTAAAAAATTAGATGTGGCTAAGGTTATAAATAAAAAGAATAAAAAATTTATTAGTAAAGTGAAAGTTTTCTACCATCTACTTATTAATAACAATCGATTATAATTACGCAATAGGAACTAAAATTCTTTAAAAAATAACTTGTTAGAATTGCTTCAGTTGATTATATTTTTTTAGAAAATCGGTGATTAAGAACTAAATTTTTTTTTATCAATTTTATCCAATTTATTGATTTATCTTTTTGAAAAAGACGACATGCACCTCCCGAAAATCATGGAGGGACAACACGACACCCGTGAGCACTTGCCCTCACCTTATGGTTATGGGGTTCAAACCTGAGATTGATTTATCAAATTAAGAATTATAAGTCAAAATTTTAAATTTTATATTAAATTTTTTTTAAGAACATTCTAAAACTATGTTTTTAAATTTTATGAGATGTGGACAAGACTATGAATAGAAAGGAAAAATGTCATAAATTTAGAAAGAAGCAAATGGCTTTCCACACAACAATGTCAGTGAAGATCTTCAGTGATTTCTTGTTCTTCTTTTCCATCTCTTCAATGAGTCACCATCTTTTGGATTTGGTCCCCCTTTGAAACAGAGAAAATCACAAAAAGAGAGTTGATGATGTATGAAGTGATGACTTGAAAAAACAGGGTTTTAATGGCTATTTTTATTTTTAATTGTTTTTTTTCCTTTCTATCTTTTCCAAATGAAATGAATGGCACATATGTGTATGTAGTACATCAATGATGCAGAGGAAAGGCATTGTTGGTTGATTGCTTTCCTATGTCTTCTTCTTGTGGTATCAAATGCAAGTATGGCTCTTTCTTCTCTCCACTGATTACTTTTGAGTGATGTCTACCCTTGTTTTTCATATTCTCTCACCAAACAACATTGAGAGATAAATAGAGAGAAAATATGTGATTGTTTTTACAAAAATTTCGACGATAAAGGGTATATTTTTATCCGAGAAATTTGAGTTTGTGGGGCTTATTTAGTGGACAAATCACAAAAAATGGGCCGAAATAAGGTGGTTTTCACTATTTCGTAAACTCTATGGTTAGAACGAAATATAAGATGTTTTAATAATAAATAATATATTTATATGAAACTAATTTTTTTATAATGATTTCCTCTTTTATCTTAGTTTAATGCAATGAGAGCAACAATAAGGCCAAAACTAGTGGAGAAATCTCTAATAAAATCAGGAACTTTACTTTCAACTCAAAGACATTGAAATAGTCTCAAATTTTACATTTTTATGTACTTTAAATGTTGAGAACCGGTCATGTAAGTCAAATTTCACTAAACTGTTATTTTGGTCTTTTTTTTCTCGAAAGTCAAAACACTGAAATGGAGTTCATGAAAGTCCAACTTTCTACTTCCTATCTTCATTTCTCTGAACCAAAAACATAGAAGTGGGGGTTCATGAAAGCCCAACTTTTCACTTATTAAAGACTGAATTGTAGTACATAATATAAAGATTGAATTTTTTTGACGTATTAGATACATGGGGTGTGAGAACCCTTGCTTTAAATTCTTTTACTCCTGGGTGTTATCAAAGTTCGCCCTTGGAAGGTGGTTGTGACTTTTCTCGTGTGAACATCAGGCTCCTCTTAACAATAGACTCTATTATTATCAGTTCGGCCTCTTGAATACATGAGTTGTATCAAACTAGAAAAGAGTTAAAAAAGCCGATATCATGAATTATTAAAAAAAAAAACATGTTTATTTTAAAATATATTATTTATCTTAAAAAATGTATTGTTTGTTTTGAAAATAACTCTGAAATGACGTTGATTTTTGCTAACCAAAAACATGGAAGAGGGGGACCACAAGTGAAAGAATCACAAGAATGTCACGTGATGAGGTGGTTTCCGTACAGCGACCCCTCGCGCGCGCCATGCGCTCCCACGTGATCAACAAACCTCACTTTCATCTCCTTTTCCCAACCGCCCCGCCACTTCCGCCACTTCCACTACTTCATGTACTTTTCCCCCCTCATTTTTCTTATTTTCTTTGCTTTTAAGGTTTTGCTTTTTTTTTTTCTTTTTTTATATTAGATTAATAAAATTTATTTTAAAAAATCATATTCCCTAAATAAGATTAAATTAAAAATTTCCAACTCTTTCTTTCCATAACAAACATATATTTATATATGCATCACCACCAAACTTCTTGATTTATTATTTATGCAAAATATAATTATTTAATATCTATGTATTTGTATCGAATGTTCGGAACTAGTTTGCATGTTAATAAAATATGTCTAATAATTTCTCCCTCTCATAATCATACATACATCGATATATTTATAGTTTTCTCTTTGAAGTCTAAAATAAAAAAATAAGAATTGCTCGAGTCATGCTCATTTATTTATTTTTTGAATGAATAAATAAAGTATAATTTTGTTAATTAAATAAAAGAAACGTGCACAATAAAGTAGAAGATGATAATGCGAAGACATTGAGGATATAGCCAGCTCGAGAAGTCGGTTCTATTATTCTATTATTAATTTTATCCCGACCGTTCAATTGTCATTGTTAATCATGCATCGATATATTTATAGTTTTCTCTTTAAAGTCTAAAATAAAAAATAAGAATTGCTCGAGTCATGCTCATTTATTTATTTATTTAATGAATAAATAAAGTATAATTTCATTAATTAAATAAAAGAAACAAGCACAATAAATTAAAAGATGATAATGCGAAAGACATTGAGGGTATAGCCAGCTCGAGAAGTCGGTTCTATTATTTTATTGTTAATTTTATCTCGGCCGTTCAACTGTCATTGTTTCTCAATGAATATGAAAATTCCGTTACAAATGTCCTTAAAAAGAAAAGTAGTTTATGGTATGGAATTTCTTTTAAAAAGTTGAATTTGGAATATATATACACTTAGAATATGGATCACAATAATGCTTTGTTCTTTAGACTTGAACATATTCATTTTTTTTTTCTAGTTATGAATCCCTCCTACTAAACATTGCAATGTGGAGAAGAACAAAAGCTTGTTTAATTAATTATTTAATTATAACACTCCCTTGTCATCTCTGAAGAATCTTTGGAATAGTTTAATGCATGCATGTTAATATATCAAATTGTTTTTATGGGGTATATATTAGTTAGAGCCTGATCCAGAAGATGCCTGAAACAAAGAACATATAAATATTTAAAACCTCAAAGACTAAGGCATGGTCTTCCTTAGATTATATATATATATATATAGAATGGAACTTGCTTTCCATTATCCCACTCCCACCTGCCTCTTTTTTTTTTTTTTTTCATGGTACTATGAACTCTTGAGTCTTGATTGATGTTGTTTGTTTATTCCACTTGAAGGACAGTGTAAAATTGTTTATAAAAATATGAAACATTCCAAGGTCCACACAGTTTTTGTATCAATGGAGAGGGTGGGAAAAGAAAAGACACTAAGGAAGTGTCATATTTTAACAATTGGAACTAGTACCAAACTTGTTTTGTTTAGAAGAAAGGGATTATTGTTTATGTTGATCTACTCTAACAAAAGGTTTTCTTTAAAGGTACCATTCTATGATGATTCACGAGTCTAAAGATAATCGAATAATCAAATATCAAACCAAAGACAAAAGATGCATGTTTTTGGATAAGCTTCTTAGATTTTTTTTTTTTTTTACTTTTATTTATATTATCTTATAAATGGTTTTAGGGGTAAGTTAAATAGTTGTCATTTGGACAAATCACTGTAGAAGTACCTGTAATAAGAGCATGTCATCCCAAAAAAAGAATATTTATCTCCCGAACGTGGTTCAAACCCTCAACCTCTTCTTATGAGAGTGAATGAGTTATCAATTTTCTTTGTGAAGGTTGGTTATGATCATAGATATTTCATCACACGAGTTGTTGTGTAAAAACCCCCAACTTTCCTCAAGGATTTGGTTCAACAAATTAAACAAGATTGCGAAACAGATGAATAAGATCGAGCAAGCAATCTCTAATCTACCAACCACCAATATATATACAAAAGAGCAATCAAAGTAAAAACAATCAAAAAAAAAAAGGGAGAGAGACAAACAGATTTATGTGGTTTGACAACCTACATCCACGGGCGGTGATGTAAGAATCAATCCACTATAATCAATATGCAGTACAAGGTTGTCTTCTCTAGATCTCTCATTCTCTACACTACTCAAGTCCACCATCTTTCAGGGTAATGGTGTACCCTGAAGCCTCTAAAGCACCCAAAGAGATGAGCTTAGTCTCCAATTCAGGAATAAACCTGACTTCTTTCAAATTCTTCATTTTGCCATCATGTAACCTTAACTGGATGGTACCGATCCCCTCGGTCCTACAAGTGTTGTCGTTGCCTATATATAATATTCCACCGAATGTCTACTCAAGTGTGGTAAACCACTCTTTGTTATGAAAAGTGTACTCAGAGTCCAAAATCCATTCATCCATCTAGTATACAAAAGCTGCACTAGTGAAAGCACTAAAGTCTAAATCATCATTGTTTGACTGTGTCATTGTGGCCTTCTGTGGGTTTTAGTCTTTTCCTTTCAATACGGGACAATCCTTCTTTCAATGACCTTTGTTCTTTTAGTAGGAACATAGATCTTTTGCAAGTTTCTTATTGGACCATGCACCTCTTGGTTTAGATCTGGACTTGCCCCTGCTTCCAAATTTCTTATTTTCAAATATTCCCCTGATTGTGAAAGCATCTGAGAATGGGCTATCTCGAATATCATGTATGTTCTACTTCCAAACAGAATTGTTGGATATGGCACTCTTTACCTCCTCATAAGTAATGGTATTTTTACCTTACGAAAGGATAGTGGACACGAGTTACATCTGCTCATTAAAATGAATAATCATAAAATGAAACTATCAATGTGAATTTGTGAGGAGAGATAGTTTTGAAGCTAAATATTAGGTATTATAATGGAAGTTAGATAATGTTGATTATTTGCTTCTTTCCAAGAATCCTTTGAAATATGTTCCCTTGTATTTAAGAACTTAAAATAAAAAAACCTAATTACAAAAGTGCAAAAATAGGAGCATGCCTAAAAGAGCTCAACATATTGAAAATCTTATACCATTAAGAAATAAAACCCTAGCTAGTGTAATGAAAAAGAGGGAAATTAATCATAATTCTATCATTCTAATTCTAATTTCATCGTAACGAAAAAACCAATCAAATCTTGTCTTCTCCTTAATTAACCTTGTTCCAAAAGCGATGTTTATGTAAGGATTTTGGTTGATGGAGTATGTTATAAATCGAAAAGTATTATAGGTATATATTAGATGATTAAGGTCTTGTTTGGATCGGCTTTTAGGAAGCCCAAGGGAACAAAAAAACATTTTGTATTGGCTTTTCAAGAGAAGCAGAAATTGTAAAAAAAAAAACTTTGAAAAACTACTTTTTTGAGAAGCTGGTGGTTTGAAGTTTATGAAAAAAACCGTTTTTCAAAAATTATTTTGGAAGCATATAATTACCAAAACACTATTCAGATCATACACTTACCAAAACTTTCTAGCAATAAAAGATTGAACTAACATGTCCAAACACAAAATATATGGAAGCCCTTAACTTACTCTAAGGGCCTGTTTGGATTGGTTTCTAAAAAAATGCTTAATTTATAAAAAAACGCTTTTTTCAAAACTGTTTTTTTCAGAGGCACCACATTACTACCTTCTAAAAAGCGGTCTTTGAGAACTTTTTGGAGTTTTTTGCTTTTTGAAAAGTTTAATTCAAAATGAGTTTTGGTAAAACGCTTTTAACTTATAAAAAAGCGCTTCTAGACTAAAAAAAAAAGACTAATCAAAATAGGCCATAAAAAGCTCTTTTTCCAAAAGTTCTTCTATCACACATCTCTATGTACCAAACCCAATAGGGGCTTTATCTATGTAGCTTTTGAACCTAATAAGGATCAAACTATGTTAACGCTATGCTTCTTATACTATCATAAGTCAATCCAAACGGAGCATATAAACGGGAATCTCAAGAAACACTTGTTGAGAATCCAATAATTAAAGATGAAAAATAAATAAATAAATAAATAAATAAATATAGATATTTTATTTTCTAGTTATGGTTGAGAAGAACTTAGAGAACCAATGGACAGAAATTGTACACATGAAGGGAAAGGAGAAAGCAGAGAAAGCAAACAAAGAGAGAATAAGCAAATGATTTGAGGGGGCAATTCACATCGTACGGTTGTTGGTCCCTCATCAGGTGCAAGGACTGATGATGCAAACATGGGAATCTACTCTTCTTTTTAATTTATTGATCTTTCCTTTCAACCATGGCCCCCTCCTTCATCCTCATTCCTCCTTCCTTTCACTCCATTATTATATCATGTGTTTTCATGTGTGTTTTTGTGTCTCGTGTGTTGTGTGTTTGTTGATGTTATAGTGAATAAAGGGTGTGTCTTAGTGAACTACAAGATGTATATGATTTAATTTATTAATTTTAAGGATAAATCGTAGTTTTGGTTTCTCTATTTTAACCTAATGTTCATTTCTGTCATTATATTTTAAAAATCTTTGATACATAATAACAGTCTCTATATTTTGGGGTTTTATTCGAATACGTTCCAAGTACTGACGTGGCAGCGCATGTGGTTAGTATTTCTGACATGGCGCCTGATGTGTCAAGGTTATGATGACATGACATGTTGAAATGATATGACAAAATAGATTTAGAATAAACTAAATTTTTGAATGATGACGCGGCATACTGATGTGGCATGTCACATGAAAAATATTAACCGTATTCAGTTCGTTTGCCACCTGTGCTGCTATGTCAACACTAGGGACGTATTTGAAAAAAAATCCCAAAGTACGGGGACTATATTGAAGATTTTTAAAGTACAAGAATAAAAATGAATATTGGGTCAAAATATATGGATCAAAAATGGTTTTAATCCTAATTTTAACTCAAACTATATTTTTAATAGAGAGAGAAGGAGTACTATCTTCATCATCAACCTAATCGAATTCGATCAATCTTGAGTCTAGGGTGTGTTAGGAATCCAACGAGATTCTTTGCAATCGTGAGAAACAAAAGCAAGAACGAAAGAGAAAACAAGCAAGAAAAACAGAGTTTTATATGGTTCACCCCAAAATAAGGCTACGTCCACGACCGCCAGTTGTTTCACTATTTTTCTCATAATAATAAAACTTTACGAAGATGAATAATATATAGGAAAATCAGAAACCCTAACACACTAAAAATATCCAAAATACCTCTCAAAAAATTTCGATTTTATCATGCTCCACACAATTCAACAGGGTGCTCATTATTCTCTCCTAAGAAATTTGATGTGATGAACAATGTACAACACAACTTTTGTTTTGTTTTTGTTTTGTTCGTTTGTCTAAAAAGTGGTGTTCAATAGATCTTGAGGTGTTATAAATGTGATCTCAATAATAGTACTGATATTGGAGGATAGATTCTTTCAAATAATAATGTCGGCGTGTGTGGTTGATGAGAAAAAGCTACTAAACGTTGCGTAATATGTTAAACTATTAGACTAATATTTTATAACAATGTGTTTTGCTTAATCGATGATGTTTATATGTGTGGTCAAATTTTCTCATTAGACTGAAAGGTAAGATGTATATGATTTAGCTTATTAATTTTAAGGATAAACCTTAGTTTTGGTTTCTGTACTTTAAGCCAATATTCATTTCCATCCCTATATTTTATAAATTTTAGATATGGCCCTTGTATTTTGGATTTTGTTCGAATACGTCATTGAGTCTTGGCGTGGCGAGCATGTGTGGTCAATATTTACGGCGTGTGAGAAGATAATGTAGTGAATGAGAAAGATGTACATTTGAGGATGACTCAAATTATCTCTGGTTTTTTTTTTTTTTTGGGAGAAATTGGTTATATGCTAGGTAGATCCACGACAGAAGCCATTTTCCTATTAAGAAACTTGATGGAGATCTACAGAGAAAAGAAGAAAGATCTCCATATGGTTTTTATTGACCTAGAGAAAGCATATGATAGGGTATCAAGACAAGTCTTTTAGTCGGTATTGGAGAGGAAAAACATTCATGTAAAATATATAAATATTATTAAGGATATATTAAGGATATGTATGAGGGAGCGGTTACAAGTGTGAGAACAGTAGGAGGCGATACGAAAGAGTTTCCTACAACAGTGGGTCTATATCAGGGATCGGCCTTGAGCCCATACTTGTTTACCCTAGTAATGGATGAATTAACTTGGTATATCCAAGATGACATCCCATGGTGTATGTTGTTTGTAGATGATGTTGTCCTAGTGGATGAGACTAGAGATGGAGTAAATCAAAAGCTATAATTATGGAGAAATACTTTAGAAAGTAAAGGCTTTAGTTTAAGTAGAAGTAAAACAAAATATATGCACTGTAATTTTAGTCTAAGTAGGAGAGATGAAAGAGAAGTGAAACTAGGGGGGTGGTAGTGCCTAAGGTTAACCATTTTAGGTATTTAGGTTCCATTTTTCAGGATGATGGGATGATAGATGAAGATGTAACCCATAGATACAAAGCTGGATGGTTGAAATGGAGAAGTCTTACGGGGTGTTATGTGATAAAAAGATGCCTAACAAAATAAAGAAAAATTTTATAGGGCCGACAATTAGGCCGCCATGCTATATGGGAGGAGGCGAGTGTTGGGCAACTAAAGTTCAACATATGCATAAGATGAATGTGGCGAAATGAGGATGTTAAGATGGATGAGTGAATTAAATACAAGATTGGACAAGATTAGAAATGAACCCATCCGACAGAAGGTGCATGTTGCATCAATTGAAGATAAAATACGAGAAGGGCGTTTAAGATGGTTTGGACATGTACGCCGGTGACTCCCAGGTGCTCTAGTTCGAAAATGCGATAGTTTAGTTGTAGACGGTAAGAAAAAGGGTAGAGGTAGGCTTAGGATTACGTGGAGAGAGGTGGTGTCTAAGGACCTACGTATGTTAGATATTAAGCCAGGATCTTGCTTTTGTGAGCTACATGGAGACAAAAGAATTCATATAAGCCGACCCTTTAGTATAGGATTATCGATAAAATTAAATTTAAAAGGTTTTCCTTTATTAGCTTAGCTTTGTTTGTAGAGATACTGTTCTGCTTCTAACATCCCAATCTCTCATAGAATTATTTGATGTTATTATTATTTATTTATGTATTTTTATTTTTTATTTTATTTCATTTTATTTCAGTTTATTTCATTTTATTTTATTTTATTTTTCATTTCATATTTGAGAGCGACATGAAAACAGAGAATCCATATAGCCTACCCCATCTAGTATGGGATTAAGGCTTAGTTGTTGTTGTTGTTGTTGTTGGAGAAATTGGTTATATACTCCTCAAAAGATTCATAATATCATATTTACTCCGGAAAAAATCATAATTACTTATATATCCCTAAAAAACAGATTGAATTATAGATATACCCCTCCTGTTAGGGTTCGTTGACAGAAGTTAACTAGATAATCTTAATCATGCTTATAACTTAAAATTAAGGGTTGAAAAAATGTCCAAAATACCCCTCTTTATATATTTTAACTATTTTAAATTTTAGATTTTTAAAGGGGTATTTTTTAAATCTACATTGAAACAATTTTTTCAGGGGTAGATATGCAAAGGGTATAATGGTCATTTTACATGTCTATTGTTTGTTAACTAACAGTTTTCCATCTGATTTTAACCCCAAGGGTCTATACGCAAATTATATCTATTATTCAAAGGTATGTATGTAATTATATTTTATTCAGGGATTACACCTGCAAAAAACTTTTTTTTTGTCTAATTAGACTAACCGTAAAAAAATTTCTACCTAATTTTGGGTTTTTTCCAATCAATATATAGAGAAAGAAAATTTCTCTCATGTACATGGTACTGCGATGATGTGGCCTTTCATTCAATGGGGACCTCAAACCTTAACTAGGTGGGTGGTTAATTTATTCGGTTTCTTATTTTTTGATTCATTGTGGACTAGTTTTTTTTTTCCTCAAATTTGTGAGTTAAGGGGTATTTCAATGCTTTAGAATATGTTCATCTTAATATTTTTTTTTAATTTCTTTCCAGGGAATTTGGATGATGGGATTCTTTTGATTTACAATGTTTGAGCCAATTGTTTATATATATATTCAAATACTTTCCAATATTAGTTTAATCCATAGATTTCTATGTTGGTTTTGATTTAGTTTGGTATAATCCTCAAAATAGTCTATTTTAAATTTTCTGCTAACTTATACTAATGTGGCTTTTTATAATATTAAAATATTATTTTTAAAAAATAATAAATAATAAAATAAGTACCGGGTTCGGATCCGGATGATGATAGCTGATCCAAACCCTCATTTTATTACCACGCAAAGTGTTTAGTAACGGGTTTGGATCTGTTATCGTCATCTGGATCTCAACCCGGTACTCATTTTATTATTATTATTATTTTATAAATAATTTTTTTAATATTATAAAAAACCACGTCAGCATAAATTAACGGGAAATTTAACTCATGTTGGACAGAAGGACTAAATAGACCGGAATAAAAAAATAGAGAGAGAAAAAAGGCTCAAATTATATTAGAGGGACTAAAAGAGCCACCAGATTAAAATAGAGGGACTATTTTCAGGATTATACCATTTAGTTTTATATGTGTATCATCATTCATTAATCATTTTCGAATAGTTTCCATTCCATTTTAGCATATTTTCTTACCACATGTGGAGGCATAATTTTTTTTTTTTTGAAAAGTGGATAAACCACATTTATTAATGCGAATTAAGGGTTACGGTATTATAATGTTGTGTTATTCCAGCGATATTTGATCCCTAGATGGATCAAGTTTATGCAAGAGAGCCTATTCAGGATGTGCATTGTGCTCCTCATCCTCAAAGTCTGCTCCCAAGGCTCACGATGTCTCATCCTTCCTTGTGATGGTTAGGTTGTGTTTAACTAGATTCTGCATTGCTTGTAGTCGGTCCCTCTTGGTGTCGTGTACGTTGTCGAACCAGCAAAAGAAGAGGAAGTTGGAGTTAGGAATTGATTATCGGTAAACACGATGTTTATCATTGAAGCATAATTCAAACCAAAGAAAAAAAAAGTACAATAAAAAAGTAGGAACTATAATTTGATGATATGGGTAAACAAAGTAAGTACATGATCTTCGATTAGGAAACAAAATTTCAAAATAATAGAGAGTACAAGAAACAATACCAACTATAATTTGATCAATGACACAAGGAATAGCAAAAAAAAAAAGGTTATTTTGAGTACATATATATATAAAAAACAGTTGATTATCCGTAAAAAAAAACACAATTCAAACAATACCGACCCTGAAACACAATTCAAAAGATGAAGAGAACAATAGACAATATCGACCATAATTTTTAATAGCCCTTAAGGCACTTAGTACTTTATAGGTGAACAAATAAATAGCTTGCCCCTTTGATTTTTCATCAATAACCGATATAATAAACTCATCGCTCTCTATTTTTTTTTAATAACCCATATAATAATTAAACTCGATCATCACTCTCTTTTTCTAATAATCGATATAATAAATTTATCACTCTTTACTTCTTCTTTTTTATAATAAATTCACATAAAATTATAAATAAAGGAATATATATATATATATATATATATATATATATATATATAGGCATGATAGTATCAGGCCAGCCGCAGTATTGTTCATTT
Organism: Dioscorea zingiberensis; assembly: GCA_026586065.1. NCBI lineage: Eukaryota > Viridiplantae > Streptophyta > Magnoliopsida > Dioscoreales > Dioscoreaceae > Dioscorea > Dioscorea zingiberensis. Next base: position 50,363,928 of record CM048823.1, read on the forward strand.
GCGGTTGACTTTCATTTCGGCACATGGAGCATATTTGAAAGATTTCCAATCGTACGGATAAAAAAATCATAGAAAAATAAGTTGGTGACCGTTTGATTCTCTCACTTAACGGCCAAACGGTCACCAAATTGTATGAAAATGGATATACTAGCTTATTTTTCTATGATCTTCACATCCGTATGGTTGGAAATCTTTCAAACATGCTCTAAGGGCCAAAATGGGAGTCGAACGCAAGTGAACAGTAACTGCTGCCGGCCTGATACTATCATGCCTATATATGTATATATATATATATATATATATATATATATATCTTAACGGTTAAAATTTTGAACCGTTAAGATTTCTATAAAATAAAAACCATTAAGTGAGAGGACTAAATGGTCACCAAATTGTATGAAAATGAACATGCTGGCTTATTTTTCAATGATCTTTCCATCCGTGCGGTTAGAAATCCTTGAAACACTCTCCGAGTGCCCAAATAGGAGTCGACCAGATCTGTATAGTGATTCGGCCGGCTTCACCATATCACTCATATATATATATATATATATATATATATATATATATATATATATATTATAAGGCCGGCCGCATCACTTTGCAAGTAAGGTCGACACCCCATCAAATTGTATGAAAATCGACATGTTATCCTATTCTTTCCATCCATACGGTTGGATTTGAAAAAAATACTCTTCAAATGCAGACCGGCCGGATTGTATCATGACTATATATCTATTGAAATTAGTCGACAATCGACCCCACAAGTGATTCAAAGGACATGCACAGCTGCATAGAATAAGCTCAATGTGCTAGCTCAAACCCGAGACCATCTGTCTAACGTAAGATAGTGGTACCCCTAGGCGAAAAGGCCTTTGGTATGTTGATATATATTATATAAATATATATAGCATGAGCATGTAGGGTACGTTGGTGGTGCTGCCCTAAAAAAGGGTTGAAAGTTTTAACTAAATTTTGGGGGGGTATGGTATCCTTGAACTTGGTAGGAAGGAAGGAAGGGGTTTGTGTCTTTTATGACAATGGCTGCCCTGCCATGGTTAACTGTGAAAAGAAAATCCAAGTACGGCTACCACACTCTCTACAGCTAAGCATCCACCAATCACTATTGTCCATCTTTCTCTTTCCATCTCTCTCTCTCTCTATCAAGCTTTAAAAAGAAGCACTGCCCCATAGACACCACCACTTATATCCCCCCCCCCTTCCTTCCTTCCTTCTCAATAGTCATTTCCCTTTCAACTTTCCTTCCCCTTCATCTTGCTTTCATCTTCTCTCTCTCTTTCTCTGAAAGTTTTTTTATGTTGAGGAAGACCTGACCTTCAGATAACTCTCATGGAGGTGGCAGGTTTCTTTTTGCATACTCCTGTTCACAAAATACAACTCATGTTGTTTTTTCTCTTTTTCTTTCAGGAAGAAGAACAAGAAAGTAGAAACCTTTTAGTTACCACAAGTGTTTAGATTGATGGAGAAACATAGTTGATATCTCTCTCTCTCTCTCTTTTTCTTTAGTTTTTTTGGATGTTATTTTTCATTTTGTCATATAATTACTTGTTAGAAGGGAGTTGGAGAGGTCTGTGAAGGCACTGTTGGATTCCCTCAAAGTGGGGCCCTTGTGAGGCCCAGTAAGGTGGTTCCACGTCAGCAGTCCCTCGTGTTCATAGGGTGGTCGGGTTGAGAGCCCCCTGCATGAATCTCAAGGTCTCTAATTAGTTTAGTTTAGTTTAGTTTAGTTCCATGTTGTGAGTGTTAGATAGATAGATAGATTGATAGATAGATAGATAGAATAGAGAGAGACATAGAGAGAGAGAGAGAGAGAGAGAGAGAGAGAGAGAGAGAGAGAGAGAGAGAGAGAGAGAGAGAGAGAGAGGGGGGGGGTTGGATTTCTTGTTACTTGTTCTTTTGGCTTTTCATTGCTTGGTTGTATGCCAAGTATGAAGGTTTGCCTGCAGACTCTTCAAGTCTCTCTCCTCTTGTCACCTATTTGTCACTATTTCTTTAGCTTATGTTTGGTTGATGATGCACTGATATGATCACTCCTTTGTTCTTCTTTGGCTTTTCATTCTCTCTTCTTTTCTCCATTCAATATTGGTCATGCTCTCTTCTTTTCTCCATTCAATATTGGTCATGCTTTCTTCTTCAATCTCATCATCTTTTTTTCCCTGTAATATTGAGAGAAGTATGTGTGTGTGTGTGTGTGTGTGAGATTTTGGATTTTCATTTATGGTTTGATTGAACATGAATCTCAAGGTCCTTGTTCCATATAATGAGAGAAGAAAGAGAGAGAGGGAGATGTTAGCCTTGTTGTTACTTGTTATTTTGACTTTTCATTTATGGTTTGTTAGAGCTTCTCTTTACTTGATTGAACATGAATCTCAAGGTCTTCTTTCATAGAATGAGAGAGTGAGATGTTAGCCTTCTTGTTACTTGTTCTTTTGGCTTTTCATTTATGGTTATTTAGCTTCTCTTGAGTTGATTGAACATAAATCTCAAGGTCCTTCTTCCATAGAATGAGAGAGTGAGATGTTAGCCTTCTTGTTACTTGTTCTTTTGGCTTTTCATATTGTTTGTTAGCTTCTCTTTACTTGATTGAACATGAATCTCAAGGTCCTTGTTCCATAGAATGAGAGAGGGAGATGTTAGCCTTCTTGTCTTGTTCTTTTGGCTTTTCATTTACTTGATTGAACATGAATCTCAATGTCCTTGTTCCATAGAATGAGAGATAGATGTTAGCCTTCTTGTTACTTGGTTCTTTTGGCTTTTCATTTATGGTTCTTTAGCTTCTCTTGACTTGACTGAACATGAATCTCAAGGTCCTTATTCCATAGAATGAGAGAGAGAGTCTTTGTTTGATCTATTGATGAGTTTTTAAGCTCCTCTTTAGTTGATTGTGCATTCAGATAACTCCTAGAGAATGAAATCTCATGGTTTATCTTTTTCTCAATTCATGGATTTTTAAGCTTCTCCTTTCTTGATTTTTCATTGACATCTACAGTCCATGTATTGAGACATGTTTGACTTGTTGTTGCTTGTTCTTTTAGATTTTCATTCTTGTCTTCTTAATTTAATTTCTCCATTGATTGGTTTAGAACAACCAATCAAAAAACTTCTTCAATCTTTTCTCTCTATAAAACTCTCTTTCTCTCTTTCTCTTTCTCTTTGGTTGATGATGCAGTTGAAGTTTGCAGGTGCAGCATGATCAAGATTCACAGTTGGGTGCTTTTGAGAATGAAGGAATTGAGAGTTCATCTGATATCCTCAAATGAGAATCTTGATGATGCTGCATCAGCAATAACTTGACTACAAATATATAACTTCTTTTCGATCTTTTCGTTTTCTTTTAAGATTCTTCGAAAAACTCTTCTTCATCATCAGTTGATCTTTGCTGGTGGAGCATCATCAAGATTCACAAATATATAATCAATCTCTATATCTATTGTTTGAGAATCTTGATGATGCTGCACTGGCAACTATCCAACTATATATATTCCTATCATCTTGGATTCAAGATTCACGAGAGATCGAGTATCGAAAAAAAAAAAAGGGTTTATCTTATGCAACAAAGACAACACAGCTCTGATTCTTTACTTGTTCCAATGAGGTGAGCTTTGTCTTCAATCCATTGCTTCCATTTCTTGCACATGGCTTTCTACTATATTTTACTTATTAACTTTTATTCCTAGGTTTGATAATTCACATGAAATTCATCGATTCGATGCATCGGTTGGGAATCATTGGATGGTCCAATGGATAGGGAGGAGTTGTTCTTCTTGCATTGCTATTCATCACTCATGGAGGTGGACCTGCAATTCTGGTACACCATGCAACTTATTATTTTGAGACTGGACCAGCCTCTGAAGACTTGTTGCACAGTGACTGTCTGTAAAAAGATACCAATTCTCTCTCTCTCTCACTGGAGACTGATAAGTACTACACATTCATTTCCTCATCTTTTCATTGAATATGTTCCCATTTAACATCCAAAACTGAAAATGAATGAGTGTCAGAAGAGGACATGAACATTGCAAAGGCTGAGTCATCTGAGCAGTAATTCTTTTGAAAAAAGAAAACAATTTTGATTGCATTCACTGATGAAATTGTCTAACAAATAATTATCATATGTACATACAAAGAAATAGAGAGAACATTTTGAGAGTCTCAAGTTAGAAGTTCGGTATAAGCTTCGAGTCCTTGTGTTGGGAGACAAGCTTTTAACTTCTCCATAGCTCTAGTTTCGACTTGCCTGACCCGTTCTTTTGACAAGCTGAACAAGTCACCGATCTCCGAGAGAGTCCTTCGTTTGCTGTTGATACCGAAGCGGTATTGGATGATTTGTCTTTCTCTCGGCGTGAGGATCCCGAGGAGGTTGCGTATGTGCTGCCTCATCATGCGTTTCGCAACACTGAGAGTGGGGATCTCAATTACCGGGTCTGCTGTGATCTCCTGGAATCCAAACAGAATAATGCATCAGAGAACATTTGAGGAAAGGGGGATATAATTCGGTTGGGCGATGAAGGTTATACCTGAAAAGTGACATCCTGATCAGCCCAAGGGCGTTCTTCAAGTGATAGAGGGTTTCTAGAGAGTGATAACAGGGTTTGCAACTTTGCAACAGTGATGCCGACACGTTTTGCCAGCTCTTCATTTGTAGGGATGCTACCTTCTTGAATGCATGACCTTCTTGCAGTCTTTATTGTCTTCAAAAGCGCGTGTACATTCTCCTGCAACAAAATCATATGGAGATATTCACCTTATGTCACACATGATCTAACATAATAGAGGCAATATTAAAGTCCAATATAGAACCTATGGGTTTTGTTTGACGAAGTGGATTCTAAGCAGTACAAAGTTCAATAGATTTAAACAGCAAGACACCGTAATGTTTGAAACTTTTGTGCAAGTTCATATCATAATAAGTGGATGAGGACAGTATGACAAGCTGACAGAGGATGTGATAAATCCATACCGGCAAACGGATTGTTCGCGACTTCAGAAATATGGCCTTCCTGATTGACTGTCGAATCCACCAATATGCATACGATGGGAACCTGCATCCAGCTTTGGGCTTAAATTTTTCTAAGCTCTTCATAAGGCCCATGCTACCCTCCTACAAAAATAGAAATCAACTTCATACTCAGTCCAATTGGAGAAAGGAATAATATATATGTTATGATATCAGGGGAACAATCACGGGGAAGTAAAAATGCAAAATATATATGCAACCATATGTGCGCGCGCAGGTACAACACACACACTTCCATACAAGTGATATCCAGGTCAAAATGAGGAAGTTGATTAGGGGAATATATGAAGAAAGAACATTTTCGGTTGTCACAGCCTGTCATACACAGGTTTTCTGAATACCACAACTAGTTGTTTTCTTAATAAAAGTATGACTTCAATTACCAAGAGAGTAGCACTTCTTTAGTCCTAATGCAAAGAGCAAAAATAATTCATTGAACTTTGAATAAGATATTGTTAAAAAAGCCAACCTGCAGTAGATCCTGAATACTAAGCCCCTTTCCTTCATACTGTTTGGCAATATGTACAACAAGAAGGAAATTAGCATATATTAATCTGTCCCGGCTCCGACTCCCAGAGTGAAGGGATGACTGCAAATCATGACAACTCATTCCAACAGCTTGAGCCCACTCAACTAATGTCGGTTCACGGTTGAAATCAACTTGAAGTCTCTCCTTTACTTCATCTAATCTCATGAGATCCTGTATAATAAGGAAAAAGGGAGCAAATCATTCTGCTGCTTATAAACTAGAATAGGAGACTTGCAGGCAAAGGATGGGTGAGATACATGCCTGTATCTTAGCAAACAAAACCCTTTCTTCTTTAACTGTAAGCAATTGTTTGGTCTCAGGAACTCCCAAGAATAATCCGAGTGGATCACTCTGATTGCGGATTTTATGAAGCTTTTTGTTCATGTCCACGGTCATTGAATTAGAGACCTTGTAGACAACATCGTTTGGCTTCTTTGAGGCCTTTCGTTTCTTAAGCCGCCTCTCCAACCGTCTATTTGATCTTACTGTTCCTTCCTGATCAGTTAGAACCTCATCACCCATGGAAGAATCTTCAAACTCCAAACTGAAAAAAGAAAACCAAATCAAGGTCCTTATGCAAATTAAGATAAAAAGCCAACCAAATAAAGAAACAAGATCATGGCAGCATGACATGAAACCGACCCTATAAAGTGGGATTCATTAAATTCGGATTCCAAGACATCAGACTCTTCCGCTAAGGAAGCTGCTTTTCTTGAAGCAATCATAGCTCTCTTAGCAAGGGCAAGAACATCTTCTGGTTTAACACAATCTGGATTATTCCGCTCCACTAGCAATGGTGCAAAGGACGAAACTCCATTTGTCTCACTTGTTACTGAATCCACAGACATGGATATTACAGGCTTTTTTGAGTGATGTGGAAGTTGAAATCTAAAAATTAGGAAAGTAATGGAAAACATTGGTAAGTATTTGTCTTGTTAATAGTTTTTCACAAATTGATGGTAACTAAGATAGGAACACTACAAATTAACACATAAGAAAGAGAGAGGATAGGCAAAGTAATCTTACGGATAACAGAAACCAGGTTGGTGAAGCAATCTGCGTTCAAAATATTTCAAATATTGCTCAAAATTATACTTCTCCTTCTCTTCAGAAAATGGCAAGCCACTCTCCACGTGCTGCCAGTCCAGTATGGATTTTTCCATAAAAGGTTAACACAAAGCAAGATTAATATTTCGGATCAATAATGATAAATAACAACTTTATAGCATTTCATTCATTAGGAACTTTAAGTATGAGGAATCCATATAAAGAAATATGATAGTAGCCTTAAGCTTTGATTGTTTAATATGGTATCCAAAGCATGAAAACATGAAGAAGCATCAGTATATTGAAAATTACTTGTCAGAATATGTTCCTTTAAGAAGACAAGCTAATAGAAAGAACTATCTTATCCCAGTAGAATCATTAAAAAAACTTGCTAATACTATTTAAGCAATTTTTTTTGGACTCTGAATCTTCACATTTAGGAAGTTCTGGTTCACCTACATGCTTTCATGCATGTGCTCAATTCCAAAACGTTGAAACTAAATACTTGGACAATATCTTTGCTAGAAAATTTCATCCATGGCATTACCACATGGAAGTAAGAGAGCAGATGTGAAATTGTATATGCTACCGCAATGAATCTTCTTTAGGCACTTGGATGTTTTTGTACAAGTGAATGCATTCATAAGAATAGAAAACACAGAAACAACTCAAAGATTACTCTTATCTAACTTAAATAGTTAACATAACAAACAACTTTGAACATATTGAAAAAAAAAAAACATGCAGGATCCAGCAGGTAGCTGAGTGGACTAAAAAAATCCTAGCGGTCAAAACAAATATCCTTCAACATTCACACCTGATACACAAATAGGAAAAAGGATGGTAGGCCATGGAACCTAACCTGCAAGGATTTCTCCTCCCTAACAGAATAGGAAGTCTTATTTTCATCTCGTTGCTCTTGTGAAAGAACAGATGCAGGAAAATGCCGCACCACTGACATCATCGGCATAGAGGAAACTGATCTACTAGCTTGATCATGAAGCACTGGAACTACAAAACTCCACATATCAGCACACCAAAACAACACAAGATTGCAACTTTCACATCTTATTCAACAAAACCTACAATTAACTAATACTTAAACAGATAAATGCAGCAAAAGTTCAACATTGATTTCAATAAACCTTAAAATCCAAATATTGGATTATCAGCATTTACTTAATCCATCTATTTGAAACCAAGACAGAAGCTTTCACAGATTATCAGCATCCAAACATCAAAAAACATCACAATAAACCTTAAAATCCAAACATTGGAAACGAAACACAATGAAAAGTATTCCAATCAACAAATTCATAACAAATTGATTGTACCGGAAGTGGAGGAGAAGGGGGTTCTGCTGTGGTTCCTCGGTAGATTGAGAGCTGGAGGCGAGGAGATGAGGCCACGTCCTGCATCCATGGGAGCTCTCACTCTCTCAGTCCTCTCCACACTTCACTAGCGCCCTATCTGAAGTTTTCTTATCTGGGGCTTCAGAGGGAGACACGCAAGCAAAGCAAAGCAACAAAGCAAAGCAATGAAATGAAATCTCTTTGGAGGTGTGTTTTTACCAAAATGCCCCTCCAAAGGAGAAATTTATACTTCTAATATTTTAAAATTCATATAAAATAATTTTAATTATAATTCAACTAATTTCATGATTTTTATCAAACAATAGTAAATATTGGATATGAAATGAAATAAACAAGACATTTTAATAAAGTTTAAATGAAAATTTCCATTTGAAGAGCTAACAATAGTTTCAACCAAATGTATACATCTATCAAGATATACAGTAAAAGGAATCCAAAGATTCCCGACAACAAGCCTAATGATCAACTACCCCACACTGAACATTCCAATGATCTTATCTTCTGAAGTTCTAAAAACTATGAACATTCAACAAGAAGGAAGAACATTGTCAGAATCTACAGAAAAGATGATTCTTGATTTAAGAAAGGCGCAGAAAACTACAAGGTAACCTCCAATGAAGTTCTTGTGTATCTGAAAGAGTTGGCTCGAAATAGATCTGATTGAGAAATGGCCAGAGATGAGATGCTTTGAGACCGGCTATGCGACCGAAGTGGCTTCCGTCTTTCAGAAATCAAAGATACCTGTGTCTGTGTGCTTATCTTCTGGAAAAGGTCCAGATTTTGCAGATACTTCTTGGTTAGATTATTTCCCAAACTCAGCGATAAATGCTTTTCTGTCGATTTGTTATCCCACGTTAGCTTCTTTTCGTTATTTGGTTCCTTGTCATTGTCACAGAAGTAGCCATTATCTAAGTCATCTCGCATGGCTAGGCCCTCGTACTCCTCATCAGATTTGATTGATTCCTCATCAACAGAACCTTCGATCTGAAAAACAAAGCAAGAATCAGATAAGTGTCTTCAAAATCAGTGGATGTTAATGAAAATGTGGCACAAATCATGTTTACTCGATTGATATGTAACTGAACAGAATAAAATAAAGAAAAAGATGAATGAGAAATAGCTCTGATGTTGAAGATTTGCATGATTCAAGCTGATATATTACCAGCACGTCATTGAAGTTATCGTCCTCAATGAGATGGTGATTTTACACCTCAATTTTTACATTTAAGTAAAATCTAAAAACCAGGAAAGCAAAATCAAAATGTCCTAGGTAAAATACGAATATGGCATTACAACACAATTAAAGATATGATTATGTATTTTGCGGAGTTTTTACAACCAAGGATAAATAGTTGAAGCCTCTACCTCATCATGGTTTGCCTCACTTGAATCGCCGTCACTATCCACACTGAGTGGATCATCAGCTTCTTCATCACTTACAGACACAGATGATTCCACCTTGAGCTGAGACAATTAACACAAGAAGTGGGCTCAACAATCAAGAAATAGAATAGTTAAAAACCAACCAAAAAAAAAATTAGTAGGCAAAGCATGCATGGTATGTTGATAAGCATAATTAGTTGGTGTAATTAATGATATTGAAGGAACTTGGCCTTGGCAAGAATCCAGAAAGTTGTCGTCACGCTGGCGCGGAGATCACGAAATGTTAAGTCATGGAAAGCAAACTCTGCAAAAAGGAATAAAAGGCCAAAGGCCAGTATAATAGGCTGATCCGGCCTTTCCTAAACCCTCAAGCACATACCGGTGCTTGTAGAAGCACCGTGCCCCTTTTTTTGTAATTAATGCAGATATTGCACACTTTCTATTTTCTTTCATTAATGAGTGTCAGTTTCAAGTTTCAAGAAACATTTTCTTCTATTCAAATCAGTGGAAAAATTAACTAGTTAGAATGACTTGTAGCAACTCAAAGGATTTTGATGAAATAAAAAATATTGTTTAAGTTGATCTTGATTTTCAAGGGAGGCAGAGAGGGGCTGAATTCTTTCCATAGCTTCAAATTTAGCAATATTCCCAAAGTTAAGTGTATCAGTGGTAGGTATCTTCTCTCACTTGGCCTTCCAACTTGCATAGATGCATCGATTTACATTGAGAAGAATTTTTGCCCCATAAATAGTTCCTTGATGATCATTAACAAGAGAAAATATCATAGCTGAAAATAAAAGAAAACTGTACCTTTTTAGCTGGTCCATCCGATATTCTGGGAGAACTGCAGCAGGAAGAAAAATATTTGCTCCCATTGTCAGTGCCATCAAACCTCAAGTCCTCAATGCTTCCAGAGTGACTGGTTCCACGGTATCACTATGCCAAGCACTGATCCCAAAATTACCAAACTGAAGATTAACTGGCTCTGCCTTCCCAATATGTAAAGGACCATACATAGGACCTGCAAACTTTTCGTCACAGCTGCCATAGATGGTCTTCTCATTGTTAACAATCGACCCAACTGGCCAAGCTTTTGCATCGGAACCATCAGTGTTAAGATCAGCCATCAGATTCCTTGAGGATCCCATCCTCTGTATCAATTGAAACATTCCTTTGGAACTGAGCGAGTTTGCAGCACACTGGTTTCTATACTCTTCATCTATTACAGATACTGTGTTTGTGGCTGGGTCATAAACCGCCTCTCCATTCTCTCGCCTCCGTCGGCATCTGAAGACAGTGGCATGAATTGCAGCCACGCTCCGGTCAACATTTGGGTTATTTATTTTTGGCACCAAATGCTTGTCAGCACGATTGCAGAGATATTCTTGAATTGTTCTGATGTTCCGGATGTACTTAATATATTTGTTTTTGCAGGATCAAGTGTCATGTATTTGGCACGCACTGCAAACCTCTCCATATGTTTGCCTTCATTTGTGATATAAACCATAAATGGTATTATTGAAGGATGCTTCTTCATGAGTCCCATCTAGAAGATAAAATGAAACTTGTCATTTAAAAAATACCAGGGAAAAAAGAACATAAAAGACAAATGGTGAAATTCCAAAAGCACGTATGGTAACTCACCTACCTATCAAGAGGAGGCAAATGGAAACTTAGAATTATTAGTTTGGCCAATTCCAGAAGTATATATATATGAAACTTAAAAGTTGAGATGGATGTAGATGGTCACTGTTATAGCACAATATCTTACCACCAATTTAGCCTTAATAAAACAGGAGGATACAAATCAGCAAGAAATATTATCACTTAAACGTACTCACCACGAAATTTAGGCTCAAGTGCACACCTTCGACGACAACAGACTCTTTCCGTTCTTCCCATGCAGTGATTAGCCTATCAAGGCTGTCCATGATCATTTCACTCTGTGCTTTGAACCCCTCAATAGCCATTTGTTTTCTGCCAATCAACTCAGCCTCTGGCACTGCACTAAATGATTTGTTATCTGGTTTTCCATTCAAAGCTCCACCAAGTGACTCTCCTTGAATAATAGATTTGGATTTTTTGGCCTTTCTTTTAGCTTTTGCTTCTGCAACTGCCATAGGATCTAAGCATTCGCCAGCATGATATGTTGAGGCCCACAGGAGTGGGTTATGTTTTTCATCAACAAAGCTCCTCATCATGTGGCGTATGGAATCAGTAGAGATTACAGTAGTGATGCCTAATCTACTTCCCTGTTTGACAAATTAAATTACAAATCTATCTTGAAGGTAGCAAAAGTAAAAGACTAATTCCAGGTCATACATGTAATAACAAACTATCACGGTAAATACACTAGATGGATACCAATGGAAGAATAATAAAAATTTAAGCCATTATTCAAAAACTTCCATATATGAAAAACAAATGATAAATAATTTGATCTAATAACTGCAAACATAAGGTGGATCAATCGTGACAAAGATCAAGCCCTCGTGAACGATGAAGGAAGCAGATATATTTGTTCAGGCCAAAATCAAAGTACCAGAAGAGCAGACAGAGTAGATTTTCCACACCCACTTGTGCCGCACAAAAGTATCGTTACAGATTCCTTCCTTTCCCGAATTCTATAAAAAACAAAATAGAAGACAATATAAGTAATTAGAGACGAAGAACAGGTACACAATAAAAGAAAGTTCATAAATTCAATTCTTTCTGAGGTTCTAGAATAAAAAGGAAAAAAAAAAGAATATTAATATTCAAAAGAACAGCAGAGATTACAAATGCAGTAACAAGCACAGCAACAGTGTAAATTGATCATCTGGAGCTCATAAATAACTATACGCATTCAATCTAATACCAGAAGTACAAAATATTAAAAATTCTAAAGACACGCTCTGAAAGATTAATACAGAGACAAATCAAAAATATAAAAATGGAATCCAAATCGAGTTCTTTTTAAATTCATAACCAGAGCAATAGTACATGAAGTTTAGATTATATAGTAGCTTTTCCTTCAAGAGCAGAGAGTTGGAGAACATTTAGTATAAAAATGTTTTTCCTTCAAGAGCAAAGAAAAATAACTGACTATTATATTCAAAATTTATCATAAAAAAAGCCCAGGTTATTTTGGCATTTGAATAGAAATGGTCTACCTGCATGCCAACATCAAGTCAGCCCTCTGATTGGGTCCTACATACTTATACTCTGCAAGAGCATCACAAACAACATTCAAGAAGGTATCTCTCACTAACGCATACAACTGTTGTGAGTCTTTTGTATAGCTCGAATGGTATCTTTGAAGTGGACTCCATATCCCGTTGAGAACAAAGATTCATAGCCTCTTCCTGACCAATGCAAAAAGAATGGCCCTTGTAACTTTCTTCACAAAAGGTACCTTTCAAGGCTGAGTATTCACTTCTCAAAACCTCATATACTCTTTGGCTAATCTGTGCAAAGAAACATGATCTCCGATCTTAGACAATTGAATTTAAAAAATTTAACCAAAATATACCAAAAGGGAATTTACAAAAAAAAAATATATATATATATATATACCAAAAGTGAGACTTCTGAACAATTTCAAATTTAAACAAAGTTGAGTTTGCTCATGCAACGTCACGTAATTGGCACAGATAATTTTCTTTGTATGAGAACCTAACTTATGAAATGCAAGCTCAAGAGTAAGAATGAACAAAATCCATTATGTGCAAATCTACCATAAATATGTCGTACATACATTAGGCACAAATCTAGCATACATATAAAATTCATAGAAAATTCAAAATATTTGCTCAATTTGAGACAAATTATAGCAATACTTGGAAACATTGTGGTAATAAACTTCAGAAACCCAATCACTAAGAAGAAAGGAAGAAAAATCATAGAGCAAACTTCTCATAAAATTTACTCATAAAATTTACTTTTTTGAGTATGTACCAAATCAACTGAAGACTCGGAAAAACAGCTAACCAAACCTATAAATTCCATCGACCATAAATCAAATTTTGATTCTTCAATAATTTGACTTTTCTCAACAAAGTAGAGTACTTTTGATGATCTGAGAATATTCATACAAAGAGAGAAGAAAACAAAGAAAGACATTTGAGCAACTATTAACTTCTCATAAAATTTGCTTTTTTGAGTGTGTACTAATCAACTGAAGACTCTGGAAAAACAGCTGACCAAACCTATCAATTCCATCGACCATAAAACAAAGTTGATTCTTCCATAATTTGACTTTTGATCTCAACAAAGTAGAGTACTTTTGATGATCTGAGAATATTCATACAAAAAAGATATTCGAGCAACTATTAACTTCATCAAATTCAAGACCCAGTGAAATGCATTAGGAATAAATCCATCCTTGTGAAAACTCAATTAAAATTGAAAAATAAACAAAAAAGGGCGCTTCAATCATCGAATTCAGTAAAAGAAATCAGAAACAAATAGGTGAATGCTAACCTTGAATGCGTGGCGGCCCTTGCAACCCATGAGCTGCAGTGTGTTCTGAAGCACGGGCCGAGTGTACCTAAACGACAATGCCGGCAGAGCTCCCTCCCTCTTCTCCTCTCCATCCACCACCACTACATACAGAAGCTTCGCACCACCCTCCATCCCTAAAGCCAACCAGATCTCACCCAAAATCACGAATTCTCACCTAAATTCATAGAAGAGATCGAAATCGAGAGTGCGGACACAATGCGGAGTGCGGACACAGTGCGGACACAACACGATCGAGGAGAGGCAATCGCCTTGGGAAGTAGGGAGGGAGGATGATTTAGTGTTAGGGTTCATAGGAGAGGAAAAGGAAGAGCTCGCTCTGCCACTGCCAAGGCTTCCGCCATGATCGCTCTGCGTCGAGCTCCTCCATTTCTCGCTACTTATATGTCATTTTACATTTTACCCCTTTACAAAAGCTTCAATACATATTTTATGATTAACCCCTCAAATATTTAGTTCTCCCTACAAGTCCCCACGTTTTTCTAATTTGAAAATACAAAAATGGAGGGCTGATTTATAAAAATAGCTTAAATTTAACTGGTTAATATACATAGATATATGGGGCCAATAAAAATCATTTATTTTTAGGGAAAATTGTATGTATCAGTATAACTCTTAAAACCATCGTTGAGAGGAGTTTGGAGTTCACTCAAGACGAGAACTAGCGATGACCACTTGACTCTAATATAGATTGAGAGAATGAGACATTACAGGAGTAAGCCCATGGGAGCAGGACCAACATAGACTGTTGTCAACTAGGGTAGTGAACGTGCCTCTCCCACTGTCTAAAAAGTATAAACTAAAGGCCTCTTGGCCTAGCGGTATCATTACCTTGCATAAGATGAGTGGTCTCGGGTTCAAGTTTCCACTCGCACAAGATAGTGACAGGTTCCCTACTTAGAGGTGTTCGATATGTTGATCTTGCTCAGTGGTAGAATCCTCCTCTATGTAGGGTGAGGGAAGCTGCAGTGTGCATTGAGAAGCTTCCTCGCACTTGCAAAGACGCGTTAAGTTTGCTCCGTGTAACTATGCCCGTCCTTTGAATCGCTCATGGGGTCATTTGTCGGCTAATTTCAAATATATATATATATATATATGGGGCTGATATTATGCGGCCGGCCTTAGCATGTCAATTTTCATACAATTTGAGAATTTGTAAGATCTTCATCTTAAATGATGAAATTTTGAACTGATAAAATTTTTGTAGTATTAAAGTATAAAATTTTATTTTATTTTATTTTATTTTTGTTGAAAATTGAGTCTACGACTCACCCTAAATTATATAAACTCGAATGGGATATTTGAACAAATGATTGAAAGAGTCCTTGTCATAAATCACAATCAAACTTTAGCTAATAATAATTGTTTCAATTTAATTCGGAAAAAGACATTTCTAAGAAATTGGGTATTATTTTTCACATGGAGTAGCAAATGGAGGAAGAGTTCACATCTTTTCTTTTTTGGAAGCATGACTCCATGAGTTCCATGCTTTCACTTGGTATGTAATAAAGAGAATTTTTTTTAATGGATAAATCATATTTATTAATAAAATAATATAATTTATAGGGTACATAAAGGATGCCCTAATAATCTTAGTTGGTCTCGGGGTTTACCCCAGACCATTACCCTTTTTTAGCCGATATTTTTTAGATTCGAGGTTGTGTCTTTGAAATCATCTTTCAGAGGTGGGTCCATCTTATCTCGGGTGACAGTCAAGCTCTAATTTACTTGGTAATCTCCAACGCTACTTAATTTGGACCTCTTAAACACATACACTATATTTATCATGAAATCAATGTCCTGATTTCCGTGAAAATATAATATTTATCATAAAAACATCTTTGATTTTTCACTCTTCATATGGTCAAAATGATTGTTATGACAGCTACACTCCATCGAAATCTTTTCTTTTTATCCACTCGTGTTTGATTTGTGTTATCAACCCCACATTTCTAGTCAATTTTTGTTTACCAATTTTGAAAACTTTCAAATGAATTGATGCTTTCGCAATCATGATTTCAAATCACTGTAATATTATATTTGTTTAAGTTACAAAAGAGAGTGCCACATACAAAATAAATAAATATTTTATTATTATATATACTTTTCATTAGAATAAATTAACGAAAGTTATGATTATATATTTATATTTAATATCACTTTCAAAACCAAAAAAAAGGCTTGTGCCTTTGATTTTAGGGAAAATTATTTTTAGGTCCCTGAAAGTTTACAAACTTCTCGGACAGTCCCTCAAACTTTAGAATTGCACAGACAGTCCCTCCTGTATTCCCATCAAGTAATATCATGAATTTTGAAAAATACACACAACCCATCACATCCTCACCTTTTTGGCAGCTTTTCACCTACTTATGTACTTTTTTGCTAGCTTTTTCAGCTCTTCTTCTTCCTCTATCCAGTTTGTTCCTTGTTTTCATCTGGAGAAATTTGTCTCTTCTACTACCATTCATGTGCTCTCCGGTGAACCGGTGAGACGAGCTCTGCCACCATCTTTTTCTCAGTGAGTCACTGCACAAGGCTAGTCGCACTGTGTATAGTTTTTACTCTTCCGCATGGATATTCGTCGAGCTGTCGAGCTCTATAAGCTTTCAGATGAGAACCTCGCCTGAGAACGCGAGATCGCCTCCCGTGTTGTCGCCAAGTTCAAGGAATCCGACGAATTCCAGGACCTGGTTTGCAAGGAGGGGCGAAAAGGTGTCGAGGAAGGTTACAAAATCTTCCAAGATATCTCTCGTTGTTATCCCGAGCTAGACTTGACTTCATAGGATTTCAAGAATGCCCTTCAATATCTCCCACCTAGTTCATCTGGTAAAAATACTGATTGAGCAGATGTTGCTGTTACCACAGGTTTTGGATCCCCTATCTTTTTTACTTTCTTTATTTGCATCATCCTTTCTCCCTTTTTTTTCTTTCTTTTTTTCTACTTTTGCAGTGTATTGTTTTACTTTCTTAGTTTATGAATGAATTTTTTTTTCAGGAATCTCTTATTAACGACCCGTTAATACTTTCTAACACGAGGAAACTATATACATTATCATTAAACGGAAACAATGTTTGTTAAACGACCCGTTATTACTATAATCTTCTCGTTGATCCGTGTGTATAGATGGTCTCGGGTGGTGAACGACCACTCGTTCTTCCAGACATTGGTCCTGGGTAGTAAATATGCATATTAAACGAAAACAAAAAGGTTTAAGTGAAAACGTCATACATTAATCGGGAACTCCTCGGATTAAACGGAAACGTATAAGATTAATTGGAAAATCACTATATTATCAGGTAACTAATGATATTAAATGAAAAAACTTATGTGGCTTGTTTTCGGAGAGAGCGGCCCTCATAGACTGAGACCGGGTCACCAGCTTGTGAGACCGAGGGGGCCTGTATGCATTTTTCTGTAATCGCTTCCCTTTGGGAGGGGATGATACCGGCGCTGCCACCAGTTATGCATATTAAACGAAAACAAAAAGGTTTCAGTAAAAACGTCATACATTAATCGGGAACTCCACATATTAAATGGAAACATATAAGATTAACTGGAAAATCATTATATTATTAGGAAACTAAAGATATTAAACGGAAAACTTATGTGGCTTATCTTTGGAGAGAGCGGCCCTCGCGGTGAGGTAGGTTCGTAGGCTTGTAAAGCATGAGAGACTGTAGGCATTTTCTTTAATCGCTTCCCTTTGAGAAAGGATGATAATCACTTGGCCAGCAGCGCGCGGTTGTCTAGCCTTTTCGTAAATGTGGCGGAGTAGGTGGTTCAACGGGTTGCCTCTGTCCCTCAATTTCATCAAGTAGGGACATGATCACGGGTAACATCTCTTGTGATTATCTCAAATGCCTTCTTAAGGTCGGTTGAAATGACCTCGTCTATTGGCCTCCTTGTCCGGAATGACACCGGATCGGGAGGTATCACGGGATTTCTTGCTGAATTTGGGCGTTGCAGGACCCTATTTTGTCCATTAATGGAGTCTTCCCTCTTCCCTACCCTTACTCACGGGTTGGTGAATGCAGTGGCGGCGTATTTCATTTCTTTCCGATGGAGTCACCGATCGTGCACCTCTACATGGTCGCTGACGGCAGTGGCTTCTTCCTCCCGTGTAATGGGGATAAGCTCAAAAAACTGTGAACAATCAAATATTGTATGGTAAACGAGAACTCTCGACATTGCTTCAATCCAAGAATATTAAACGATAACTCCTGATATTAAGCGTAAAAGCCTTAAAGTAAATGGTAAGTCTTATAATTAAACGAAAACACACGTTATTAAACGAGAACATGGAAACTTAAAGGAAACAATGACAAACTGAAAGAAAAGCTGTAGTACCTTCTTTCTATTGATGGAATTTAGTAGGGTATCAAGGGAGGCTTGCTTTCTAAAGTTGTTCTCCCCATAACTGAGGATCCTTAGTGTCCTCCCAAAGTGCACTTTCTTCCCGGTCCCTGTGACCTCGTAGAACCATATGTTGAGGGCGATAACGCACCCTCTCAGATAGCTTGCCGCGTGTTTCATTCCCTGTAACACCTAGATCGGCGACATGTGCGTGCTTAATCGCCTTCGGGGATGTCATCCATAAGCCACTTATGAGTGGCTTGCCCACGATAGGCTCTGTCAATGCAAAATTTAGATTGTCCGCTGAATCACTTGATCCAGCTTAGGAACCGCATACGTAGAGGTACTTTGGGAAGAACATCGTTCCCAGGAGGTACACCAACATTAGCTTGACAAAGTTTTCTTCTTCCCTTCCTTTCATCTTAACGAGATGAAGAAGATTTTTTTATGGCATCTCTATGCCTGTCATAGACTTTTCCCAAGTATTTGCCTTCAAAAGCCGATTGTCTTTTTCTGGTTTTTGAAGACCTCTCGTTCCCCATCGCAGCGAAGGCCAAGGATGAGAGAAATGTCTTGGGGTTTGAAGGGCATCAGGCTCTCTCCAATCCTAAATTTTTGGGTGCGCTCATCATACCTCTGTAACATAGCATCGAGCAGTCATCTCTCTTGTAGAACGGGTTCGATATCCAATAATGGGGCAAAATGTGTCCCCCTGATGAGTTCCCAGTGCCTCCTAGTCATACGGGGTTTCAACTCGGCAAGTGTTTCGTGGACCGGCACCAAGTAGCACCTACCATTTATTAGATTGTGTGCCATATTTTTTTTGTAGCTTGCACTAAGAGAGATTTATTACGGTAGATTCTATAACTCTTAAACGGAAATTGTGAAGAATAAATGGAAACACCATATTTCACATGGAAACATAATTAACACTGGTAGATATAATTCGTAATAATTGTATAACAAACCCATCGTTCTGCATACACCCACCCAAAATCGGAAAGACAAAAATGAAAAACCCTAAATTTCTTCTTGCAATGTCCCGGCAACTCAAGCAATCCAAAATCACTCACCAATGTGTTCAATCTTCCATCTCTCAAGTTCATACAAAGCACGAAAATCAAGTGGGAACTCAGAAAAATCATGTATAAACCAAATAACCAAAATCTAGGGTTCCCAAGCATACAACAATACCTTAGAGTAGCGAGTAATAGCATACAACAAAGCGGCGAGAGAGGACTCGGAGGAGCAAGAAACAGCGTAGTGACAAACAACGGCAGGAGGACTCAGTGAGGTGGTGTCACGGTGGTAGGAGTTTTCAAAATGAGTTTGTTGGGAGAGATGGGGGTATTTTCATCAATTCATTCACTGAATTTTTACTAGTTTTATATTAGGTGCCTTAAGGGGCTTATCTTTATCAGTCGTATAAATGCATTAATGATGTGAGGGTATTTTGGCCCGATAGACTTAAAATCGGCGTAAGTAGTGGGTGGAAGGGTGTAGAATTCATTATTTCAAAAAGGAGGGATGGTTTGGGAAAGGGAAACTTTGGAGGGACTTTTTGTTCATTTCAAAAACTTGGAGGGACTTATAATTCATTACCAGTTGATTTTAAGATGTAAATCATGCAATATATATAATATATATTAATTTAAATATTAATTTAAATAAATAAAGAGCTTCCTATGATTTATAAAATAGTTTGAAATGCTAATAAATAAATAAATAAATAAACATTTAAATAAAAGAATATTCAAACCGGTTCAATTCGGTTCGGTTCGGTTCAATTGAATTTGGTCTAAATAGACCATCGAATGGTGCTCACAAGCGTACAAAAGTCTCTGCGATGATTCTGGGCCGTTTGATTCGCGCCGCCGCCTTCGGCTCCACCGCTGGCGTCCCGCCGGGCATCCTCGGCACCGGCGACGTGCTGAAGGAGGCGAGGCGGTTCTCGGACGCAGATGTGGCTCGGTTCGCGGAGGTGAGCGGCTACCGGAACCCCGTTCACTTCGACGCTGATTTCGCCCGCTCCGCCGCGGGGTTCGCCGGCGGCCGCGTCGTTCATGGGATGCTCGTCGCTTCCCTCTTCCCCTCCATCATCGCCTCCCACTTCGTACTCTCTCTCACTCACAATCTTTGAGATTTTATAGTTCGATAAATTGTTAGGTTAATGTTCTCAGTTCTCCCATTGATGAAGAATGTATAGAAAAATATTGTTTTTCTTCTGAATTAGATTTAGAAATACAACATGGAATAAATTGCCAAGTATAAACTTGAATCTATTGATTTGTTTTTTGTATTTCATATATACAATATTAGCAAATATGAAGAAATATTATGGTACTGTGATAAAGTTGCTGAATTGATGTGTTAGGCATTGTGTATAAGAGATGAGAAGAAGCACTCTATGTTCTTCAATAAGAGAACTTGTTGTTTGTTTGTTTGTTTGTTTAGTAGTCATTTGAGCCATTGGTTTGATGGATAGTAATTTAATTTATTGATCTCATGTGATGAATGAAGGAAGAAAAATAATGTTTTTGATGCATTGTATTTAGAAATTTAACAGTGATATTTGCGTGAAACTTTCTTCGATTGTTAAATTGACAAAACAAGTGGAAACTTGAATTTGTTTGTTGGTAGAAATCTTATATGATGAATGAAGGAAGAAAAAAAATGTTTTTGTTGCATTGTATTTAGAAATTTAACATTGATATTTGAGTGAAGCTTTCTTCGATTGTTAAATTGACAAAACAAGTGGAAACTAGAATTTGTTTGTTGGTAGAAATCTTATGTGATGAATGAAGGAAGAAAAAGAATGTTTTTGTTGCATTGTATTTAGAAATTTAACATTGATATTTGCATGAAACTTTCTTCGATTGTTAAATTGACAAAATAAGTGGAAACTTGGATTTGTTTGTTGGTAGAAATATTATGTGATGAATGAAGGAAGAAAAAAGAATGTTTTTGTTGCATTGTATTTAGAAATTTAACATTGATATTTGTGTGAAACTTTCTTCGATTGTTAAATTGACAAAACAAGTGGAAACTTGAATTTGTTTGTTGGTAGAAATCTTATGCTTCCTTCAGAGTATAATTCTGCTCCAGAATCAGAAATTTGAATGTTAATTACTGTACTGTTTATTTCGTTTATCGAAAATGTTATTGTACATGAAAATTTGGCTTCCAAGAGCATGAACAGACCACACATCTAAAGAGGTGTCATGTTATCCTGTTCATACTTATTATTTTAATTGAATTTCCAACACTCAAGAACACATCATACAGCTAACGGTGTGCTAATTTCCCTTTGATTTACCTCAAGGTTCCTTTTTGTTTGTTTGTTTAGGTTTCTTGGTCAGTATGTAGAAATAGGGCTGTCAAACGATCAAGCTGTTCGTGAGCAGCTCGAGATCGACTCGGTAAAAGCTCGAGTTCGGCTCGGAATTTCGAGCTTTCGAGCCGAGCTCGAGCTTCAATTTCGAGCCGAGCTCGAGCCGAGTCGAGCTCGATCGAGCTCAGCTCGAAAGCTCGAAATTTAATATTAATATATTAATATATAATATAAATATTAATTAAGATTAATAAAAAATAATAATAATTAATAATAATTAATAAATATTATAATATATAAATAAAATATTTAATATTTAGTATTGATATATAATATATAATATAAAAAATTAATTCATAAATAAGTTTTTAATTTCAAACTAAATATGAGATTTCAAAATTATAATTGAGTTCTTAATTTCGAGCTTTTGAAATTAAAATCGAGCCAAGCTCGAGCAAACTTATTCGAGCTAATTTCAAGCTCGAGCTAATCTATTTCGAGCCGAATTTGAGCTGGTTCAACCCGATCAAGCTCGGCCTGTTTACAGCCCTATGTAGAAATAAGTCATTCCCACTCCATTCTCTATGTGCTTACTGTCTTAATGGGTTCTTGAACTGCATAATGAGTTTGTATCACTTGCTATTTTGAGTTTGATACTGCTATTAGCTTATTACTGATAGTCTGAGACATAATATTGGTGAATTTGTACAAGCCTGGAGCAATATATGTTTCTCAGACTCTACAATTCAAATTGCCGGTTTACATCGGGGATGAGATTGTTGCTGAAGTGCAAGCTCTGAGCCTAAGGGAACACAAGAAAAGGTTTATGTATGTGATTCCACCCTCTTATTTTCATAATTCTTGATAATTTCCATATTTTTCTTCCCACTTGTATCCTTGTTACGCTCCTATGCTAGTGTTAGATTCACTGACGAAATGCTTTACAAACACGGAGCAACTTGTCATCGATGGTGAAGCCACTGCCATTCTACCAACATTAGCCCAGACCAAATAAACGGCTGACAATCAATTTCGATACTGTAAATTCTTTTATCTACTATCCTTAGCTAAATGAAACTGCTGGTTTTTCACATTGTTCTTCACAAGCCTCATCTTTCTATTTGCCTTTGCAGGAACAAAACATTAATCTTTCACAACCTGTCAAACTATCATCCCTTGTTACATTTGGACAATATCATTGGATTCATAAGAAGCCAACATTGTGACATAGCAGTAGAGTTCCAGAGCTGTTTTAGAGTACCCTAACAAATTGTATGAAGGGAATATTCTGTTGTTATTTGATGTATGGTAAACTTGAATATTTGTGCATATTATTAATGTATGCATTAAGTTTTTCCGGTGCGGAAACATTGATTGTTATATAAATATTCTTCAGTGTTTTCTAGTAATTGTTGAACATTATATATGAAGAAAAGTAATGGTTTACAAAAACAGAGCATAACATCTCAACCAAGATATATCATCTTTGATTTCTGAGTTCAAAATCTTAAGAGGCTGAAATGCCTGTGTTGAAATTGAAATGGTGAGACCCTGAGGGGGTGCAGCCACAGGAGCCTTTTGGGCTTCTCCACAACAATGGCTTGTGTGGTTAGTACCATTCCGGTGACGGAGGCCGAATTCTGCAAAGCACATCGTGTCACCTTCGCAAGATCGATGACATCGGATTCAACAAGGTTCTCAAATCAAACTTGTCATTCATAGCATTGTAGCCGACCTCCCAAGGACTCTCCTCGATCTTCTCCACCACAACTTCTCCTTCCACACCTGCATTGCGGGCTATTAAGGCCGCCGGAGCGACCAGTGCTTGTTTAATCAAAACAGTTAGTGATGATTTGGTTATACACTTCAGAAGCAATCCACAAAATTAGAGTAGAGAAGCATACTTTTTGCACAATGTCAGCACCTAGTCGTTCATCATCATCTTCGAGTGTGTCCTTGATGGAAGGAATGCAAGTTGAGAGATGAACATAGGCTGCACCACCACCGGGAACAATGCCTTCTATAGCAGCAAAGGTTGCATTCTTGGCATCCTCAATTCGGAGCTTACGATCTTCATGTTCTGTCTCAGTTGCTGCACCAACTTTGACGACAGCCACACCACCAGAGAGTTTGGCAATCCTTTTCGGTGTCATAAACCGAATCTGTTTCAGCAAGTTCTTTCTCAATTCAGAGTTCTTTCTTAATCTGTTTCAGCAAGTTCTTTCTTAATCTGTGTCGAGCTGTTCAACTGATGCATTCTCAATCAATAAACCAAGATCTTTGGCTTGGAACTCCGTCCTAAATAAAATAAAGCTCTCAGGATCTTCTAACATTATGTGGTAGCATATAGTGATATGAATAGCAGGAACCACACAGGCCTGAGAAATAGGAAATCATAGTTATCAAGGATACATGTGACAACAGTAATATCTTGAAGAAGGGCCTTCCTCCTCTCACCAAAGCCGGGGCCTTTGATAGCAGCAATGTTGAGAATACCACGGAGCGCTTATTCACAGCAAAGGTTGCCAAAGCCTCCACAGTGACATCCTCGGCAATAATAAGTAAAGGAGATCTCAGTTGTGTCGTCTTCTCCAACAAAGGAATGATAAGCCAGAGTAGAAGGCCGCATGAGCCGGAGCAGCTCCCGTTGGATCTCTGGCCATAGCCTGGAGATGAAGTACGAGATCAGCAATGGTTCTCAGATCCCGGTAACACCATGCAACAGATCTTCTAATGCTGCTTGGAAGGCGGCTACTGAGGTCGTCTGTGACAGCTTCGAGAGGAAATACATGGTTTCCCGGTGATGTTGTGCGTCGAACTCCGCCATGGATGCGAAGTGCCCTCTTAATGAAAGCACCAATGATACAACCCCTATTTGCAGGGACATATCAGTTGTATCTTTTGAGCAGATACTGGCTCCTGAAGAAGGGGATGGGAGTGTTATGTGGCCCTAAGCTAAGTGGGCCCAAAAATATTAAGCACTTTATGGACTCTGGGGAAATTTTAGACAAAAATATAAAAAGTCTTTTAGAAGCCCATGATGAGGGGGAAAGAGAGCAATTAGGAGGAGTGAAAGAAGAAGGGTTAATTTGGCTGTGGATTTTTTTGGGTGATGAAACAATAAATCAAGGTGCTATCTCCCTTAATTCTTCTCACATCTCTATTCATCCAGGTACAGAGGAATTTTCTCATGGGTGATGAGTTGATGATTGCTTGATGCTTTAGAACTTGAGATAGATAAAATTATCTTCTTTGAGTCTAATAGTCTTCACAAAGCTGCTGAGTTGATGTTTGTATGTCTGAAACTCTCCATCAATAAAATACTTTGTTGTTGCCCCGTGGATGTAGGCAAAACTGTCGCACCACATAAATTTGTTCTTGAGTGAGCTTGATCTTGCTATTTCCTTGTTTTGCAACATGATTGTGGTTTGTCTCTGGATTAGTGAGTACATATTGGCAGACTTTCGCACAATAGATTGGTATCAGAGATCAAGGTTATTCTCCAGTCAGAGATGACATCAAAAGCTGCAAAAGTTTCAAATGCAAGGTTTGAGGTTGAGAACTTTGATGGGAAAATTAATTTCAGTTTGTGGCAAGTCCAAGTTCAGGATATTTAATTCAACAAGGGTTGCATAAGGTTCTAAAAGGAATTAAGGGAAAGCCAAAGGGTATGTCCGATGAAGATTGGGAAGAGTATGACCTCCAAGCATATAGTACAATCCGTCTATACTTGTCGAAGGAGATTACATACAATGTGATGCGAGAAAGTTCAACGGCAACATTATGGGCAAAGTTAGAGAGTCTTTACATGACCAAGTCTCTGACAAGTCGCCTATATCTGAAAAAACAACTCTACAAGTTATGGAAGACAGAAGGTAAATCTATGACAGAGCACATCAATGAATTTAATAGAATCATTGCTGATTTATTAAGTGTTGGTGTGGAGGTGGAAGATGAAGATAAAGCTTTAATCCTTTTGTCCTCATTTCCGGACTCTCATGAGTACTTTGTTACTACCTTGATGTATGGGAAGGACACTATTTAGTTGGAGTCTGTCACAACTGCGCTTCTTTCAAATGAGTGGAGAAAGAAGACTTCAGATAGTGAGTCACAGGCGAATGGCTAGTTTGTACGAGGAAGGACAGAAGAAAGAAAATCTGGAAAAGGAAGATAGAAGACTAGATCAAAGTCTAGAAACAAAAGATATATAGAATGTTGGAAGTGTCATCAAAAGGGTCACATAAAAAGGGATTGTCCTCAGCTTCAAACAAATAACAAAAGAGGTAAAGTGAAAGATAGAAAGGGAAAAGGGACTCTTGAAGAGGCTAGTATAGTTGAACAAAATTCTGATGATGATGGGAATGTACTTTCAGTGGTTTCAGAAAAATATTCTCAGCTGCATGGATACTTGATTTTGGTTGCTCCTACCATATGTGTCCCAAACGAGAATGGTTTACTTCTTATGAGAAGGTAGATGGTGGCTCTGTTTTGATGGGAAACAAAATGGCCTGTAAAACAATTGGTAGAGGTTCCATCAGGATCAAGATGTATGATGAGGTTGTGAGAACACTAAAAGAAGTACGTCATGTTCCAGAAGTGAAGAAAAATCTCATTTCCCTTGGCACTTTGGACTCCAAAGGGCATAAATCTAATGCTCAAGATGGGGTTCTTAAGGTGGTGCGTGGTTCTTTGGCTGTGATGAAAGGCAACAAAGTTGGAAACTTATACATCCTATCCTGAAACATCAGAACATCCGAGCAACAGTTGTCTATAGCGATTACCCGATGGTTTTATCTCCTACACAGTTATGGCATATGTGTCTAGGGCACATGAGTGAAAGATGTATGCAAGAGTTGTGCAAGCAAGGTTTGCTAAAAGGAGTGAAGGTTGTAAAAATTGATTTCTGTGAGCATTGTGTATTTGGTAGACAATACAAAGTTAAATTCAATACATCAGTTCATAAGTCTAAGGGCACACTCAACTAGGGTTTTTTTTTGAAATATTGTACTTTTTTCTTTTAATTACCAAAATACGCAAATTGTAGATTTTGTACCATAATGCGCAGATGTGCAGGTGGATTGACTCTTTTATTCAATGTGGGGCCCATATAATATTTTTTTTAAAAAAAAGATCTGACACGTTGATGGAAAGATGCGCACATGTGTTTCTTTGGTGTGCTTGAAGCTCCATTAATGGCCAACATTTTGATAGTTACCATCTCAACCTTCTTGAATTTGGTCATGGACATTAATGAATTTGATTTTTTTATCTTCTTCGATTTTAGCAAGAAATTAAATTAATGAACAAGTAAATAAAAAAAAGAAATTTGGGGTATTTTTTAAAAATTTAAAATAATTTGTAAAATAACCCTTTTTTTACTGATATCATAATGTTTTAAAATTATTATAAATATTTCATTCATAAACAGTACGCCTAAACAACACACTGCAAAAATAGAAAATAAGACTATAGAAGTACATCACAAGAAAAAAAAAAGAGAGAGAGAAAGGATGATGCAAACAAAGCAAGTAAAAAAGAGAAGGTGGTCCAAACCAACAGCAGCAAAAGCATCTGTTCAATCAGTATCTTCACCAGAGGTACTAGGTGGGAGATATTGAAGGGCATTCTTGAACTCCAACGAAGTCAAGTCTAGCTCGGGATGACGACGAGAGATATCTTGGAAGATTTTGTAACCTTCCTTGACACCATTTTGCCCCTCCTTGCAGACCAAGGTTTGGAATTGCGTGGATTCCTTGAACTCTGAGACAAGACGGAGGCATTTCAAGGCGCTCTCATGGCGAGGGTTCTCATCTGAAATCTTGTAAAGCTCTAATTTCGCTGGTAATATCCATCGCGAAGAGTACAGAGGCGTTTATAGTCACACCACGGCCCCTTCCCGGATCCCCCATCCTATGCGGAGACCGGCTCTGTGGTAGGTGGCTCCTTCTCCTTGGCCTCTGCAACTTGTTGGATTTCGGGGCCCGGGGTTGGTCGAGGTCCTTCGACAAATTCCCTTAACGATTTACGCAGCTTGTGAGGATCCATTTGTTGGGGATAGACTGGGAACCTTTAGAGGAAAGAGTGAGGAGGGTGTGGCTGATCGATGGCTATTTAAAGAGATGTAAGGGTGTGATGTAAGAGGCACACAAGGGATTCCACGTGATGTTTCCGATTCACGGGAAGTGTCATTATAACTTCGTTGCCTACATGCAACAAAATTGTGCGTCGCACCCGGTAAAACCGAAGTTTAGCTACCATATTATGGAGTAATGGCTTGCATGCAATAAAATTCTTGCCAAAGGGACTCATGTGCAAAATGATGACTTTTAACACTTAAGTGATAAATTCTTCATAAGGGTCTTCAAAAGCGATACTAAAAAGGGACTTTAATGCAAGTAAAAGCGGTTGGATGAAATATCATGTATTACTAATTAAATGAGAATGCATGATTAAATATTTTATTAGACCACATGAGGATGCCAAGGTCAATCTTGCTCATTTTAATTGATAATGAAGACCTATGAGTTGTGTGTCATGGGATCCATAGCCTCATGTGACACTACACTAACTACAAGAAAGGCATCAATTATAAGGTACATTCCCAGCCAAGATTACATAAATAAAGAGACCCTATCCTCACCCACTCCCATACATTGTCACCTCAACCCCTCATGGATACAGTGCAACCTCATGATACTAAAAGAGGGACTTTAATGCAAGTAAAAGCAGCTAGATGAAAGATCATATATCACTAATTAAATGAGAACGCATGATTAAATATTTTATAAGACCATATGAGATGCCAAGGTCAATACTGCTCATTTTGACTGATAATGAAGACCTATGAGTTGTGTGTCATGGGAACCATAGCCTCATGTGACACTATACTAAACTACAAGAAAGGCATTAATTTGTATTATGTAATAAAGAGGCCCTATCCTCACCAACTCCCATGCATTGTCACCTCAACCCCTCGTGGATACAAAGGTAACCTCATGATACTAAAAGAGGGACTTTAATACAAGTAAAAGCGGCTAGATGAAAGATCATATATCACTAATTAAATGAGAATGCATGATTAAATATTTTATAAGACCATATGAGATGCCAAGGTCAATACTCATTTTGACTGATAATGAAGACCTATGAGTTGTGTCTCACGGGAACCATAACCTCATGTGACACTATACTAAACTACAAGAAAGGCATAAATTTGTATTATGTAATAAAGAGGCCCTATCCTCACCCACTCCCATGCATTGTCACCTCAACCCCTCATGGATACAGTGCAACCTCATGATACTAAAAGAGGGACTTTAATGCAAGTAAAAGCGGCTAGATGAAAGATCATATATCACTAATTAAATGAGAACGCATGATTAAATATTTTATAAGACCATATGAGATGCCAAGGTCAATACTGCTCATTTTGATTGATAAGGAAGACCTATGAGTTATGTGTCACGGGAACCATAGCCTCATGTGACATTATACTAAACTACAAGAAAGGTATCAATTATAAGGTGCATTCCCAGTCAAGATTACATAAATAAAGAGGCTCTATCCTCACCCACTTCCATGCATTGTCACCTCAACCCCTCATGGATACAGTGCAACCTCATGATACTAAAAGAGGGACTTTAATGCAAGTAAAAGCGGCTAGATGAAAGATCATATGTCACTAATTAAATGAGAACGCATGATTAAATATTTTATAAGACCGTATAAGATGCCAAGGTCAATACTGCTCATTTTGATTGATAATGAAGACCTATGAGTTGTGTGTCACGGGAACCATAAGCTCATGTGACACTATACTAAACTACAAGAAAGGCATCAATTATAAGGTGCATTCCCAACCAAGATTACGTAAATAAAGAGACTCTATCCTCACCCACTCCCATGCATTGTCACCTCAACCTCTCATGGATAGAGTGCAATCTCATGATACTAAAAGAGAGACTTTAATGCAAGTAAAAGCAGTTGGATGAAAGATCATGTAACACTAATTAAATGAGAATGCATGATTAAATATTTTATAAGACCACATGATATGCCAAGGTCAATACTACTCATTTTGACTGATAATGAAGACCTATGAGTTGTGAGTCACGGGATCCATAGCCTCATATGACACTACCCTAAAAACCTAGATGGGATCACTTTGAAGACCTAAGACCTAGGTAACCCATAAGTCTTTGTTTTAGAGAACCTTATAACCAAGCTTTCTCCACTCCTGCTATCTCATTACTTGTACTCCTGAAACGATTAAGTCACCTTCTTCTTCCTTCTCTTCCTATCTTTGTTGAATGTCTTGCTAATTGCCACCATCTCCTCCAACCACAGTTATCTAGAGTGACGGCCAAGAGGAAGAAGAACAAGGCATCGCTTCTAGTAGATCCTCTCTGTGATTAGGAGGATAGGGAGTAGAAGTCAAGATCTCTGACTTTCACATATCAAATACCGGCTACCTATTTCTTCAAGCAATGGAAAAATTTGCTATCGGGTATTCAAATTGCGTAATGATCGAAATGTTCAGATGATGTTCGACTGCCACCGAACATTTCTTGATATTCAAGTTATAGAATTATATGCCGAGCTTGGTATTGCAACTTCCACTTGTAATTTTGCTCAACATGAAATCAACAGAGATGACAACATTCCGCATAATATGAGACGTGAGACGACTTCATCAGCACAACCAACAATGTACGTAAAGATGGGATAATCAACCACACAATTCTGATTTCGCCACCTCACAACAACCATCAAATATTGAAACAACTCCCATTCATAATATTCATGAAAATGAATTTGGTGAATATGGGAGCTCGAGTGGGGATGACCACGATGGTGATAACTACACGGAGAATAGTGAAGCAAGTGCTGAAGATCTTGATTTAGAACATTGCAATGTGGAAGATATTGGCAGACATAGCGTAGAAATGACAATGTCGCCATTTGAGCCTCCAGCACATATGAGGGCACTTAATTTGGAAGCAATGTCTACACCAGAATTCCCTGAATACCCTTCATTATATGTACACACATTCAGAGGGGTAATGGCAGATGGAGAATTGCATGTAGGAATGCAATTTCGAAACAAAGATGATGCTGTAACAGCGATTATGCATTATTGCTTACAAAAGTCGATGGAATATAAGGTAATCGAGTCTGATCCAACTCGGTATGCAGGAAGATGTAAGTCATATGGCGATGGATGTAGTTGGAGGGTTCGTGCATCCTACAAGAAGAGGAAGCAGATTTGGGAGATTACAAAATACAATGGTCCTCACACTTGCGCGCGACGCGAATGATCTCCCAAGATTATTCTAAGCTGGATTCAAATATGGTTTATCGACACATAGAGGCCCTCGTCAAAGAGAAACCATCCATCAATGTATATGTTTTGATAACAAAGATCAGGAATCAATATAGATATACACAGACATATAGAAAAGTATGGATTGTGAAGCAGAAAGCAATTGAAGCATCATTTGGCAACTGGGAGGAGTCATATAATGAGTTACCAAAATGGCTATTAGCATTACAACAATTTCTTCCTGGGACAATAATTGATCTCCAGACTCAACTAGCATACGATGGAAATCAACTGGTACGTGATACTAATATTTTTCATAAGCGTTTTTGGAGCTTCCCCTCATGCGTGGAGGCTTTCAAAAATTGTAAGCCAATACTACAAATAGACGACACACACATTTATGGAAAACATAAAGGGACTTGGTTGATGACAATTACAAAAGATGGTAATAAGAATATCCTTCCAATTGCGTTTGCCATTATGGAAAGAGAGACGTTAGATGCTTGGCGTTTCTTCCTAGAGCATCTACTGGCGAACGTGATACCATAGGAAGGAATATGTTTTATATCTGATTGTTATGAGGCTATCAAAGGAGTAGTGCAATTGGTTGTCGGATGAATCCTCCTCATGCCTATCATGTTTATTGCATTAGACATATCTCTGCAAACTTCATGCGTCGATTCAAAAATAAAGAAATGCAACGAATAGTTGTTAACATTGGTAAGTTGTAAATTTAAATTTAGTAATTTAAGCGTATATTGTTATTATGTTTTAAAGTTGTTTCACTTTTCTTATGGGTATTAATGTAGGTTATTCGAAAACTACTCCTGATTTTAACTACTACCAGATGCTGCTTACTTGAGTCCGATATAGAGGCAACGAGGTGGTTAGATAATATTCCACGGGAGAAGCTGGGCACAAGCCTTTGACAATGAAGGTCGAAGGTATGGTCATATGACTACCAACCTTCTTTGAATGTGTTAATTCAGTGTTAAAGGGGTCAAGGAACCTTCCTATAACAGATTTGGTTAAGACAACAAACTTACGACTACCTGAGTTGTTTGTAAGGAAATGTGTACAAGCACAAGCTCAAATCGCATCGGGTCAAATATTCTCTGGCACTAATGAAGATAATTCAAGAAAATCAACAAGCGGTGAAAAGATTTATGTTCGTCAATTTGATCGTGAAGAAAATTCTTTTATGGTAGATGAAATGGCGCACCACCGCAATCGCTGGTATAGCCGGGTACTTACAAATTGACACGAGAGCACGCAGTGATTGTGATTATGGGTTTCAAACACTTCATTTTCCTTGCCGCCATGTTCTTGCAGCATGCGCATATATATTCATCTACATTGGCAGGAATACGTGGACAATATTTATAGGCTTGAGACAATTTTTAATGTATACCATAAAGAATTTCAGCCAATGTCAAACGAGAGCTACTGGAACTCCTACAATGGTCCATGTATATGTCCTGATCTTACAATGAGAAGACCATCCACAGGGCGCCCAAAATCTACGAGGATTCATAATGAAATGGACATAAGAGAAGGCGGTCAGCCAAAGCGTTGTGGTTTATGTCGAAATGAAGGCCATAATGTAATAAATTGTCCTAATATAAATTTGGTCCAAGTAGTCGGTCGTAATGTAGCCTAAATATTATAATTGTTGCAAACCTTTTATAATATATGTAATTGTTGCCTTATTTTGGTAAATTATAATAATTATAAAACATTAATAAAATATTATAATATCAGTTAAAAAAAGGGTTATTTTACAAATTATTTTAAATTTTTAAAAAATACCCCAAATTTCTTTTTTTTTATTTACTTGTTCATTAATTTAATTTCTTACTAAAATCGAAGAAAAAAAAAATCAAAGTCATTAATGTCCATGACCAAATTCAAGAAAGTTGAGATGGTAATTATCAATGGCCATTAATGGAGCTTCATGCACACCAAAGAAACACATGTGCGCATCTTTTCATCAACGTGTCAGATCTTTTTTTAAAAAATATTATTATATGGGCCCCACATTGAATAAAAGAGTCAATCCACCTTCACATCTGTGCATTATGGTACAAAATCTACAATTTGCGTATTTTGATAATTAAAAGAAAAAAGTACAATATTTCAAAAAAAAAGCCCACTCAACTACATTCACTCAAATGTGTGGGGTCCTTCAAAGGTTCCATCAAAAGGTGGTTCAAGATTTTTTTTTTTCCCTTCATTGATGACTACTCCAAGTATGTATGGTTTGTATTATGAAAAACAAAGATGAGGTGTTTGAAATCTTTAAGAAGTGGAAATCATTACTTGAAAAGCAGACTGGGAGAAAGGTCAAGCGGTTGAGAACTGATAATGGGGGTGAGTACACCAATGGCACTTTCCAAAAGTTCTGTGATGAATATGGTATTTCTAGACACCTTATAATAAGAAATATACCTCAACAAAATGGAGTAGCAAAAAGAATTAATAGGACTTTGTTGGAAAGGGCAAGATGCATGTTGTCAAATGCAGGTTTGGATAGAGAATTTTGGGTTGAGGTAGTGAGTACAACGTGTTATCTTGTGAATAGATCACCATCTACAACAATAGAATGCAAGACTCCCTTTGAAATGTGGTCAAGTAAGCCTGCAAATTACAGTTTATTGAGGGCATTTGGATGCCCTGCTTACTTCCATGTCAGGGACAGTAAGAACCCAAGGGATAAGAAGGCATTTTTTTTGGGTTATGCAAATGGTGTCAAGGGATACAGATTAT
Source organism: Dioscorea zingiberensis (assembly GCA_026586065.1). Taxonomy (NCBI): domain Eukaryota; kingdom Viridiplantae; phylum Streptophyta; class Magnoliopsida; order Dioscoreales; family Dioscoreaceae; genus Dioscorea; species Dioscorea zingiberensis. Next base: position 50,397,571 of record CM048823.1, read on the forward strand.
GGTCTCTTGATTATGAAAAACTGGTGATCAGCAGAGATGTAACATTTGATGAGTCAAGGTAGACAATATTGGAAATGTGATGGATGATCTCGTTGAGGTGGAGCTGGATACATCTCTTGATGAGCAAGCATAAGGTGATGATGATGGTGCAATTTCATCAGATGAAACCATACAATTATATAACAAATAGGTATGGAGGAATATAAAAATATGATTATATACATATATCTATAATGTTCAAAATCCCCAGGCCATGCACGTGGATACAATGAATTGAAAAGGAGGAAGAAGATTGGGAGGTCTGAGCGCTACCAAGTGTGCTACCGATAAGTGGTTGTCACAGTGGGCCTTGGTCATGGGAGGTTCAGTAGGGCGGTGGTTGTGCCACGCCGGAGCTCCATAACTCCAGTATTCCGGTTCCTAAATGAGAAGTGTGTAGGTACTCTGTCACCCAAAAAGCTGTGACAAACCTTGTAGAAGCACAGAGCCCACAAGGGAGCGTCACTAAGAGAAGCTCGTCGGACTATCGTTCTCCGGTGATCCGGTGAGCTTTCCTCATCTTTGATTGTCTAACTATAATGGATTTTAGCGAGAGAGAGTGGTATGAGCCTGCAGTGATTTTATGTTTATTCATGCTAAGGAAAACCCATAGATATAGATTCAAGGGTGATATTATCACACGTGTGCACAACATGAGTTTTGGTGGTTGCATGCATGGACTTAAAATCCTTAGGTTAGTAAGGAGGAGAGCTTGTGGAGGTAGTAGCATGGGGTTTACGGGTTGGTATGGTCCTTTTTTTTTTTTTTTTTAAACAGAAGAGACAGTGAGGTGATTTTGCAAGTGTGGGTGTATAGAAGGCTAAGTGGGTGGTTGCTTGTCCAACACTCATAGAGGGTCAGAGAAAGGTATGGTGATGAATATAGCAGGGGTTTTGGAGATGCTTGCATGGATTTGAAATTTTTTTTTTTTATGGTTTGAGAGTGAGGACATGGAGAGTGATGATTATAACATGTTATTGTGTTAGTCAAGAGTAAGAATCTAAAAGGTGTACATGTTATTGAAAAGCATGTTTATTGGGTCTATGGTTTGGGTTCAATTGGGTTGGGTTTAAGAAATTAACTCCAGAAAATCAAGTTAGGTTAACGAGATTATGTAAGAAGAGAAAATGGTCGAAGGGATAGGATTCGAACACATGACCACCCCAACCCTATTAGTGGGCCTTAACCACTAAGACATGGCTAGCCACGTAGTAAACAATTGGTGTTTTTAATAATTAAGGCTAGGCCTATCAAGTCCAATGGGTTTGGTGAACCCATTTAAGTGGGCCCAATTTAATTAAAGTGACTAAACATGATCAAATAGATTTCAACCCACGACAAATAAGTGTCAAGTTGGCCGGTTGACCTAAGTTGACCAATTTTGGGTTGAGGGTCAACTAAGGATTCGGAATTGAGTAAAATGGGTCGGTAACCAAATAGAAGGTCTCCGGGACCCGTTTAATGGGGCTAAAGCCCACAGAGAATGAGAGTCATACATATGCATCTAGGAACGTAGGGGTTTTTATTAGAACTTTGACACTAATAGAAACTCTATTATCAGATACTATCGTGGAGACTTAGAGTCATGTGAGAAGGAAACTAGGGAGGATTCTGGTTCTTGTTTAAGGTAAGTACACTTTCCTTATACCCACTCTTCGGAGTTTTCTTGGCTTTGCTATTATCATCTTGATAGTTGTTTTATTGATTTCATACATGCTATCTTTTTGCTTTCATTCCATGTATGATTGTTTCGGGATGTTGGTATCCCTGTTTTGTTGTGGGTTTACTGCCCGGACTCAGTGGAGCATGGAGGCTCCGTTAGGGAAATGTTCAGGGATGGGATACCCTAGCATTTCTACTTGTCTGTCGCACTGCAGGGCGATACTCTGGTTGTCCTACCTTCAAATTAGGAATGGTAATACCGGTCATGTCGACATCTACGAAGCTAGCGGTACTACCAACTTATGGCCAGGAGAGTCGAATCAGAACGCCACTCGGATCTCGGTGACCTCGGCATCGCGTTCATCGGCCGCATTTACCCAAGTGGAGACGGCCCCACTCGAATACAAGGCCTAAATATGTAATACAGCGTATAATAATACATCAATAAAATATCTCAATTAAATCATATACATAATCGTGGTTATCACAATGGTAACTAAAATCGTGGTTCAAAATACCCTATACAGCAGCCTATACAAAATCGGGCCCTACATGGGTCCTACAAACAAACTCTCACACTCAACCTAAGGTCCTCGGACCTCTCCATCCTATCCCAAATTCCACGCTGGCCCCAAATCTTGAAAGCCATCCTGCTCCTCTTAACCCGGGAAGGGAAAAAGAAAGTGAAGTGAGCTCTCGAAAAGGAAAGCTCGTAGTGTTCTCAGAGAAATCACGATGAGCACCGCCTAAAGGGTCATGATAGACAAATCAGACAATCACCAAAACATGGAACATATCAAGAAAATAACCGTGATCATCACAAGAAACCAAACAACGGGGCCCCTAAACTCATCAAATCATACCTCCACTGGCCAATGCCAAGTCACAAGGCTCCTCGCTCAAAGTCAAGGGCCGACGACAGTGGCTATGCTCCATGGGTACCCCCACCCAATCCCGGACACATACCAACCCAACCTAAACACAAGCCCCACGAGTCTTACAAGAATGTCCCGGCCCATCGGTGGCATGCTCGGTGGCATCCAAAAAGACAACTTGTCCAAACAACCAATCACAGATGTGGAAAAACATCAAACAAAACATGCATATCGGAATCAACAACAGATATCCAGATCATAACGACAAGCACAATCATGATAACAATCAAGAATATACCAAACCAGGTAATAAGAGTGCCAAAGAAACCCATCTCTAGGTGGGAGCTAGGCAAGAGTCACTTACAAGAAACATGAATCAACAAAGTCAAGAAAGCCCATCACTGGGCGGGTACTAGGCAAAGGCACTTACTTTAATAGCGATATCCTAAATCCCACTAAACTCCTTCCTGATGCATCGCTACGTCAAATTTCTTTGTAGTTTGTAGTGAAAGCCTAGATGATCAGTGTACTCCTAATCTTTTCCCCACCCGTAGATGTATGAAGGGCTATTTATAGGTGAATAATAATCATCCGACTCAAATTCAGATTTAAGTTTAAATAAGATTATGGGCAAAAGATAATATTGGATTAATAAAGATCATTTAAATTTTAAACTAAAATATATCCAAAACTTATTTTTTTGTAAGATTAGTCTCTAATCTGGTCCCCATTATTCATATATGTAATTTTATTCAAAATATTATCAATGGCTATATATTTACGTACTATATATATATATACACACACACGGTATCTATCCACGTGCATATACATATATATTTATTTTATTTTATTTTTTATTTTAACTCAAAAGCTCAGCCATTATTATTATTATTATTATTATTATTATTATTATTATTATTATTATTATTATTATTATTTTTATTATTTTTATTTTCCAAATCATCAAACTTAACGAAATCAATTTATAAAGTATATCCATCAAATCAAATCAATTTTAATATTTATAAATTTATATATATTAAATCTTTATCAAATCTAACTCATCCAATAAATATTTGTTTATATTTTGATTTATATGTTAAACCAATTAACTTAAATTAAAATATTTATTTATATAAATATATACATAAATAAATCCTACTAGTTCTAAGTTTGGGGGAATTGATTCAATTGTCTATACTAAACAATATTTTCTCAAGTATCAAATCATGTTTTCATGATATATTCTCAAATATAAAAACAACTTTCCTTTATCTGAAGCCATATACATCCTTATCCTAATACATATAACTATATAAGTATATATATATTAATATTTTATTGTTACCATTTTTATTATTTTATTTAAACTCAAAGCTTGAATCATATATATATGTTTGGATGACATCTCCTTGTCCCATCATTAAAGTATATCCATCCCAATTAATTTTAATATATATATATATATATATATATATATATATATATATGCATATTAAAGCATATCACATCTAATCCGATTCTCTAATCTTCCACAATCAATACTATCTATTTATATATTGACTCATATATCTAATCAAATAAAACAAAAGTTAAATATTTATTCACATATATTTTGCTAATTCCAATTTTGTGGGATTCATTCAATTAAATAATTAATTACAGAATACTAAAAACATCTATTCCCTAGTTAATTAAAAAGGTCAATTAAAGATAAAAACCTAATCAAATAAACATATTTATTCAAAAAAAAAAAAATTCTAAATAAAAATAAACTCTAAAAATCGTGGATCTTCACACGCAACGTAACTGTGAGGGTCGCGTGTTTACAGGTAACTTAGCCGGATAATACTCGATCAAAGTGATCCTTGAGTTTTCTTTGAAACTCAACACAGAGCTTGAGGGCTTCTGTTGTTAGGGGTCATACCGTTGTTTTTACTTGTGGTAGACTCCTAGAGTTACTTTCTTAAGGATGCGGTCCCATTATTTGACATGTTGATGTGCTATGTCTTTGTGACCTTGTAGGGGTACTTACTGGGCTTTCCATTCGAAAGCTCACGCACTTGCTCTTCCTTTCTTCTTCAGATCCCGAGGCATAGGAGTCGTGTGCAGAGGAGGCTGTCAGGGATCTAGGTGTTGCTTAGGTCTGGGGATCTCTCTTATGTTTCTTTGTTGTGTGAGACATTTGCTATGTACGACCCTTGTAGGGCCTGACTCTATATAGGGCATATGGACCCCTATGATTTTATTTCCTTTTGACTTGTGTATGTTTTATGTTTATGTTGTTATCTGCTGAATTACATTTAGGCCTTATATTCGAGGAGAGCTTGACTCTACCTGCACGATGCAATTGTGCACGCGTTCGGCCCAAATCCGGGGCCAGATATGAATCTGATGGCCGTAGGATCATCGCATGGCCGATCTAGCCGACGCCCATTTTATTTTGGAGCATGTTTGAAGAATTTCCAACCGTATGGATGGGAAGATCATCGAAAAATAAGCTAGTTTGTCAATTTTCATAAAATTTGGTGACTGTTTGGTTCTCCCACTTAACGGTTCTTATTTTATAAAAATTTGAACGATTCATAATTTTAATCATTAAGTGGGAGGGCCAAACGGTCGCCAAATTGTATGAAAATTGGCAAACTATCTTATTTTTCGATGATCTTCCCAGCTATATGGTTGGAAATCCTTCAAACATGCTCCAGTGGGCCAAATGGGACGCGACCGCAACTACACAGTGTTGCGGCCGGCCTCATGCTAACAGGCCTGTATATATATACATCATAATTCATTTTTATCTTATAAGATATTATTATATCAAATTATATTATAAATTTAAATTACCAATATATATATATATATATATATATATATATATATATATATATATATATATATATAATCAATTATATTTTCCCATCTTAATATAATAATAATTAATTATATTTTCACATATTATTATGATTAATTGATTAATTATATATATATAATTAATCAATTAATCATATTAATATGTGAAAATATAATTAATTAATTACTATATTAATTAATTAATTAATCATAATAATAATTAATTATAGAAATAATTATTACAATATAATTAATTGTTTGGCATAACCGCCAATCAATGGCACATGGGTGTCACGTGACCGAAGTGGGATTTCGGTCACGTTTGAAAGAAATTGTATTGAGAAGTAATCTCTATGGAATTAGAGACGCATCCATTTGTGTTAGGGGTCCTAGGTACGTAACTGCTCAAGATATCATCTCACCACCTTCGGTGGAAATAGTTGATACGCATACGCGATATAGCTAATCTGACAGAACCAATTGATTTGCGCATTGAATTACAAATCAAGAGAGATCGCGGATATCGTATGAAACCCATAACTAATTCTCATGATGGAAGTTAGTGACCGAAGTGGGATTTCGGTCACGTAGGCAAAAATGACCGAAGTCCCACTTGAAAAAAATCGAAAGTTATCCATTAGAGTGGAGCCATTCAGAAGTCCCACTTCTGAATGGCTCCACTTCTGTGAAGCAAACACACAGAAGTGACAAAAGTGGGACAACTTCCGTCACTTCGGTCCCTAAATCCATGAAACAAACACGCCCTAACTCCATAACTTGCCTCTGTAGATCCTCGCTCATCGCATCCGTGGCACTTTCGTGTCACTTGGTACTAAACTTCTTTAGCCAGAACATGCCTACCACGACAACCATCATGACCACCACGACCTCCAGCTATTGATGTCGATGCCATAGGAAGAAGATGATCTCCGATACCAACTGACGCTGGGTGGGGTAATGATTATCCCGTGGGCTAGCCGGATCCAAGGATCGTAAGGAAGAACAAACGAAAACCAAAAGAACTAGAGAAAATACTCTCAAATTCAGAAAAATATTACCACAAGTCGGGTGTTAAATAGCTTTAAAATTAATCTAGAAACTTTATCATCAAATCTAAGTTTGCCAAATCGACAAATTATTATTTAAAAAAACTTATCTAAATTTAAAAATCTGAACAAATCTGATAACTATCCAAAACCTAAACTTATCTAAACTTAAATTTAAAATCCAAATCCTAGATCAAACCGGACTCAAATTAAACCCTAATTCAGGGGATAAAATACTTCTAAAAATAGAAAAAAAACTAAATATCTATCAAATATATATGGTGCCTCAAGTATTATGCTGAATTTGACACAAGAAAGTCGAATTATAATGACTTGTGTATTTTTTAGGGAAACGGATACCTGATTCATTTGCACCACTTAAGTAAATATGTCTAAGAACTTCACCATATTGATGACAAAGTAAGTCGAAGTTTTTGCTGAGTTTTCACTTGACCAAAAAATTGTAGAGCGCCATGTACAAAATATGATTCTTTAGTTGATCAGAAAATGAATACGATGCCCGATACAATAGTTGGTTTTATTCCCTTTAGCTTCGACCTATGTAATGTGCATCTTATATGATCTAAATCTAAGATGGTGAGAGAGCCCTTGGGCAGGGGCGGGTCAATAGAGTTGGAGGCCTAAAATGAAATTTTAAAATAAGGCTTTTAATTATTTAATATAAATTATATTTTATTAAATTTTTTAACAACCACTTATACGTGATATTTTTTTAACTATTTTATATACTAACATGATAACTGTTATGGGTTTTGACGGGGAAATAACTTTATGGGGGCGTTTGGTTCGAAATATGAGATATGACCACGGTAATGTGATATGTATGGGAATGGAGTCGGGAATGCTATATACCTATAATAATTAGTAGTAGCAGTAGTAGCAGTAGTAGCAGTAGTAGTAGTAGTAGTTGTTCTAACATTCTTTTTTTCAATTAAAAATGTAGCTAATCCATTTAATCTTTCTTGAGATGTTGATCTTAGATAAGATTTTATTATGAAACAAGGAATAGGAATCGTTAACATTATTCTATAAGCAATATATACATTTGGAAAAGAATCAAGTCTTTTTATTTGGTTTAAATGTAGTAGGAGTCCCAAATATAGAACCCGAATTTCAAGTTCAAATGTAGTAGGAGGCCTCCAATAGAAATTAATTAATTTTTTTAAATATTAATTTATCATATAAATAATTATTATAACTACAATGATAAGTTTTTACAAAAATTTAAGGTTTAAACTTTGTATAAGGCCTCCAATAAATATTAAAATTAAAATTAAAAAATTTAAATATCAATTTATTTAATAATCAATTATTATAGTTATGATAATAAGATTTTTTAAAAAAAATCTTAAATGATAAAAACTAAATATGAGGCCCTTAAAATTTGGGGGCTAAAGCAGTTGTTTCACCCACTTTACCTTCGATAAGCCGCCCCTGCTGGCCTTGGGTCCAGGATGGCATTTGATATTCATGGTGGAGGTATGGATTTGACTTTTCCTCGTCATGAAAATGAGCTAGGACAGAGTTGTGCTGCTTGCCCAGAGAGTCACGTAAGCTATTGGGTTCAAGCACTCCCTTCTTGATAGATGATCTCTAGAGACATATCCATCCTAACATCTAACTAAGTAATATATTAAGGATGAAGTGAGATTTGAACATTACAGTCACCACTTGAAACTTTTGGCTTGAGAAAAAAAATCGAAGATGTTTTAAAAAGAACAATGTGTTGTCTCTGAATTGATTCAATCATGATATTGATTTCTTAATACTCTCTTGGTTTAATGTAAGCTATACAATCAAGCTGACTCAAGCCTTGAACTAATGGTTGCAAAGTCCATTACAAAGTAGAGTCTGCTCTTCACTACAAAAAATCCCCCACTACCCCAACTAGGGATAACTTCAAGGATGGCCCCCATAATAGGCGCCATACATTATGAATTAACAACTTTCACAGTTAAAGTTGATTACCTCACCCCTTCTCACAAGTAGAATATTGAGGGTTCGTAGCACTATTGAAACAAATTTCAAATGGTTTATCCACATTTATCAAAAATATATTATTAATTATCTACAAAGGATTACTCTAATCATAAACATGAAAACCATTTTAAAACTTTGAAGTAATTGCTCTACGTCAAATTAATATGATGAACTAAATGTTAGATTATAAATCTACATAAAATTCAAAACCATCCCCCATTAATGCATCTCAACCACTATTAATATATATATACATACGCTCACTCTCTTGTGTTATCATCCTCCTCAAGCTCCTCAATGGCACAAATAAACCATCTCCAGCTACTCACCACAACACTTCTTACTCTCCTCTTCCATCTCACCATCTCCCAAGCCACCAACACAACCCTGCCTTCCCAAAAAGGCTTTAGTATACAACTACTCCACAGAGACGCTTTCCAAAACCCTAGCTTATTCGCCAACCTTTCCACCACCCAACGTCTCCTCAAGCAACTAAAGTCCACAGAATCCTACATTCATGAGTTGACATCAAGAATCATCAAAGGATACAACACTACTGCCATTAAATCTTCACTCTATTGAGCAGAAACGTACTTCATGGCAGTTGTCAGCATTGGCACTCAAAGTGACCAACAGACCTATCCCCTATTGTTAGACACCAGCGGTGGCCTTGGACACATGCGTCTCATGCTCTCCTTGTTTCCCACCACAGCAAGCCCTTTTTGATCCTCGGCAATCCCCCACCTATCGATCTGTCCCCAGTAATGACCCTAAATGCAGAGAGCCATTTTATCACCAAGGTGATAAATGCATGTATAACCTTAAGTATTTAAGCCCAAACACTGCGACTGGCGTTGTCTCAACTGACACCATCACCTTCATAAACGGTGCCTACCAGAACATAGTCTTTGGATGCACGTATAGTAGTCATATGGCTACTTTCGATGGCGGAGTAGCAGGTATCATGGGGATGGACCGAAGCGCCTCATCACTAGCAGTACAACTGGCTCGTGTCACAAATGGTCGTTTCTCGCATTGTTTCTTTCCTCCTAATACTGCAGAACTCGGCTACTTGAGGTTCGGGAATGACATAGTAATGCAAAATCCAGTGTCTCGCACTCGGTTTGCTAATGTCCCTGGTCAAGAAAGATTCTTCAACCTTAACTTGGAGGGCATTACTATACAATCCCGGAGACTAAGGATAAACCCGAGGATGTTCGAGCATGTGATGATTGACAGTGGCTGCACCTTTTCCTTTCTCATCAGGCCAGTGTATGCTATTGTACGGCGAGCATTAGTAACTATGTTCAATTCTATCGGTATGCAGCCTATTGGTAGTGAAACCCATCCATGGCCATTGGATCTTTGCTATAGATTGCCACAACATGTTGAGAGGATTTTGCCAAAGATGATTTGGCATTTGAGAGGCGCTGACCTTGTCATTGATTCATTGGAACTTTTCCTCGTTGATCAGCAGAGTGATATCGTCTGCTTCGCTATGAGGCCAAGTGATCATCTAACAATCTTGGGACTTTACCAACAATACTATACTAGGTTCACCTTTGATCTTACCAATAATGAGTTGTTGTTTAGTCCTGAAACTTGTACTCATGATGAAAATGCCCATTGAGTTTTCATAATTTCCACCTTTGAAATAAAGTCTTGTTTAAAATGGGATGAGGGATATTATACAATGGAAATGTTCCAAACTTGAATTGAATCATGTACCCATGGCATAAATAACCAAGCGTTGCGTTTAAGGGAGACAATGAGTCTAACTTGAGTGAATTGAGCCTAGCTTGAGTTCAGCTCTAGTTCGAATAAATTCAAAATTCTAAATGGTTTGATGTTATTTATAAAATCTCAAGTTCGATTGAATTCGATTAAAAAAAATTAAAATTAAAATTTTGTATAAAAATATAATAAAATTATAAATTATCAAAAATTACAAATTTTAAATAAAAACATGATTTGGGATTACAAAGCATCAACTTAAAAAAATTTATACCAAAATAATAAAAAATAAATGATACCAAAAAGAAAAATGTAGTCTTTAACCAAAATCAAATACCATTCATTAATAAAAAAATAATTAATGTGTTAAAGAATTAGTTATCAAAAATTTGAAGGCTTTACACACAAAACTAATAAATAAGTTGTAGTTATATTTTTTAAAGTAAAAAAATCAAGAATAATATTATGGGTGACATTTGCTAGTGTGTGTATACATGTGTGTGTTTGAATTTCAAGCCGAACTTGAACGCCAACTCGTGTTCCACTCAATTTTCGAACTCAAATTTGAACTCAAGATTAATTTTTTATTAAAATGATCGAGTTGAACTTAAGCCAATGTCGAACCAAACTTGAATTATTTACAACTAGTTTGATTATTTGGCAACCCTAATTACGTTATTATGGATTAGAAATAATCTTTATTTAATGTTCAAAAGATGGAAATGACAATTGAGTTTTTATTTCCATCTCCAAAATAAAGTTTTACTTAAAATATGATATTTACTAATTTTCACAAGAAATATTGGTTTAAAAAGGTATGTAACCATCTTTTCTCTCTCAACTATTGCATCAAAAGGCGGGTGTCAGAATATTTGAAGCCATGGAAAGTGATTTGGTAAAATAGGTCTTTGAAATCAGTTCAGATTCATATTATTATCACTACAATAAAAATATAACATCGGAGGCGGAATTTTTCCAACGGAATTTTTTCCATTGGTAAAATCAATATTACTGACGAATTTTGGGAAGGATTTCCGATGGAAAGAATTTGGCATTTTAGAACGTATCAGTGACGGATTATTGTATTGTCACCAATGGAACATTTCGTTGATGATAGCTTCCGTCAGAAATTCCGCGGGAAAAAATGAACTGAGTGCTAAAAACTATTTTCATGTTTCAGTGACGGATTTTGAGGGACAACTTTATTGGTGAAGAGTATTATTTTTTAAAGATTAAAATACATTGTAATATATACGAGACAAAATTATAAAGTATAAATCTTAAAATTAACAGATTTGGTGCTTTTCTAAAAACAAAACTTTCAAAATGTTTAAAAGATGATGAAAATATTTAATGGAGAAGAATAAAATTTAAATTTCAGCTTTAAAAAAAATATACATTTCTACTATTTAAACCCTCAAACCATATAATATTATTATTTGTTAAATTATTATTTTTATTTTTTTTAAAAAAAACTATGAGAATGTATGGATTATAAACTTGTATAGATAAAATAATCAAAATTTGTATAGATTATAAATTGTAGTTTTTTTTAAACAAAACTTTGAAAAAAACTGATGGGTTTGTTTAATCCGCTACGTCACCACATACCGGTAATGTCATGCCAGCCCGTAGGCTAGGCGGACACGGCAAGCATGCGCCCGTACTTGGCCGTGCCTAGGCACGACTTGGTCACTACATTGTCAGATCATGCTTAGGCAAAGACCATTTATGCCAACCCCGGGGATGGCACGACCTGGTTGACACCTCTAGTTTTGCTTACTCATTTGTGATTCTTTTTTTCCGGATTGTCTGAATTTCCCCTACTCAACTAAAAAGGTTAATGGTTGATTAATAACAATATAAAAATAATATTTGTTGGGACCATCCCATGATTCCAAAGGATTGAAATTATCCAACGATAACTATTTTATAGTGAACTCACTCCATTTGTTCCTCCATGACAGCAGAGTTAGATAACAAGAGAACCTTATACATCTGCCATGCCCATAAAAAATAAAACTTTTTTTGTGCCTCATTTGGGATAATAAAATCCTGATTAGGCAACTTGGAAAAACATAAGTGGAAGGATACCAAGAGAACCTTTACATATGTGATAACTAGGAGGAGTTGATCACCCACATACTGCTTCTATGATTGTTTCCAAGAAGGGGCCACTTTTGGAGCCTCTTGGGTTCAAGCACTCCCTTCTTGATAGATGATCTCTAGAGACATATCCATTCTAACAGCTAACTAAGTAATACATTGTTAGGTGAGATTTAAACATTATAGTCATCACTTGAAACTTTTTTGTTTGAGAAAAAAAAAAAGAAGATGTTTTAAAAATAACAATGCGTTGTCTCTGAATTGATTCAATCATGATATTAATTTCTTCATACTCTCTTAGTTTGATACAACCCATACAACCAAGCTGACTCAAGCCTTGACTCAAGACCAGACTCCACTCGTAATGGTTGCAGAGTCCATTACGAGTGGAGTCTAGTCTTCACTACCAAAAATCCCCTACTACCCTAACTGGGGATGACTTCAAGCTAGGATGGCCCCCATAATAGCCATACGTTATGAATTGACAACTTTTGCAGTGAAAGTTGACTACCTCGCCCTCTCTCACAAGTAGAATATTGAGGGTTTGTAGCACAGTTGAAAAATATATTATTAATTGTCTATAAGGATTACTCTAATCATAAACATGAAAACAATTAAAAACTTTGAAGTAATTGCTCTACGTCAAATTAATATGATGCACTAAATGTAGATTATAACCACATAAAATTCAAAACCATCCGTCATTAATGCATCTCAACCACGACAAATATATATATACATACACTCCCTCTCTTGTGTTATCATTGTAACGCCCCGACCCGGATCCCGGGTCCTCGGGCACGTCAACAGACCGGCCGTACCCAAGCGGAGACGGGCCCCACTCGAGTACAAGGCCTAAGTAAACAGTAGCAGATAACAAAATATAATCAAAATGTCATATATAACAATGTCAAAGTTATACAGCGGAATTTAAAATCACAAGGGTTCAATTCACCCTATAACAAACTATACAAAATCAGGCCCTACATGGGTCCTACAAACAAACTCTCACACTCAACCTGAGGTCCTCGGACCTCTCCATCCTATCCCAGTCCCACGCGCAGCCCCAAATCTTGAGCCATCTGTTCCTCTTAACCTGGAAGGGAAAAAGAAAGTGAAGTGAGCTTTCGAAAGGAAAGCCCAGTAAGTACCCTGCAAGGAATCTCAAAGATGTGAGCACAATAAAAGATACATGATGTCACAATCAACGAATCATCAAACAATCAGGTCCTAGGAGTCTATCAGGAACAGTCAACGCAAGAACTCCTAGTCAAACACTGGCCCTCGGGCCCGAAATGGATTTCCAAGAATAGATTCACGATGGCGCCAAAGCTTTTAAAATGACCCCAAATTTCTTCTGGAAAATCAACTCTCTTTCCATACCTCGGTAGCGCCACCTCTCTCTTACGTGTTAACACGGTCAGTGTATCGTCCCACTGACAGGTAGGACCGCCAGAGTATCCTCCCCTGGCATGGAACCATCAGAGACGCCGTGGTGTCCTCACCAACGCTTCCACTCTCTCTTGAGCATTCGCTCCATCGAACCGAAAATGAACCCGCCTCGGGCACACTCACTGCCAAAGACACGAGACCATGTATCCACGGTCAAGTGTCGGCCCACTGCCAGCGTGTCCAACGAGCATAACAAGCAATAAATAAAACTCTATCTCTAGTTCTCAACCATGCACATACAAAGGAAGGAAGACAAACAACTTGCAGGTACGTGCATGCATCCAATAACAAAAGCTCAAAAGAACATGCTAAAATAAATAGCAATAACAAAAAAACAAGGAAAACCCAAGGATGGGCGGGAATCGAGGCGTAGGTAACTTACCTCTAAAATCACGTAGTCTGGTGTTCCACGGGATATCCTTCTGACGCATCCACGCCGATATCTGGCAAACATAAGTCCACTCTCAAGACGTACTCGTGTGATTCGTATTGACTACTACCATAATACAAGTTCACTAAATGGGCCCGGCCCATTATATAACTAAACTAAAATCTTTACTTAATTTAACTAACTAGTTAATTAATCTAACCTCTTAGTTGAGCCCAATAATCTTATTAGTTATCCCTTTTTATTTCTGGCCCATCTAACCGGCCCAACCATTACCAACTGAGTTCAATAAGTCCACTAATCGAGACCAGCCAACCTCAATGTCCTCTCTAAACAAGCCATTAAATTACAACCACTTATCACACAGTTACAACACCAGCCAACTATACATTCAAAGGAAAAAACAAAACTAATCAAACTCTCTCATGTTCAGCCAACAGCGAGCCTCAAACCTTACCCATCTAAAACCAACCAGTAAACAAACTGGAAACCTAACATCTGTAGATAGCACCCTCTTCTAAATCGCCAGGTGTTTCCCAAACCATCATCACATGCAACAATCCAATCATAAAGTAACTTCTACTAATCTATTCCTCAACCCACAGCAGCACTATCAAACACTAATCAACATCCAATATCCATGCAAACAAATCACAAAACTTCAAGTCCCCCGCCCAACTGTGTAGACAACCCTTCTAATGATCATTTATTATCTCAAATAGACCTCACTGCACAGCCTCCTTATACATACATATTCAAACATTCATAACCACCAACTAGCTTCATGAACTCACCTATGTGAACCTAGTTGAACATAACTTCATCCACAACCACCTGGGCATGAACCAGACACCCTTCATATCCATTAATTCCCTCCCAATGGATATCAGATCCCACACCTTATAACACACAACAACTAATCAACAAAACTCTATCAAGAACCTTGAAGAACTTAACAATACCATCTTTAATACCCCAGCCTCAACAGACCCAATGAAAATCAGCTTACAAAACCAGAGACTATGCATGCAATTATCCTCATACCATGAGCACATTAACCACTCTAGAAAATCATTCATCACATAGTTCACTAGACTTTCACGTGTTTCTCTATCCATATGTATATATAAAGCAAGACAACTAAACACCTCAATGAAAATATGCATATATATTACTCAATGTAATCCCTTCATCAAATTAGTTTTAGATCCTTATCTATCAAACTCATACCCATAATTCAGATTATATATTAAATCTCTCTCTCTCTCTCTCTCTCTCTCTCTCTCTCTCTCTCTCTCTCTATATATATATATATATATATATATATATATATATATATATACTTCTCTATGTCTTATCCATACCCGTTTGTCATGCATATATATTTATCAAATCACTTCTTATCTTCAATATATACTATATAGTGCTCATGAAATTTACTTTTCATTAAATCAAATCTTTATATCTCTTAGAATCCAATAAATTCTAAACACCAAGAACTCCTTTAATTAACTATTAAAGAAATTAGAAATCGTTTATTTTCTTTTTAGTCTCCAATCTTGGCACTTTTACTTTCTTAGCCTAATAACTAGAAAATTTTATTTTCCTAAAATTTCCGGGTTTTACAATCATCCTCCCCAAGCTCCTCACTGGCACAAACTAACCATCTCCTGCTACTCAACATAACACTTCTTGCTCTCCTCTTCAATCGCACCATCTCCTAAGCCACCAACATAACCCTTCCTTCCCAAAAGGCTTTAGCATACAACTACTCCACAGAGACACTTTCCAAAACCCTAGCTTATTCGCCAACCTAACCACCACCCAGCTTCTCCTCATGCAACTAAAGTCCACAGAATCCTACATTCATGAGTTGACATCAAGAATCATCAAAGGATACAACACTACTGCCATTAAATCTTCACTCCATTCAGTTAAACGCATTTCATGGCGGTTGTTAGCATTGGCACTTAAAGTGGCCAACGGACCTATCCCCTAGTATTAGACATTAATCGCATGGCCTCACCTGGATACAATGCGCCTCATGCTCTCCTTGTTTCCCCCAACAACAACCCCTTTTGATCACCGAAGATCCCCACCCTATCGCATCCTCCGCGCAAAGAATGACCCTAAATGCAGAGAACCATTTTATCAACAAGGTGATAAGTGCATGTATAACCTTCAGTATTTAGACCAAAACACTGCCGCCGGCGTTGTCTCAACTGACACCATCACCTTCATGAACGGTGTCTACCAGAACTTAGTCTTTGGATACATGTATAGTAGTCATAGGGCTACCTTCGATGGCAAAGTAGCAGGTATCATGGGGATAGACTCAAGCAGCATCAGATCACCGGTAGTCCAACCGCTGCGTGTCACAAATGGTCGCCGCGATAGTTTCTTTCCTCCTAATGCTGCAAAACTCGGCTACTTGAGGTTCGGGAATGACATAGTGATGCAAAATCTAGTGTCTCGCACTTAGATCACCAATATCCCCAGTCAAGAAATATTCTTCAGCCTTAACTTGGAGGGCATTACTATACAATCACAGCGACCAAGGATAAACCCGGGGATGTTTGAGCATGTGATGATCGACAATGGCAACAACTTTTCTTTACTCATTAGGCTGGTGCATGCTATTGTACGACAAGTATTAGTGACTATGTTCAATTCTATCAGTATGCAGCCTGTTGGTAGTGAAACCCATCCATGGCCATTTGATCTATGCTATAGATTGCCACAACATGTTGAGAGGATTTTGCCAAAAAGATGATTTGGCATTTGAGAGGCGCTGACCTTGTCATTGATTCATTGAAGCTTTTCATCGTGGATCAGGAGAGTGATGTCGTCTGCTTCGCTGTGCACTCATCCAGACATTGCCTATGCAATCAGTGTAGTGAGTAGATACATGGCAAATAAAGGGCATTGGCAAGCGTTGAAATGGATAAATGAGGTACATACGAGGCACTTTTAGATACGGGCTAGTACCGCATTGTGTCCTGCTTGAGTATCAGTTGTATGGATATGTGGACTCTGATTATGCATGTGATTTAGATAAACGACGATCTACAATAGGATACGTGTTTACATTATCAGGAATCCCAGTTAGCTGGAGATGCATGTTACAGGCTATAGTAGCTTTGTCAACCACAGAGGCAGAATACATGGCAGTGACAGAGGCAGTTAAAGAAGCATTATGGCTTCAAGGCCTAATTGGTGATTTTGGAATATCACAGGAGAATGTTGATGTCTACAGCGATAGCCAAAGCGCTATTCATTTAGCAAAGAACCATGCTCATCATGCCCGTACAAAACACATTGATATCAGGTATCATTTTGTAAAGGATGTTATTGAAGATGGTGGAGTTTCTTTGCAAAAGGTGAATACAAAAGAAAATCCTATTGATATGTTAACAAAGGTAGTGCCAGTAATCAGGTTTAAGCATTGCTTAGACTTGATTAATGTTTTGTACTGCCCGAAAGCACCATTGAGGTGCAAAGTGCAATAACAATGTGTATTTCATGATGGATGGTGAAGCTTAATGCCATGTGGAGATTGTTATGTGGCCCTAAGCTAAGTGGGCCCAAGCATATTAAGCACTTTATGGACTCACGGGGACATTTTAGACAAAAATATAAAAAGTCTTTTAGAAGCCCACGATGAGCATTAGAGAGAAAGCCCTAAAATTGAAAAATCAAAATAGGGAGCATCTCTTAGAGAGAGAGCAATCAGAAGGAGTGAAAGAAGAAGGGTTAATTTGGATGTGGATTTCTTTGGGTGGTGAAACAATAAATCAAGGTGCTATCTCCCTTAATTCTTCTCACATCTCTATTCATCTAGGTACAGAGGAATTTTCTCATGGGTGATGAGTTGATGATTGCTTGATGCTTTAGAACTTGAGATAGTTAGATAAAATTATCTTCTTTGAGTCTAATAGGCTTCACAAAGCTACTGAGTTGATGTTTGTATGTCTGAAACTCTCCATCAATAAAATTCTTTGTTGTTGCCCCGTGGATGTAGGTAAAACTGTCGAACCACATGAATTTGTTCTTGAGTGAGCTTGATCTTGCTATTTCCTTGTTTTACAACTTGATTGTGGTTTGTCTTTGGTTTAGTGAGTACATATTGGCAGGCTTTTGCACAACATGGAGGAGGAAGAAGAAGAAGAAGAAGAAGAAGGTTTGGAGAGAAAGAAAAGCAATTGAATATATTCTTCAGATATTGGTTACGGTTTCTCAATTACGTCCATTTATTTATACCACTACTGTAGACTCTACTTAGTGGATGAGTAACTCTCACGTCACTACATTTATGACAGTTGGACATTAAACGACAAAAGAAAGTAATGGCCTCCTATGCCTAATACAACGCTCCCATGCACATCCAATCACGAGCTGAAGACTCAACCAACATAATCGCGCATCCAGAATGGTTGAACCTAATCCAAATTTCTATTAGGAAGGTCGTATCAATGTCCTTCCTTGCAAAGACTCATCGCCAACCTCCGTCATCCATTTCCCCGGACCAACCATTGCCATAGCTACCCCGCCCACCCTCTCTTCCTCGATCAAAACCCAAACAGTCAATGACTTGTCACATCTCGAAAGAACTAGTTTTTACTGCAAATCAAGCAAAAACAAGCGGGGAAAAGGGCAACGAGATCGAATGGGACCTGGCGAGGGTCGTGGAATTAGATGGAGGCGGTGGAGATGTCGTTGGTTGTCGCCATTTCATGGATTGGATTGCTCGAGTTTTGCTAAGAGATCAACAAGAGAAGGAGAAAGAGAGAGAGGTTTTGGGTTTTGTACTATGAAATGAGAACGAGAAGGAGGCGGAGTGTCCAGAACTTTCCAAGAATTCTAACTTTCTATTTTTAAATTTTGGATAAATTATTTAAATAGTCACCCAACTATTTGGGTACTCCTATTTAAGTCACCAAATTATAAAAAAATTCCAATTGGGTACCCCAACTTTAGAATCATATTCAATTAAGTCACCCATACTAATACTGTTAACAACAAGATGACGTGGTATGACACATGATGCACAATACGCCATGTCAGCTATGCTACGTAGCCAAGTAACTTGGGGTAAATTAATTAAATAGTCATCAAACTATTCGGGTACTCCTATTTGAGTCACTGAATTATAAAAATTTTAATTGGGTACCCCAATTTTAGAATCACATTCAATTGAGTCACCCATGCTAACACCATTAACGATGAATAATGTCACATGACATGTGGCGCACAGTACGCCACATCAGCCATGCCACATGGCCATATACACTAGAGTGGTTGTAAACAAGTTGGTAGGTCCTAAATAACTTCACCTTCACAACCATTAAAAGCAAAACTAACAACAACCAAACCCTAATGAGCAAGGGATCAATCTTCACATGAGCATTGTTTTAGGGAAGAGAAACAGTGGCAGCGAGTGATTCTAGTGACTTTACCCGAATCACCTTCAGCTTCTTGGTGTCATCTCAATGGTGCTCGTTGGAGTGGAGAATCAATGGCAGCGTGTGATTCTAGTGACTTTACTCGGATCACCTTCAGCTTGTTAGTGTTAAAGAGTAAAGAATGTAAGCATGGATTAGGGATCAATGGCCTTAGGGAGAGGAAAGTGGATTGGGGATCAGTGGGAGGAGATTAGGGATTTACAACACAGCGCGGGAAAGAAGGATGATCCGGGTAAAATCACTAGAATCACATGGCGCCACTAATTCTCTCCCCCTGAACAATTTTCTCATGTGAAGATTGATCCCTTGCTCATTAGGGTTTGATTGTTGTTAGTTTTGATTTTTATGGTTGTGAAGGTGAGTTATTTAGGACCTACAAGCTTGTTTACAACCACGCCATATATATGGCCACGTGGTATGGCTTACGTAGCGTACTATGCACCACATGTCATGCCACGTCATCATGTCGTTAACGGTATTAACATGGGTGACTCAATCGAACGTGATTCTAAAGTTTTGGGGTGCTCAATTGAAATTTTTTATAATTCGGTGACTCAAATAGGAGTACCCAAATAGTTGGGTGACTATTTAAATAATTTATCCTAAATGGTGGCCACGTAGCATGTCTGACGTGACGTACTATGCCACGTGTCATGCCACACCATCCCATCGTTAACGATGTTAACATGAGTGACTCAATTGAGTGTGAGTACTAAAGTTATGGTATCTAATTGAAATTTTTTATAATTCGGTGACTCAAAGAGGAGTACCCGAATAGTTGGGTGTCTATTTAAATATTTTTTTATTAAAATATTTATATAAAAAAATCATCCTTTAAAATCATCCAAAACAAACAAAATAGTAATTTTTTATAATGTTTTATTTCATACAAATTTTATATTAATTTAATTTGTTTCATTTTTGTCAAAATAAAAATAGGAAGAGAGGATTTTTTTTTAAAAAAAAAAATTAAACACTAAATTGTGTTTTAATTAAACATTTTTTAATGAATATATAAACACTTATCTAAAAACATTACAACACATCACAATAAGCATCAAAGTTTTAGAAAAACAAAATATTTTCAATAAGGTACATAATTAATTACAAGAGTTTTATTAAATGAGTAAAAACAATGTATACTTACAAGTCTCGTTAACTTCTTGGTGATCTTTGCTTTTAACTCAGTTTTGCATCACCGACAAATATGATGATACTTATGATAGAACATACTTGGGAATAAAAGATGTCGAAATAACATTGAGAAAATAAATTCTAATGCTTAGTATGTCCAAAGTTCCACCATTTCTTCTTCTTTCTTCCTTCCTTCGTCGGTTGCTCTGCCAAAAACAAATACGACTAGCTCGTAAGTACATCATTTGTTTTCATAGATTTATTTCTAATTTGTTTGCAATTTAAAGAGTTAGTTATCAAGGAATCGGGATATAGTGATAGAATATTAATAGTGTGTCGGAGGTCAACATCGTACTTTTTGCTAGTGTTGGGATCGAAGTCATTTTTTGTCATTATACTTTGGCCAGATTTTCATTTTCATTGCTATACAATGAAATTATTTGTCACGATTCTTGTACATTGAATTTTTTGTTCACTTTCAAATCTGTTGTTGGCATGGTAACGGGTTGGTATACGACTTGAAACATGATTAATTTTTTATTCAGTTTCATTACTTGTATGGCGGTGTTGACAAATGTGGTGACACACGTGATATACGACATGGACTAAAATGCTACATCAAGATAACTTTGTCTAATCACTTTGTTGATTGTTGACGTGACATTTTTGCCACATTGGCATTTGTCTTGACAATCTTTTTGTGTCATTAACGTTAGCATGATTGATATGGCATATCAGTCCGTATCAACATACGACATGTGTCACCACATCTACCAACACCTCCACACAAATAATAAAACTGGATAAAAGATTAACCGTATCTCAATTAGTATGCCAATTGGCTGCCATATCAACAATAAGGATGACTGTGAACAAAAAAAATTCAATGTACAAAGACAACAATGATAATCTTGTCACACATGGATGAAAATGAACATAGAGTCAAAGTAGAATGACTAAAAATGGTTTTGATCCTTAATGCTAGATAGTTGTGGACCTTTCTTCCACTTTTAAATAAGCAATGTTAAGAATATGCAACCTATCATAACAATGCTAAGAATCGAGAGTGATAATGATTTACCTCCTTCTGGATAGATTGAGTTGTAGTGCACTTCGGCCCAAAAGCTCAAGAAAATAACTGCATAAAGAATGACAGTTGTTTAATATGCACAGACAGCCAACAGGATGAAAGATGATAAGTGTTCCTTAATAATGCATCTGTGATTAATATTTATTTTGATAAGTATGTGACTAGAAGTAGGCACAATCCTTGGCCAAAGGTTTAGTGAACTGCACATTGGTTAATGGTATAAAATACCATCGCTAAGCTCTGAACGTTGGATGAAATTCAGCGGCAATAAAAAGGTATTGATAATTCTTAGAATATCTATATCCTTAAGGGACATGATGAACCAAGTTCAAACATGTGGAGTGAATTGGAAATTATCACAAAAATTTGTCAAGTCTGTCCATGGAGAAGCCTCAACAAATTTCACAAATTTTTCACTGCACCTCTGCATGACAACTAATATAAGAAACTAAAAGCACCAATCCCATGGTACAAGGATTTAATAGCACCAAAGTGATGAAAATGTGTTGATCTAATTCAACCATTTACTATTATCCACACTTGATCGTAAAAGATTTTTTTAAGAATTTCTAGAAAAATAAATGCCTTTCAGGACATTCAGACAATTTGATCATCAGACATACCTCGGTTAGATTTCTGGGAGACAGGTAGAATCTCAATGTAGCAGGTGTCCCTAAATGAAGTTAGGACAAATATTTTAACTCCATACTGCAAGAACATTAAAAAGCTCAACCATTAAAATCATACTTGCTGGTTTTCTTTTTTTTTTTTCAATTTAAAGATAACACAGGCAGAAACACCAATAAGCACAAAATTCAGCAAAATGACACTTAACAATTTCTCAATGTGAAATTAGTGGTAAGAAATTAATTTTATAAACATGCCTTAAAAATGGGTCTAAATTTTTCTCACTTGCATTTCCTTAACCAAAAGCTTTTCTAGGTTACCAAGAATTTCATCTGATAAAAAACTAAAAAAGAAAGACATATTAACTTATCAAATTTAATAGAAAAACCAATGAAGGGGCCAGGACTCTAGCCAATATCAGATTCAAAATATAGTCATATGACTCATATCTCCAGTTGTCCATTCAGTTATTGAGGAACATGACCACATATTTGAAAGACAAAAATTTTGGAGGTAAATTTTTTTGATGATTTCATCACAGATATATAATAGGAAGTGATATCTTAGAACTTGAAAGAGACGAGCATACAGAATCTGCAGCAGCCTGTAATGTGACATGGTCGCCCCATTCCCCACATCTGCTTTTCATGGAAAAAAAGAATGTTAAAATCCAGTTCAAGAATTGCCAGTTGAACAACTTTCAGTCAGAAAAGGAAGGTCATACTTTGACAGCTTTTTCAAATATTCATCATACGCCATGGGAACATATCCCTCATAGATCTCTGGGTGAGACTTAAGCTGAGATTTAACAAAAAATAGTTTGTGCAAGATTAAAGTTGAGCAGAGAAAGAATGATGTTAATTGCTGATAAACCAACCTGATCCACAACTTGCTGCCTCACAAATTTATGGTGCTCAGGTGTCCGATAAAATTGATCTGATAGTGCTCGAAACTGGACAAAGTTAGAGATTAAGAATATCATTCTCACTGATAAACTTTTAATTCATGTGACATCTTCATATATAGTTCACACTTCACAGACTTTATGGCATTAAAAACATATGTACACGTCTTCATGTACAAACTCTACATATCAA
This sequence comes from Dioscorea zingiberensis, assembly GCA_026586065.1. Classification (NCBI taxonomy): domain Eukaryota; kingdom Viridiplantae; phylum Streptophyta; class Magnoliopsida; order Dioscoreales; family Dioscoreaceae; genus Dioscorea; species Dioscorea zingiberensis. The sequence goes on from CM048823.1 coordinate 50,421,140, forward strand.
AATGGCATCTAATCAAGGAAAAGACAGGAAAGCATCTAATCAATTGCCACAAGGCAATTGTTAAGTTAGAATTAGAAAATGACTCATGAAGCAAAAACCTAGGCAGATATTGTAATAATAAAAATTACAGAAATATACAAGATTACAACTTTAGTCAGATTTTTCCATACCAGTCTCAACACACAGATTGCTGGAATAGCAGAAGGGTCCACCAAGATGATGAGATGTGTTAAAGAAATATATGCTACAAAAATTATAAAAAATAAACTCTAGTGAAGTTGGTCTTTTTAAGCTTCAGCTAGTGAGAAGTAACCTAGATTCATACACTAAATCTTAGTAGTAGTATCTTCCCAAACCTCAGCAAAAAAGTATGAAACATGTAACATTCTACATCAAAATGGACAGTCTATTAAGATGAAAGGTTTCTGATGTTATTTCTACCTTATTTCACAGTGATATAATAAAGAAAATCTGAAGGGCAAACCAAAAAAGCACATCAATCATGAGTAACTAACCTGACAGTTACCATCTCCTTGAACTTTAAGCTCAACCAACTCATATAGTTGCAACCTACAGGATATATAAGAGACTATATAACTTCTGAAAATTACATAATCAGAAGAACACAAATGTAACAGAGAAGGATCAAAGATTCAGAATGGAGATGCCAGAAAAGAAAAAATTGATAAAATAGAATGCAGCGTGCTATATCTCAGATAAAATTGAAGGGTTATCTAAGATAGCATAATATTTAGTTCCCTTCTCACTGCTACAATTTCGGGTGAGATGTTTAACTGCTGATTACTGGGCCGCAGAAGGAAGTGCTTGCCAAGGAACTAATCATTAGGTATCAGAAGACTCAAGAACATAATATTCTTTATGTTCCGATGCTGTACTCACACCTAAGCTAGCTATGAAACAAATGTAATGACTAATCCAGAGATGCCAAGGCTAATGCACTTGCAGGTTTTTAATATTATTACAAAAAATTTGTATTGATGAATCTCTAGACAGGACAGGGTGTTTTATAAACCTTATGCAGTTACAAAGCATTGAATATAAAACTTATACAAGCAGGTAGTTTTAGTTGGATACAAGGCCTGGGTGTGGGTCCAGATGGCCCTAAAAACTTATATGCATCTTCACATTCAATAAAATTCAACCTACACATTTCAAAAGTTCAAAGTTAACTAAATCAGACCAGTACTATCCCAACTAATACATGTCAATTTGGAGAACGCTTTTCTTGAATAAGCCTCTATTTTCTAAAGGCAGACTCTGACTAATCAGTACAGTTGCTAAATGATGACATAAGCACCATACTTTTTGTGAGGGGGTGAGATTGCATACAATTAACCTTTCCAAATCCATATCTTGCAGAAGCTATGTGTACTAGATTGCGTCACGCATTATACCTTTCTTTTCAAGATTGGTTGGTTTCACTTCAGACTGCAAAGAAAACTGAAATTTCCAACGCAATCACTTGACAAAAATAAAAGACAAAATCTTGCGTTTCCTTGAAATCAATCTCTTGCAAAATAAAAAAAAACTAGCATACGTCAAAAAACAAATGTATCAAGCCCATACCTGTCTAAAAGCCTCTGATGATCAGAAGTAGCTTCATCAACAGAAGGAATTTCTCCATTAATTCTTGGAACATGCTGCAAAATATAGACTTGAACTCAAAGAGCAAATAAAATAATTCTTGCCATCTCAATCACTTAAAGAAGCAGCATGAGCAATTCATTAAAAATGAGTAAGCCAGTTGGGATAAGAAATAATGCAAGAGAAAATACACTGGATATGTGAATTTTGCAACGTGCGCCACAAAATAACTAACTTGAAGACTTGTATAATGAATTCATGAAGATACATTATGTGCACCAGGTACACTAGATTTGAAAGGAAAAATTATCAAACGAAATGGTAGTTCCAATGATTGTGAAAATATTGTGCTTTAAAGCCTTAAACTATGCCAAGACTTACAGGAATGGGAACCATTTGATTCAACCTCTTCTCTACTTCACCATCTAGGGCAGAAAAATCGTCTGTAATCTCTATTGTCCGTACTTCCCCTTCAAATGAAAATTCTCCAGGGAACGAACATGAACTAGAATGTTCCATATCATCCATTTCCACCAAAACACTTTCAGTTCCTGATAAAAACTAAATAAATAAATAAATGAAAGAAGAGGAACAGAGAATTATATAGCAGACTGGGCAGCAGAACAAATTCATTTTCCATAACACAAACCTGAATTTGTATATCGTGCAGAAGGACCTAACCAATCTTGTGCAAGAACAGAGGCTTGCACATATTCATCACCTATGCGTGTCGACTGAGATGCTTCTTCAGCAGCAACTTGTGAAAGTTCCTCCTGAAGAGCATGTGCAAGGATCCCATCATTCTCAACATTAGTATGGTCTGTGTCAATATTACCTTCTCTTGTATGCACTCCATTCTCAAAACTAACTACATTCTGTATCGGCATTTCACAATACTCAGTGTAAGAAAATGGATCACCGTGAAGAAGATGCAGACCCCACCTAACAACATCCGGATCTTCCTCATACATAATCATCAGCTTCAAGTGAATTCCTCACCCAAAATTTTGTTTAGGATTGTCCGTTCTTTTTTCAAAATTTTGATTTTTATTGCTCCCTGAAAATCATATATATATCTCAAAACCATAAATTGGAATTTATATATACATAAATATCACAAAAAATACTAATAATAATAATAGTGAAATTTTCTCAAAGGCACCATCTGATGCTTCCCTACACTAATTTCCATGTTTCAATCATAAAAATTCTCAAATTTCTTTATTTAAAAAAAAAACTACTTTCTCCAAATCCCATCATCATCCACATACCCACTAAATATGTCAAAACGAAAGAATCAAAAAGACAACATCCGATGTTTCCCTACACTAATTTCCATGTTTCAATCATAAAAATCTCAAATTTCTAAAAAAAAAAAAATAATAACTACTTTCTCCATATCCCATCATCATCCACATATCCACTAAATATGACAAAACAATTAAACTGCTAGGAATTCGATTCAAGAATAAAAAAAGACAACATGATTCACAGATACAAACCAAGATTTTCTAGCCTTCATCTTTAGAATCCAGCCCATCATCATCCACATATCCACTAAATATGACAAAACAATTAAACTGCTATGAATTTGATTCAAGAATAAAAAATACAACATGATTCACAGATACAAACCAAGATTTTCTAGCCTTAATCTTTAGAATCCAGAAATTAATCCACAACACACCTAAAATCACGTACGATTGGAAACAAACAAAAAAAAAAAGGCAGAAAAGAAACAATCCAAACATCGATAAGAAAGAAGATTAAAAAGATTACCTTAAAATACCGTCCAATTGAATCTTGAGAAGAAAAGATAACAAATCGCTTGAGAGAAAAGCAATGAAAAGAGAGAATGAAGATAGAGACACGGCTTCGCCATGCCACGCAGAGATAAGAGTGAAACGTTGCGGAAAGAGGGAATATTAAATGCTCTGTTTTCGGACACCCCAATCTCACCCAAAAACTTCACCCATTAATTAATAAGTTAATTAATTTTTTATATTTTATTATTTATATATATATCCCCTAATTATTAATTGTTTCCAGAAAAAAAAAAACACTTCCTTTTTTTAAAAAAAATTTACCCTAGAGAGAGGGGGTAAGAAGCAAAGGTATCTTTTTGGGTGCACATAGCCCCTAACTTTGAAACACATGAAAACGGCGGCCGTTGATGTGGGAATCCGGCGCTAGTCCTGGTGAATGGGCGTTAGTTGGAATGCGTGTGGGATCTCCACCGTTGGTTTTGACACGTGGACGTATCAGATTGTGAATGACGTGGCGGATATGTCACGCTGATTCAGTGGTCACTTATTGACCCCACACCAAAATTCCTACTTTGGAAATTTCGCACAATACCCCCTTATCAGATTACAAAATTTGTCTTCACACCCTCCATTTTTTTTTACATTAAACACCCCTTCACTTTCGGAAATTACTTTTTGCTTATCATCAGAAATGTTTTGCTTACAACCTGAATTTCAGAAAAAAAAATTCATGATCACAGAACACTAGAACAAACATGGAAAATCTTTTTCATCGTTATCGGCATTGCCATTAGTGTGTTTTTACAAACTTTGGAGTCCATCCATGCCACACAAGTTTTCTACCTTCACCGGATTTCAGAATGCCTGATCTCTTGGGAGTCATCGGCATTTCCAATATATTTAAGTTCAATCCTTTCTTCTTCTTCTTCTCCTCCGGAATTGTTTCATTGAGAACAGAGCTCTTTAGAGGGAGTTCCGGAGCTCCTGTCTCTCGAGTCTCCACAATCCTTTGCACCATATCTAGCACTTCGCTCATCTTCGGCCTCATCTTCGATTGCCTGACTAAACATCGGTTAGCTACTGCAGCTAGTCTGGTTCCAGAGTGTAAGGAAAAATCAGCTTCCATCCTTGGATCCACAATTTTACCGAATTTCTTGACATCAGATATGTATGGTTTGATCCATGCTAATAGCTTCTGTTCATTTTTCGGACGGTTTTTGTCCAATGGTTGGCGACCTGTAATAAGCTCATATAGAAAAACTCCGTAGCTCCATGTATCACTCTTCGAGGTGAGGCGCCCGGTTTGGATGTATTCCGCGCCATGTATCCAATTGTCCCGACAACCTACATAACCAAGATGTTCATCAAATCACTATGAACAATAATAATTCAAACTAATTCTAGTATTCCATGATAGAAGAATCAAGCAAGAAATAAACACAGTAAATGATCCATTGTCTGCACATACCGCAGTTGATACATGAGTTAATCCTTCAGCAG